>JADLZN010011187.1:0-500864 GCA_018155175.1 Sinocyclocheilus anophthalmus | reverse complement strand
AAACACCATCATGGTAACACACATGATATTTAAATAATGCATTCAACTTTCATTAAACTACATAAGATGTAACATAAAGCCCAAATATACTAATAACAAAAACTATTAAAAAAATCATGATTATTTAAACAAAATACTTTCGAATGTGGATTGTCATGCAGGGAATTCTGGGAATATCATTTTACAGTTTTTGACTGTAAATTATACGTTGATTTGTTCTTTTTTATTTCTAAAAATTGTACAGTTAACAGCATTTACTGTAAAATTACATGAAATGTCTGGTTAGATATTTTACACTTTTTCCCTGTATATAGTACGGGAACTTACTTTTAACCTATTAACCGTTTTTTTCCGTAGCGTTTTTACAAAATTTTACAGTTAATATTACACTTATTTTTTACAGTGTAGGCCTGTGAAAATTTTGCCAGGGCAAGTAAAAAAATTAAACCACTGGCCAAACCGGGCCAGTAAAAAATGTCCTTAGCGTTGAGACCTGTCAATATACGGAAGTTCTAAGCGGCCATGCAATATAATTTTTTTCCTTCTCGTTTTCTCGTTATAACGACTTAATTTCTCGTGATCTCAATTACAACATAAAACAACAATTTTTGTTGTTTTATGAGAGACACTTTTTTTGTCGATATAACGAGAAAATTAAGTTGTTATAATGAGAAAACAACTCTCGTTATGTTGATATAACGTGAAAATTAAGTCGTTATAACGAGAAACCAACTCTCGTTATGTCGATATAACGAAAAAATAAGTCGTTATAACAAGAAAACAACTCTCGTTATGTCGATTATCAGAGAAAATTAAGTCGTTATTACGAGAAAACAACTCTCGTTATGTCATATAACGAGAAAATTAAGTCGTTATAAAAAGAAAACAACTCTCGTTATGTCGATATAAAGAGAAAAATAAGTCGTTATAACGAGAAAACAAGGAGGAAAAAAATAATAATGCATGGCCGCTTAGAACTTCCGTAAAATATGATCAAAATCAGTATCATAACACCTGTACACAGATCTGTAGAACACGTAGGTTACATAAAGATATTTTAAAATTAAAAACTTAAAATATGTACTTCAAAAAGAAAACAGGATGACTTTGAATAACATAATTGTATAGTTGTGTTAGGATGAGCCGAGCAAGTCTTGCATATGTATTTCCTGGTTTGAGAGTGACTTCCTGCTTAAACAGGAATTAATGGATACCAAAAAAGGTAGAAATGTATGTATGTGAAAGGAGAATGCAAGTGTGTGAGTGAGAGTCAATGCATGATGTGCATGGAGAAATGTAAGTGTGGGAACGCAAAAATAAGTAGTGTGAAAGGATAAGTAGGGTGTGAGAGTGCCAAAATGAATATGGCTTGTACGGCCACTCATAATCAATATGTTAATTGACATGTACAGTAGTATCAATAACACTATACAGTTAGGGGTCATATATGCTACATGCAGTTCGTACAAAAGGCTTTGTTTGAACTGAAATGTGTGTTGGCAGGGTGTGTACACAACCACCCTATAATGATAAAAATCGAGCCGATCTCAGATGCCTGTCTGTGTGGCGTCACACAGACAGGCCCCTCCCACGGTAGTTTGATTGACAGTAGCGTTTCAGCACAGACTGGACTGCGTCTTACCTTAGACCCGCCCTGAGAGAGCTGTCATCAGTCCGCCATTGTTTCACCGCTGGAGCAGATGTAGACAAGAATGACTCTAAGCGATTGAGGTGTTCTGTTGGATGTAATAATGAACATATCAGTCATCATTTACGTTTTTAATTTGTCATTATTGCAAAAGTGCACCTTTACTTAAGTGTAGTAAGAAAGTGTCATGAAAGTGTCTCTAAAGTTGCAGACGTAACTTTGTTCTCTATCGCATCTATGTTGTAACATAAAATGCAGGTCTGGGGGAATTATTTTATAAATTGTCGTGGGTGTGCTTCGCACTGCGCTCCTGTGCGCGGCATGAACAACAAAGAAGGATCAGTCACAGTAGCAGTAATCCACTGGCATATATCCGAAGAAAAAAAACCAATCTGACACAATAATACAGCTGCATGCTTTTGTTCTGACCAAAAAAACAAGTAATTTTAAAATAAATCAACCATTACTGGCGTTGATTTAGCGTAAAACCAAAGTCAAAATATAGCTGCAAGCAGCGATTCTCGGGGTAAGCGATTTAAGGCATTTAGGCACATATGAAAAAAGGCATTACATATTATTTAGCAAGCCTGTAACCACCTAAATCAATTATTTAATAAAGTTTTTTTTTTTTGCAAATCCCGGTAATTTACCATAGAAAAATTATGATTTCTTATATTTACAACTGTTGCTTGTTTAGAATCACATGTCGCATGTGCTCACCTAGTTTTGTGAAGTTTTGAGTTTTTGCTTAGGCTTTATAGGCTTTTGGGTATATTTGGACACGTCTCTTTGCTAAACGACTCCATTATAGCCACCCCAAGGGTTAATGTTTTTTTTTTTAACTTTTTTTTATAATTATTGAGTCCAGAGAAAAATCTAGGACTAGTTTGCAAAAGTATGTTTTTAACATAATTGAAAATATTTAATGAACGATTTGATTGACAACAATGGTTCTTGAGATTGGAGAAGTGATTGGAATGAAAGAGGTCATAATATCTAGGGATTGTAACAATACCGGTTTAACGATAAATCATGATAAAATTCCCCACGGTTAGTATTACCGTTTCATCTTTTAATTATCATTAAAACCGTATTAGATTACTGCGATTTGAACAACTCAGGATAAATAAATACTGTTCGGCATAAAGCGGAGTTTTAAGTAACAGTCTCATGTGCGCACAGCATGCTGAGTAGTTTCGTTTTGAGTGAAAACAGTGTGGAAAAGCTGGGAGGTTTTAAAAGAGAGCTAAGGGAATTATACAAATAAATATATGAATTAATTAATTATATGAATGTACCTCTGAAGGTTCTGACTGTCTTCAGAAACAATTCGATGGCATTTTGTTTTCATCGTCGCTCCATGTAATACCTAAAGGAAGTGTTCTTAATCAGCAATACTGCTTTGTCCACGGAGGTTACGGGAAACAGCTGTAATTCTGCTTTTCCATAAGCGCCACCTGCTGTCAGCGAGTGGATTTACAGAGACCCTTAGTCTACATTAAAGCTGTATGGCAGTTCGTCTGCCAAAAAAATGGACCGAATTTGCATGCCCTGCTGTATATTTTGACCGGTTGATGAAAAACAAGCTTATTTGGATTCTACACATTTAAACAATTCAGATAAGTTATCTGGAATTATTTATGGAGCAGATAAAATACATATAATCATTTATTAATCAATTATCATTTTGACATATCTTTTCTTTATTTAAAGGCTGAAATGTGAGGTTTACCATTTTATTAAACTTTTTCCAAAGCTTTATTTGAACATTTACATTAGATATTTCAACATGCTATTAAACTGTTGTCATTTAAAATCTGATTGGTAATGTTATTGTTTTAGTGATTATGCAAACAAAAAGTCATTTTATTTGTTTTTTGTTGATTTTTAAATATAAAACTTGATGAAGTGATTTATGTGTCGGTACTTTTTGAACCTCTCCAGCACATTTTGACAATACCGTGATAATACCGATAACCGTGATAATTTTGGTCACTATAATCGTGATAAAAAATTTCATACCGTTACATCCCTAATCCTATGATACGAATATTCTGTGTCTGTGTGAAAAACCGTGCACTGTACAATAGTTTACGGCCTTGAAAAATGCGATATCGCGATATCACATTTTTTGAAATACACATATGTCCTTATAGACACCTGTGGCACTTTGGACTAAGACACTGCGTACCAATTGTTGATTGGACAAATGATTGCGTAGTTATAGCCATTTTAATGTTTTTTTATCTCTTATAGCACCACCAAGTGGACAAGCTCCACGATTTTTTTCATGTGACCTCAGATTTAGCTCTTACATGAGTATTCTGAGTTTGGTGAAAATATCTCATTCTGTTCAAAAGTTATAGCCATTTTAGTAAAAGCGGCTCTGCCCCTTTCAAATGTTTTGGCGTCCCTTTGCGACAGTGAGTTGAAAGTTGATATTCACGTTTTCATTTTCTCTTTTTGACCGCAGGCTCTCTGCAGTTTAATGTTTCTTAGTTTGCGTTTGCGTTCATTTGTGTTCAGTTGGTGTTTACAGTCAGCATTTAAAATCATAAGTGTTTTCAGTTCAGTCTTAGAATGATTCAGTTAGTCGTTAACTGTGTCCCTGGCTTTAGGTTGCATATCAGTATTTATGATTTCTTATACTTCCCAAATCAGATCATTACTACCTCGGGATCAAATTTCAGTAACTATACAAGTATGTTTTGAGGAAGCATGGATGCGTGATTTGTTTCATATTTTGTTTAACTAATAGTTATTTTCACCTGTTAGGTTGTTAGTAACTGATTGCAATGACATATTGTTCTCTGTGTTTCAGGATGTGTCAAGTCTTTCCAAGGGGACAAAGAAATCGAAGTTAAGAATTGAAAAGGAGTCATCAAAACAACACCAGAAGCAGAATGTATCTGTTAAATTGATATGTCTGTCAAATGCCAACACCAAACTGAGAATAAATCAAAATGAACAAGGTAACCAAATTGTATAAATACTTTGAAGGAAATAAAAGATGAAATTCTACATGTTTGTGATATTACTGTCCAATATTAGAGAATTTTTAGATCACAGTTAAAAGAATGAGTTTAACACAATGATATGACAGTGGTCTCACATGGTGACCACAGTATGAGCGCACAGTGAGTGTGCAGTGACCTCACATTGCGACCATCGTATGAGCACAGAGAGTGTGCAGTGACCTCACATTGTGACCACAGTATGAGCACACAGTGAGTGTGCAGTGACCTCACATTGGGAACACAGTATGCGCACAGTGAGTGTGCAGTGACTTCATATTGTGACCACAGTATGAGCGCACAGTGATTGTGCAGTGACCTCACATTGATTACATTATGAGCGCACAGTGAGTGTGCAGTGAACTCATATTGTGACCATAGTATGAGCACAAAGTGAGTGCGCTGTGACCTCACACTGACCACAGTATGAGCACACAGTGAGCGTGCAGTGACCTCACATTGAGACCATAGTATGAGCAACAGGAAGTGTGCAGTGACTTCACATTGCGCACCATCGGTATGAGGCACAGTGAGTGCAGGACTCACATTGCGACCATATTATGACCAGTGAGTGTGCAGTGACTTAACATTGTGACCACAGTATGAGCACACAGTGAGTGTGCAGTGACTTCACATTGCGACCACCGTATGAGCACACAGTGAGTGTGCAGCGACCTCACATTGTGACCACAGTATGAGGACACAGTGAGTGTGCAGTGACCTCACATTGTGACCACATTATGAGCGCACAGTGAGTGTGCAGTGACCTCACATTGTGAACACAGTATGAGCGCACAGTGAGTGTGCAGTTAACTCACATTGTGACCACAGTATAAGCGCACAGTGAGTGAGCAGTGACCTCACATTGTGACCACAGAATGAGCGCACAGTGAGTGTGCAGTGACCTCACATTGGGACCACAGTATGAGCGCACAGTGAGTGTGCAGGGACCTCACATTGTGACCACAGTATGAATGCAGTGAGTGTGCAGTGACCTCACATTAACAACAGTATGAGCGCACAGTGAGTGTGCAGTGAACTCACATTGTGACCACAGTATGAGCATACAGTGAGTGTGCAGTGACCTCACATTGCGACCATCGTATGAGCTCAAAGTGAGTGTGCGGTGACCTCACATTGTGAACACAGTATGAGTGCACAGTGAGTGTGCTGTGACCTCACACTGACCATAGTATGAGCACAGAGTGAGTGTGCAGTGACTTCACATTGTGACCATCGTATGAGCGCAAAGTGAGTGTGCAGTGACCGAATAGTGCTGGGGACCCACAGTATGAGGGCCCAGTGACGTGTGCGGACCTTCATATTGTGACACAGTTGCAGCGCACAGTGAGGAGCATAAGTGCCTCATAGTGCATGACCACAGTATGACGGCACAGTGATGTGTGCGTGACCTCATATTGTGACCACAGTATGAGCGCACAGTGAGTGTGCTGTGACCTCACACTGACCATAGTATGAGCACAGAGTGAGTGTGCAGTGACTTCACATTGTGACCACAGTATGAGCACAAATTTAGTGTGCAGTGACCTCACATTGTGACAACAGTATGAGTGCACAGTGAGTGTGCTGTGACCTCACACTGACCATAGTATGAGCACAGAGTGAGTGTGCAGTGACTTCACATTGTGACTATCGTATGAGCGCACAGTGAGTGTGCAGTGACCTCATATGGTGACCATAGTATGAGCGCACAGTGAATGTGCAGATGACCTCAACACATTGCGACATCGTATGAAGCACAGTGAGTGTGCAGGACTTGCAATGTCGGACCAAGTATGAGCGCACAGTGAGGGTTGCAGTGACTTCCTAAGGTGACCACCTACTGAGTCGCACAGTGATGTGCAGTGACCTCACATTGAGACCATCGTATGAGCACAGTGAGTGTGCTGTGACCTCACACTGACCATAGTATGAGCACAGAGTGAGTGTGCAGTGACTTCACATTGTGACCACAGTATGAGCACAAATTTAGTGTGCAGTGACCTCACATTGTGACTACAGTATGAGCGCACAGTGAGTGTGCAGTGGCCTCACATTGACCACAGTATGAGTGCACAGTGAGTGTACTGTGATCTCACATTGACCACAGTATGAGCGCAGAGTAAGTGTGCTGTGACCTAACATTGATTACAGTATGAGTGCACAGTGAGTGTGCTGTGACCTCACACTGACCATAGTATGAGCACAGAGTGAGTGTGCAGTGACTTCACATTGTGACCACAGTATGAGCACAAATTGAGTGTGCAGTGACCTCACATTGTGAGCACAGTATGAGCGCACAGGGAGTGTGCAGTGACCTCACATTGTGACAACAGTATGAGCGCACAGTGATGTGTGCAGTGACCTCACATTGTGACCACCGTATGAGCACACAGTGAGTGTGCAGTAACCTCACATAGCGACCACAGTATGAGCACACAGTGAGTTTGCAGTGACCACAGTATGAGCACAGTGAGTGTGCAGAGACCTCACATTGTGACCACAGTATGAATGCAGTGAGTGTGCAGTGACCTCACATTAACCACAGTATGAGCGCACAGTGAGAGTGCAGTGACCTCACATTGTGACCACCGTATGAGCACACAGTGAGTGTGCAGTGCCCTCACATTGTGACCACAGTATGAGCACAAATTTAGTGTGCAGTGACCTCACATTGTGACAACAGTATGAGCGCACAGTGAGTGTGCAATGACCTCACATTTTTGACCACAGTATGAGCGCACAGTGAGTGTGCAGTGACATCACATTGTGACCACAGTATGAGCGCACAGTAAGTGTGCTGTGACCTAACATTGATTACAGTATGAGTGCACAGTGAGTGTGCTGTGACCTCACACTGACCATAGTATGAGCACAGAGTGAGTGTGCAGTGACTTCACATTGTGACTATCGTATGAGCGCACAGTGAGTGTGCAGTGGCCTCACATTGACCACAGTATGAGCGCACAGCAAGTGTGCTGTGACCTCACATTGACCACAATATGAGCACACAGAGTGTGCAGTGGCCTCACATTGACCACAGTATGAGCGCACCGTGAGGTGTGCGTGACCTCCATTGTGACCAACAGTAGAGCAAAAGTAGGGGGTTTTTTGGTGCAGTGACCTCCACATTGGACCAAAATTCCCCATTTATGAGAGCCACAGGGAGTGTGCAGTGAAATAACATTGAACACAGTATGAGCGCACAGTGTGTGTGCAGTGACCTCACATTGTGACCATTGTATGAGCACAGTGAGTGTGCAGTGAGCTCACATTGTGACCACAGTATGAGTGCTCAGTGAGTGTGCAGTGACCTCACATTTTGACCACAGTATGAGCACAAAGTGAGTGTGTAGTGACCTCACATTGGTTACAGTAGGAGCGCACAGTGAGTGTGCAGTGACCTCACATTGTGACCACAGTATGAGCACAGTGAGTGTGCAGAGACCTCACATTGTGACCTGTATGAGCACAGTGAGGTGGCGTGAATCACATTGCGACCACCGTATGAGAGCACAGTGAGTGTGCATGAAATATATTGGAACCACAGTGTGAGCGCACAGTGAATGTGCAGTGAACCTCACCATTTTTTGCGGACAAGCATATGAGCACACAGTGATGGCGTCAGTGACCTTCCACATTGCGACCATAGGATTATGAGCAACACAGTGACGTGCAGTGACTCACATTTGACCACAGTATAAGAGCCACCAGTGAGTGAGCGTTGACCTCACATTGTCGACCACAGTATAGGGCGGACAGTGAGTGCGCAGGACCTCAATTGTGGACCATAGTATAGGCGGAACAGTGAGTGTGCAAGTAACCAACATTTGGGACAACAGTATGAGCCACCAGTGAGTGTGCAGGACCTAACATTATGACCATAGTATGAGCGCACATGAGTGTGCAGGACCTCACCTCCTGACAGAGTATTTCGCACACAGTGATGTGTGCAGGACTATATTGTGACCACAGTATCGCACACAGTGTGAGTGTGCAGTGACCTCACATTGTTACCACAGTATGAGAGCACAGTGAGTGTGCAGTGACCTCACAATGTGACCATCGTATGAGCACACAGTGAGTGTTCAGTGACCTCACATTGACCACAGTATGAACACACAGTGAGTGTGCAGTGACCTCAAATTGAGACCATCGTATGAGCACAGTGAGTGTGCAGTGACCTCATATTGTGACCACAGTATGAGCGCACAGTGAGTGTGCAGTGACCTCACATTGTGACCACAGTATGAGCGCACAGTGAGTGTGCAGTGACCTCACATTGCGACCATCGTATGAGCACAGTGAGTGTGCTGTGACCTCACACTGACCATAGTATGAGCACAGAGTGAGTGTGCAGTGACTTCACATTGTGACCACAGTATGAGCACAGAGTGAGTGCGCTGTGACCTCACATTGGGAGCATAGTATGAGTGCACAGTGAGTGTGCAGTGACATCACATTGTGACCACAGTATGAGCACATAGTGAGTGTGCAGTGACCTCACATTGGGACCACAGTATGAGGGCATAGTGAGTGTGCAGTGACCTCACATTGGGACTACAGTATGAGTGCACAGTGTGTGTGCAGTGACCTCACATTGCGACCATCGTGTGAGCACAGTGAGTGTGCAGTGACCTAACATTGCGACCATCGTATGAGCACAGTGAGTGCGCTGTGACCTCACACTGACCACAGTATGAGCACACAGTCAGTGTGCAGTGACCTCACATTGATTACATTATGAGCGCACAGTGAGTGTGCAGTGAACTCACATTGCGACCACAGTATGAGCACAGGAGTGTGCAGTGACTTCAATGCGGACATCTTTTTTATGAGCGCTACAGTGATTGTGTGAATTTTGTGACCTCATATTGTGCCACAGTATGAGCCGCACAGTGAATGTCAGTGAACTCACATTGCGACCATCATATTGCGCAACAGTGATGTGCAGGGACCTCCACATTGACGACCTAGATGAGCCCACAGGGAGTGTGCAGGGACCTCACATTTGTGACCACAGTATAAGCGCCACAGTGAGGGAGCAGATGACTCACAGTATGAGGCGCACAGTGAGGGTGCAGTGACCTCCCAGTGTTGACAATAGTATGAGCGCACAGTGAGGGGGCCAGTACACCTCACATTGTGACACAGTATGAGCAACACAGGAAGGTGCAGTGAAATTCACATTTGACCATCGTTATGATGCAAAGTGACTCACATTGTTGCCATCGTTGAGAGGCACGTGAGTGTGCAGTGACATCACATTGCCCATAGTATTAGCACACAGTGAGTGTTGAGTGAACTCACATTGGACCACAGTATGAGCACAAGTGAGGTGCAGTGACCTCACATGTGACCACGTATGAGGCACGTGCGTGTGCAGGGCATCACATTGTTACCACAGTTGAGCGCCAGTGAGTGTGCAGTGAACTCACATGGTGAGCTCATAGTATGAGCGCACAGTGAGTGTGCAGGGACCTCACATTGTGACCACAGTATGAGTGCACAGTGAATGTGCAGTGACCTCACATTGCGACCACATTATGAGCACACAGTGAGTGTGCAGTAACCTCACATAGCGACCACAGTATGAGCACACAGTGAGTTTGCAGTGACCTCAACACTTGTGACCACAGTTATGAGGAACACAGGAGTGTGCATGCTTGACCTCACATTGTACCCTAGTATGCGGCACACAGTGAATGTGCAAGTGACCTCACTGGTGACCACAGTATGAGCACACATGAGGTGCAGAGTGACTCACATTATGTTGCCACCGAGGAGCACACAGTGAATGGGCAGTGACATACATCGGGGACCCAGTTATATGAGCACACTCAGTGAAGTGTGCAGTGACCTCCAGTGTGACCACATTATGAGGCCAGTGATGTGTGCAGTGACTCACATTGTGAAACAACAGATGAGCCAAAAGTGAGGTGCAGGACCTCACATGTGACCACAGTATGACAAACAGTGAGTGGTGCAGTGACCTCACATGGTGACCATAGTATGATGAACACAGTGAGTGGGCAGTGACTCCACATGTGATCACAGGTGAGCGCACAGTGAGTGTGCCAGTGACCTCAAATTGGGAACATATCGTATGACGCAAACGTGAGTGGCAGTGAACTCACATTGTGCCCAGTAGAGCCACAGGGAGTGTTGCAGTGGACCTCCATTGACCATGTATGAGCCACAAGTGATGGTGCAGTGACTCACATTGTGCCACAGTTTGGCACACAGTGAGTGTGCAGTGACTAAAATTTGTGAAACAGTATGAGCAACACAGTGAGTGTGCAGTGACCTCATATGGTGATCATCGTATGAGCACACAGTGAGTGTGCAGTGAACTCACATTGCGACCACAGTATGAGCACAAAGTGAGTGTGCAATGACCTCACATTGCGAAAATAGTATGAGCACACCGTGAGTGCGCTGTGACCTCACATTGACCACAGTATGAGCGCACAGCGAGTGTGCAGTGACCTCACATTGTGAACACAGTATGAGCACACAGTGAGTGTGCAGTGACCTCACATTGTGTCCACAGTATGAGCGCACAGTGAGTGTGCAGAGACCTCACATTGTGACCACAGTATGACCACACAGTGAGTGTGCAGTGACCTCACATTGAACACAGTATGAGCGCACAGTGTGTGTGCAGTGACCTCACATTGCGACCACATTATGAGCACACAGTGAGTGTGCAGTAACCTCACATTGTGACCACAGTATGAGCACACAGTGAGTGTGCAGTGACCTCACATTGTGACCATAGTATGAGCACACAGTGAGTGTGCAGTGACCTCACATTGTGACCACAGTATGAGCGCACAGTGAGTGTGCAGTGACCTCACATTGTGACCATAGTATGAGCACACAGTGAGTGTGCAGTGACCTCACATTGTGACCACAGTATGAGCGCACAGTGAGTGTGCAGTGACCTCACATAGTGACCACAGTATGAGCACACAGTGAATGCGCTGTGACCTCACACTGACCATAGTATGAGCGCAGAGTGAGTGTGCAGTGACCTCACATTGTGACCACAGTATGAGCACACAGTGAGTGTGCAGTGACCTCACATTGTGACCATAGTATGAGCACACAGTGAGTGTTCAGTGACCTCACATTGACCACAGTATGAACACACAGTGAGTGTGCAGTGACCTCACATTGTGACCATAGTATGAGCACACAGTGAGTGTGCAGTGACCTCACATTGTGATCACAGTATGAGCGCACAGTGAGTGTGCAGTGACCTCACATTGGGAACATAGTATGAGCACACAGTGAGTGCGCTGTGTGGTTACACTTTTAGCTCACTGTGACACACACATTGTGACCACACCATGAGAATCATGTGAGCTCATGGTGACATCATTGTGAGATCAAATTGTTGACTGGGATGGCAACTACTGCTATGACACATCCGGCCACAAAAACAAGGTTCAGGTTCAAGCTTGGGCTGATGGCATCTGTAAAGGAATAAGGGATATTAGCTGTTAAAACCTTATCTTTTGATTACACAATCCACATAAACGACCAAGTTAGGACGTACCAGTAAATGATGCGCTCCTCCTCAGCCTCAGGGGTCCCTGGGAGATGAATGTCTTTCAGTCTGGATGGCAGCTTCTGTTTTGTGAACATGTGAGGATGGTGCAGAGCAGCAGCACAGCGCTGCAAGAGTGAGACGGGGGTAGATGCTGGTTGGAGTAATGGGTGTGGCAGAAGATGGCGTGCCGAAAGGAGGAAACTAACCCCTAACCCTACCCTTAACTGACAGCTTTCACAAAGACCTTTATCCACACCACACCCCAGCCTGTGTGCACGCCCAATGCTCCAACCTGCGGTTACCCACACTTAGCAGGAGTCAGATTTCACTGATAACGTGAAGAAATGAGCGTGAAAGTGTGCGTGGCAAAAATTACAAGGAAACGATAGCAGGCAGAGGATTTGGCTTTCAAGTGAAGTAAAGTAAAAGAACGCTTCTTAAACCAGAGATGGTGAACATGTTGGTTTCTTTAGCAAAATAAATGCAAGCACTGTCACCGACAGCCAATTTAGTTTTCATTTAATTTTTGTTTTCATTTTAAAAAGACTGTTATCTTTGCTATTTACCTGACGTTACGCTACAGAGGCTTTTTTATTTAATTTTTTTATTTAATTGATTCCACTGTGTTTGCTAAACTTTCTGTAATTTATTAGTCGATATATAATACAGCATGTGGTGTATACCATGCCTCATCTTATTCGTTTTTGTTAAGAAACGTTATATAAACTAGTTTGTCATTGTACTGTTTTATTGTTGTTGTGGTTTTCATAAAGAATAACAGTGAATCATCTTTCAAGCATTCGTTTTAGTCTAAGATGTGAAAGGTGTAAAGATGTAAGAGCAAAATAATTACTGAACACCAATCGAAAACAAGACACCAAGATCGCAAATTCGGTTTTACCAGTAATACCGGTTTCGTCGCAAGTTTATAAACTGGTGTGAAAATTTCTACACTGTCACATCCCTAGTATAAACATTCTTTTAATTCTAGGACACTACAGGAGTAGTAAAGAATTAAGACATCAAATCTAATGTCAGGACCCTAGACTGTTAAAAAAAAAGATGGACGACGCGTCTCAATTTCCTTCCACTATAGAAGAAAAGTAAAGCCCAAAACAATCCAGTATAGCCGCTGTGTCATTCTTGCGAACAGGACGTCATTTGGAAGCCCAGTCTGCACAGTAGTGGTTCATCTGGAGCCCGAATCTGCTCAGTAGTGATCGTGAAGTGGAGCCACGGTATCAAAGTCCCGCCCAAACTCCCGCAGACCCAATCCCAGGCTCACAATCATGACGCCACACCACGTTTTTAGCCTGTAGAATCAAATACAGTAATTCATTAAAAGCAAACTTATTAGAAAAACGAACACTTGAGCATACATCAGCATGCTAAGAACTACGTAAAATGACAGAAAATGTCTTTGGAAAAAAATTATTTGAAGTGTAATTTGATTGTTTAGTTTGTCTCCGGTCCCATTACATTACATGGAGAGGGTGGGTTTTATGACCTATACTGCATCCAGTCACCTGGGGGGCGATCGAGACGCTTTGGCTTCACTTTTCAGGACTCGTGCGGCACGATGGTCAGGGCGAATTTCAATAAACATTGTAGGTGTTACCTTCAGCCTCCACCACAACAACAACACACCTCATCCCAGATTGGTAAAATATCTAAAATATTAAGAAGATGAATTACTGTAGCTTCATTTAATAAAACTTGTTTTATTGAATTAATCTCGCTGTGTAATCATACCCATTTTGGCCCTCTGCAATGAAGCAAATTGGAAAATGTTGGCTACAATTCTTTGACATTGGTGTCCAGTTGATCACATACTCCTGAATGGTGGTGGTCTCCTTTGTGCTGTTCAGAGGTCCACTAAAGACCACATCAGTGATGCTGGAAATCAGGGGAAAAATCAGATGCACATGTATTGATTTAGAAATTGAACTCATATTAACCAGTTATAGTGAAGATCTATATCAGCAGTTTTTACCCTTTTTGACTCAAACATTTGGTACTTAGGTACAGTGTGGTTGAATACAGCCCATTTCCTTTCATCACAAACATGTAGCCAATGCCATCATCTTGCAGGGTGAGGCTTTCATATCATTAACAAAGCGTTTCTAGTGAAAAATGTTTTTAAATGGCAACTGTCTGAGATGGAGAATGGGAACATGGCTGTATAATATTAGGTAGACATTATTAGCCGTTTGATTTCGTAGTCAAGCCAAAGGCTAATGATTTCAATTCCTGCAACATTTATGAATCAGGTTCAAACATATGAATTACTCTAATATTTCCAATTGCCACTGTGTAGCAATTACTGAAGTTAACCAAGTGAAAGTGGAGCAGGTCCAAGCTGGTGTCATTAAAAGGTGGCAGGTACTAATTTGCATATTTATGTGTCTGCATATACTAAATGAAGTAGGGGTGTAAAGATATATTCAAGCCATTTTAACTCTTTCCCCGCCAGCGTTTTTTCAAAAATGTTGCCAGCCATCACTAGCATTTTTGATCATGTTCACCAAAGTTTAATGGCACAATATTTTGTTGTATGAATAGTTGAACATGCAATATGTTAAAACAAAGAACAGAGCCTCTGCTTTAAAAAAAATCTTTACACTTTTTTTAAATCTTTTTTTTTCAGAAAAAATGCATTTTTGTAATTCAGATTGATGATCAAAACATAGATGGAATAGATTGCTTCCATCAACATCCAAAGCTTGCACAGTCATATAGCACTTCCTGGATTCTTATTTCTTTCGGTAACTTCATGCAGTTTGGATTTATATAATGATTAAGGTTTGATGATCATGTTATTTTACATATGCATCTGCTTACATACTTGATCGCTTGTTTCTGCTTCTTCGTCGTTTTTTGATCCAGACGTTCAATACTCCTACAGGAGAACTGTAAGAGCGCACACCTATACGCAGTGAAAGCCGAAAGGAAAGCCCAGAAATTACCAGCTGGAAAATTCCTGCTCAGTGGTGATGGATCAGTTCGGTTGATCAACTAGACGTGTCATCATCAGACTCAGTTTCAAATTTATAAAGGTAAAATCGATACCATCTTTTCTCTCTATACATTCTCTCTGGAGCTGTCATTCAGTTATGGCAATAGGCGTTTCATTTTTCTGACACACGCTGTACATGGTAGACCAATAACAAAGGACTGGGCCCATTTGACCAATCAGAGACTTCTCTCTGGTGACATATGAAAGTCTTCTCCAGTCATTAAGACCAATTAAACCCCACCCCTGCAGGCCCACCTTCATCCACCTCCACTTTTTGAGTGCAACACCCCCATCTCAACAACCAACACATAGAAATAAGGCCCCCATCCTTCATTTTGTTTCACTTGAATGTACATCACAATACAGAATATCTGTCACTACTTCTGTTTCATCATGACTATGGCTATACTACATCACTCCCCCAGTGAGCGAAAGAGCAGCTGTTCTGGATAAAATGCACAGTTATTGTGAGCAACCAAACAAATCTGCGCAAGAGATCTGGTGCTGTAAACAATACCAGGTTTGTCAGTGTGAACGGCAGAGCTACTGCAACATCTCATTGATCAAAAAGTTGAAGGAACATTATCTGGCTCTTATATGGATCAACAGAGTCAGCATCAAACCTCCAGTTTGTCTGAACCTGACGCACACTGCAATTTTTCGACTATTAACACTTCAGGGGATCTGACCCATAAACCCGAACTTCATAGCATTAATGCACAAGGCCTGGACCAGGGGACAAAGGCCTGGACTAAAGGACCAAGCTTAAGTCTGAATGAATTGAATAGCTGATGGAGCACAACTGCCGATGGAGTGTAAAAGGCATCATAGTCTGTATGTTTAAACATTAGAGGACAAATGGTCAGCCTGATGTGTATGATCAATGCTGCATGTGATTCTAAAAATGACTGTGCGGGGGATACCAAACATGTAACAAACCTCAAGAACAGAATGTCTGTTGTAAGAGGCCTGAAAAATCCATGGCCTGATTTGACACGCATGTGTATTAATAGCAAAGATCCAATCTGTGTAACTATCAGAAAAGTTCTGGATGTGATGTCTGAATGTAGTGACGAGTTAGGAGTTACCGAGGTCCTGTGTATGTGTACGTATGTAACAGATCTATGTGTGTCTCTGGTTTCAAAACATCAGAAAAACAAGGTTTGAAACTGTTGAAATGCTGGTCAACTGTATACTAGACCAAAACATGGCCTGCATATATTTTCTTTGCTGGCTTGACAGCCTGTAACGTTTTTCACTACGTAAATTTATGAAAGTAAATTCAACACTTTGTGCTCAAAATAAAAGGCTGAATAACTTAACACCTAACTCTTTTGTGACCGATTAAACTATTCTGTTTCTGAGCTCAATAAATTTGGGAAACTCTATCGCTGCACACACACATGCTGCCTTGCTATGACACATATGCTTATTAAATAGACAATTAAACCTTACAATGACATCCCAATGAACAAAACATCTCAATTATATTTTTGAATTTTTATTGACCACCAGAAGGCGGGGTAGAGCACCGTGTCAAAAGCTTCGAAGCATCAACACAGTTTTTTTGTAAAAGCCTCACTGCTTTAAAAGCCTAGTTCGGTATTAAATAAAAAGAAAACAAATAGACGGAATAGAAATAGAAAAGGAATGTGTGAGAGAAGATGGAAGAGAATTCACTTCCTGTAATAAACGTCCACTGGAGGCAAGTTGAATGAGAAAGGGATGTTCATTTTTAAAAAAGCCTGTGATTTTACTCGAATTTACTGACTTGTCTCGCGGATGTCAAGGCTTTGAGGGTCCCGTTCTATGGTCCAGATGGATTTTTAAAAAAGAAACTAATATAGTTTCATGCGCGGTGTCATTTACATTTCACCAGGTTAAAATAATATCTCAAGCTTTATGCTTGATTTATTTGTAACACATTAACCTCAAAACCTTTTCAGCTTTCTCTTTCTGCAAATTGTTTGGGTAGTTAGAGATCTGATGACAGCCCCCCACCCCACAAAACCCAAAATACTATCAAACACTCCAACGCAGCTCCATTCGTCACGGAAGATGGATAAAAAGGTGCACAGTAAACAAAAACCTCGAAAAATGATATGCGACCCGCCAAATGCAGGCCAAATCACAGAGATGCCGATTCGCACGGGACTAATATTATCACAGGACCTCGGTGTTCGGCGAAATATGGTAGGTCATTTGCGGGGGAATTTTTACTTTACAAATTACAGACATGGCCGATTTGCACGGGATTAAGATCACAGACAACCTCCGCAATTATTACAAATGACTGGAGGTCACCAGGTAATACTAATCCCGTGCGAATAGAGCTTTAGAGTACTAAAGGAAGGGAATTTATACAAACGGGAGAGGAGCTAATGATTAATTAACTAGACACAGGTGAACTGAGGCAAATCAAGTGGAAACAGACACTAGGTCAAACAGAGCACATGAGGGAGAAAACACAACAAAACTGGTCCATGATGTGTGACAGTTGAGTACCAGAATATCATTTTGGATGATGGTATTCCAGTTTCAAGTTTAATCTCTTGTTGTTTAGGCAAACAAAGAGATATTTACATTTCAGAACAAGGGATGATATTCCTCGTCTACGCTCCCTCTATCGTGCCCCTGACGAGTGGTTTTAAGTCTAATTCTCAACCCACCGGATACAGTCACCGGTCTAACAATGAGCATTCTGACACATTCTACAAATGTGTCTATATGGGATGTGTATTTCTTTCCCTCAACACTTGTGGAATTGACTTACGACAGCAGCAGGAGAAAGAGAAGGAGATGATCAAACCTCTCGCTCGGTACAAATCCATATTGCGCTGTAAAGGCATCACTCGCCTAGTTGGGAGATCACGGAGGTCGGTCACCACTTTGTAAGGACCGCGTAATTGGCCCAACGAAAGTATCCAATGGTGGATGGAGGTTTCCTGCATGTTCGTTTTTTTCGGTGCACAAAGTAATTTAATTTCAATTAATCTCTAATCTGACTCCATTTTATTTTGACCTCGAAGTTAGGTTAGAAGGACAATTATTATTGATCATTCATAGGATAATTTATCTAGACATTTGATTATTCTATTCAACTCTTTAATCTTATTGTATAGTCGTTCATTCGGATTCTCATGTCGCTCAGAGATGACAGCATCGGCCATTAGCGGACCTCACGATCACATACTCATCAGTCTTGGTTATTAGACAAAGGTAATTGACTAATACTTTAAATGGCCGCTGCTAAAATTACTTATGTTTAGTCCCCATAGATCTACACACTTGAATAAAGCAACATTATCTCTAGTCAGAGGTCTCGATCATTACTAAGATATAAGCCGACTAACATTACTTTCTCTGATAGTAGCTTTGGTTTGGTCATGCCATGGTTTCCCATGTACACTTAGCTAGAGTAACATTACAGTAAACAGAGGTTAGGCTCACCCTATTTAGGTTAGTCGAACAACATTCAGTTGACCTAAACAGAAATCCCCTTTTAACCCTCTAAGCGCCAAAGTCACAAAATTGCGACAAGACGTCATACTTAATAAAATAGACTGTAGTTCCTAATATGGTGTAATATCTAATTTGTATTCCCTACCACTAGATGGCAGACATGTAGTACTTCGATTCTAGACCAAAATTACGTCACGTTCCTATTCAAAGTGTTCGAGGAAATAGCAGAGCAAGTGAGCTATCGTGTCATTGATGCGGAAGCAGTTCAGTTCAGAGTGTGCGAGTAAATTGTGAGATCTGTGAGAGAAAATCGCCAAATGGCTAATAAAAGTTGTACCGTGAGTACATGTTATTCGCCGATTCTGACTCTGAAGGGGAATATTTGCCTTTTGGAAATGACGATCGGTCGTCGAATAATCGCACTTCTCCCGGTACATCTTTGCAGCGCAATGGTGCCGCCGTGCAAGGCGAGAGCACAAAAAAGTGATAATTTCGACCCTTTGCCCAACGGGGATGGCAGGGGAGAACGTGGTCGTAGTGTCCATAGGAGAGGTTTCCTCTTTTCTGATCATTTGGAATGAGGACAAAAGGATTAAAAAAAACAACAACATGCAAATAAGTTCAAACATCAATTCAATATCTACTATTTCCTGAATATTATGAAATTCAAGATGGCCGCCTCTGATGACGTCATAATATGCTAATTAGACGAGCATATTTACACCCCACATAAACTTTCGGTCATGCCCAACATTTTTCTAATTTACAGTAGATCTCTATCTTTAAGCCCTTTCAAGCCACAAGCTTTTGAAATCTTGATGTCAAAATCCAGCATTTTTTCCCAAAAATCCCTGGCGCCTAAAGGGTTAACTTACAGTCTAAGTTCACTTGAATTAATACCAAGTGTTAGTCGGATCTCTAAAGATCCAGTTGGCATGCCCTATGCTCCATCTCAACTGGATTTTAGTCTGTTACTAAGCTGACGTTGAAATGCGGTAACAAAGTAGACGATGCATACCTGACTTCAGAAAAATACATAGTTTGGAGTGTGTAGATACTCCACACGTGTTCATCTGGCTATAGAAGTGCCCCTGATCTTGTAACATTCACTTAAGTACTCAGACCAAGACACACATCCTCCAAATGGAGACAGGAACTAACATTTGGAATTTGCATTGATTAAGTATAGTTTACTCCTTTTGGGGACTGATGGCAATTTGCATGAAAGACACTGGGGAATGACACACCCTCTACAGTGAGCAAAATATCTCTTTAACTCTTAGGATCTGTATTACCTTGTAGCCTACTTCTTGTAAGATTGAGACCATTGTACCAGTCGACTTGAGACAGTTCAACATTCTGAGTGAGTGGAGTGAGGGGAAGGACGTGGATGAAAAGGAAAGGTGAAAAAATAATTTGTCCACATCTTATCTCAGTGAGATGTCGGAACAGATGCCTGTGTATTAATAAACTCTGTGTATATTGTCCGTATCTCAGAAGATCAGTGTCTGAGGTTCTTCAAATCTTACACAGCTGCAAAGTTAGCTGGGTAATAAATGAAGCTGTTTTGGTGGGAGAATGGATTACAGCTCCCCCCAAACTCCCAGATGGGCTCAGATGCACTGTAAAAAATGATTTGTTTGACACAACTTGACTTAGTCAAGTCATCTTGTTGCATTGACTCAGTTAAGTTGAGCAAACATTAGGTGTTGAGTTCACTCAACTTATATGTAGTTGTTGAAATAACATTTTGTATTTTTGCTTATTTCATAAATTGAGCCAATCTACTGTATCAAATAATGAGCATTTAGAATTTTTAGTTAAGTCAACTGAAAAAACATTGGTTGAACTTAATTCTTCACATTTTCACAACCACATGAACCAAGTCTAATTGACACATTTTTTTTTATTTTAATTGTAATTTTTCCTCAACATTATAACTTAACTATTTGAGTTTACTGGACTTCATTGCTTTGACAAGAAGTTCTGGATATCTATCTGGAACCAAATTTTTTATGAAATCAACACGACTGCAAAATTGAAACTCTCAGCATTTATTTTTTAAACAGATACATTGCATCCAAAAACACAGACAAAGTATTCTCTTGCAAAGATATAAAAATACTACACCAGAAAAAAACCCTCACATATACATAGCTCACACAAACACATACAAACTTATCTATGCACAGACCCATCTTAGAGCCAGAATAGTACTGATAACTCTCCTGTGTTTAATTGGGGTTGAAGCTAAACCTAAAGCTCCCCAGGAGCAGGATTGGGCACCCCTGCCTTAAATTCATTGGGATTGTAACAACATTTTAAAGGATTTAAAAGGATAAGTTACCAAAGATGATAATTGTCATTTACTCACCAACATGCCACTCCAAACACATGCACAAATAGTCATACCTTCATTCCATACAATGAAAATGAACAGTGGCTAGGCTGTTCAGCTCTATAAAGGACAAGTCAACACTATAAAAAAATGCAGTAAAAGTAGTGGATGAGTCATGTTGCCTATTTTAAAAGTTTTTTGAAGATAACTGTAATGAACTGATCATATCAGTTTTGATGTTACTACGACATAATACAACAACAACATCAAACCTCATTAGTTCTTGTGTCATGACATTTGATCAAAAGACTTGCAAGAACCAAGGAGGTTTGATATTTATGTAGTAGCCAACACAATCAAACATTATTGTAAACAAAGACTGAAATGTGATGTTTTCATCATGCAAAGAGATTGTATGATTTCAAAAGACTTGGAATATGACATAAATAGTATAGGTTACTTTTTAAACACTTGCTCTGAAGTCATTGTATGAAAAGATGTCACTATCACTAGTTTTATGATCCATAAGAAAAAAAGTCATAGAGGTTTGGACAAACATGAAAGTGAGAAAATGATCACAGAATTGTCATTTTGCGGAGAGAAAGACTGCTTTGAAATAAATGGACTCACATCCTTATCAAGGCTTTCCAGTATTGAAGTCATTTCTGGAATGTCCTCATAACGCGTTGACCTGAATAACTGTATCAGCTTTGAGAGATGACCATCTAGGCCTTCTAAAAAGGACTTGCTCAGGTCCTTTGACACAAGCCTGGTGAATTCTTTCCTGATCTATAAAAATATACATACATTTACAAATTTAACAAAGATGGCAGGGTCTCAGTGACAGTCTTCAACAGCACTAAATTAAAACATCATGCAGGGAGTTAAAACATTTTCATTTCACTCAACATGACAGAACTGGTCATATAATCTTAGGATATTAAGTTTGCCCATATCTTCTAATAAATGTTCTGATAAATTCAAAGCACACAGAAACAAATCAACACAATTTACCTCTCTCTCTGTTTGATACAAGTCTTTTCGAAAATCTTTAAAAGTGCTGTGGCGATGATTCTTACTTTGAGCACGGAAAGTGCTGTACACACTGGTCTGGTGTATCTATATTATTTATATATAATGAAAATCATAAGGAACTAACGATAAGGGAAAAAGCGATACTGTTTATATTAAAGATTCTACAGGTGCATCTCAATCAATTAGAACGTCGTGGAAAAGTTCATATCAATAATTCAACTCAAATTGTGAAACTCGAAACTCGTGTATTAAATAAATTCAATGCACACAGACTGAAGTAGTTTAAGTCTTTGGTTCTTTTAATTGTGATGATTTTGGCTCACATTTAACAAAAACCCACCAATTCACTATCTCAACAAATTAGAATACTTCATAAGACCAATAAAAAAAAACATTTTTAATGAATCGTTGGCCTTCTGGAAAGTATGTTCATATACTGTACATGTACTCAATACTTGGTAGGGGCTCCTTTTGCTTTAATTACTGCCTAATTCGGCGTGGCATGGAGGTGATCAGTTTTGTGGCACTGCTGAGGTGGTATGAAGCCCAGGTTTCTTTGACAGTGGCATTCAGCTCATCTGCATTTTTTGATCTCTTGATTCTCATTTTCCTCTTGACAATACCCCATAGATTCTCTATTTCTCTATTCTCTATGATAATGTCAATATATAATGTAATATGTTTGAGTTATAGGATTTTTTAATAACACACCTGTCATAATTATTCAACACCTACTGTATTCAACATTGCTGTTTTTAAGTCACTTTTTTTTTGTATGGTGGGGAACGAAATTGTCTTAAAACACAATTAAGCCTCTAGAAACTCTAAACAGAAAAAGCAGAATTAGCTTGAGCTGTTACACATACAATTAGTCCATGCATGTGCTGAAGTTGAGTAGCAAAAGTCAACAGAGCTCTCTCAAAAGCTATAGAAGAAATCGTTTTATTGCATTAGAAAGTCTAAGGCTACATAAAGATTTCCAAGACATTCAAAGTTCCTAGAGGACACAGCTGCGCCGCTTATTCTCAGCTTAAAATGTGTTGCCAGAAAATCTTTGAGGGTGTTGAAGAAAAAGCACAATATCATATAAAATGTGCTCAGAGCAATGAGAAAACCTCCAAGTACAGCCAAGACTTGCAAGAGTGACACGAATGCGAAAGGATGGAAAAACATTTCAATGCTGAGTATAAGAACAACACTAGACAAGTATGGCCTTCGTATTGGGGCATCTTGCCGAGTGACACTCTTGACCAAGAAGAACATAAAAGGCCGACTTGAACATGTTAAAATTCATTTAGGTGGACCTGTGGAGCTCTGGAAGAATGTTTTATGGAGCGATGTGAACAAACTGGAGCTTTTGGACCCATGGATTAGCGGTATGTCTGGTGCAAAAAAGGCAAGCTTATAAACAGAAGAACACCATCTCCATGGTCAAACTTGGAGGTGGAGCAGTCCTGTTATAGGAATTTTTTGCTGAAGTGGAAATGTTGACCGTATGAATGACGTCATGGGTTCTTTGAAGTATCAGGCCATTTTGGCAAGAATTGTGATGCCTTTTGTGCAAAGGACAGCCGTCCCAAAGTATAAAACCAAATATACTTCTGCTTGGTTCAGGGATCAGTCATAGGATGTACTTGAGTGGCCTGTTCAGTCTCCAGATTTAACTCTCATTGAAAATATATTGTTGAATTTGAAGAAAGCAGTGGCAATATGATAACCAAAGATTATCAGTGATCTGAAAGCTTTTTCAGGTGAGGAATGAGCCAAGACTGCAGTAGAGATGTGACAGAAGCTTCTGAGCACTTATAGGCAGCGTTTATTGGTGGCTTTAAAGAATAAAAGATTCTGCACAAAATTTGACTTTTGGGGGATGAATTATTTTGAACTTGAATGTTTAGAGCCAATTAGATTTGTATCATTATTCATCAATGTTACATATTTTTAGAATCACTCAAATGTGTAATAACTTTCTCTAATAGTTCACTGATACCTGGTGATTGTTTTTAAAAAATGTTGTTCTCTGCAACAAAATGTCTTGCAGGTTAAGGGGTTGAATAATTTTGATTGCAACTGTACATTCTCCTATGGTAAAAATCTTCTGTGGACAAGTATTTCACCCAATCTTAACACTTTACTTTACAACCTTATCCTTAACACCCTCAAGAAGGGTCAGAGCAGTATATTTAAAGTTATGGAGGACATAATAAGTACTAGAATATTACACGTATGTTGAATTTAATCAAGGATTTACTCATTTCTGCAACCCTTCATTTAAACAAATTTGGCTAATTTATTTATGTTAGATATTAATAACATGTATTTCTCTGTTTTTATTAAGTACGTTTAACATAAGTAAAGGTCCATTTTAATATCTATATATATATAGTGTGTGTGTGTGTGTGGTGTGGAATACATAGTAAACACTGCAAGCAGTGCCCCAAAAAAATTGGCTAATTCATTTATTTTAACTATTAATAGCATATTTATTTCTCTGATTTCATTCAGTACATTTCAAATATTTTCAATTTAATGTTAGAATACATGTAAACACCACAAGCAGTTCCCAAAGAGACAATTATTCATGCAGACAAGACATAAATAATTTTTTGCAGAAACCGTAGGAATACATCCCACCAAAATATGTTAATTAGCTGTTTCCCATCATTTGATTGTAGTTCAAACTGATCCGATCAAATCTCATCTGATTTCAGAAGTTGGTAGTTGACCTTTGATCCCCTGGATTTGTAGACCATCATTCCACACACCATGGCAACTACTGCTATGACACATCCGGCCACGAAAACAAGGTTCAGGTTCAAGCTTGGGCTGATGGCATCTGGAAATGAATAAGGGACATTAGCATTTAAAACCTCATCTTTTAATTGCACCTGCATCTGCACAAATGACCAAGTTAGGACATACCAGTAAATGATGCGCTCCTCCTCAGCCGCAGGGGTCCCTGGGAGATGAAGTGGCTTTTAGTCTGGATGGCAGCTTCTCTTTTGTGAACGTGTGAGGATGGTGCGACCCATGTGCCATTGGTGCAGCCCTGAGCACAACGTGTGTTGGGATTGTTGGCTTGACATATCATAATGGAGCAGCTGATAAACACCTAGAGAGAGAAAGAGTGACGATTCAAAAAAACACATTCTCTGTTCCAGTAAAATGAGGCTTGCTTTTATTTATTTTTGGTCCATCCTTACCTGGTCATATTGTCCAATAAACTTGAAGGCCTCCATACTGAACTTGACATTGGGCTGGTGACTTGAGTAGATTTTAACAGTTTCATCAACCCCGCATCTGACATAAATTGACAAAATGGATTGGATTAATTTGTTGGAAAATGACAGTGCTGTCTAAGCATGATAATGTGGTGAAAAAAACTAAAAACTAAAATAATTATTTTTGTTATTTGAAATAAAATGTGTGTGTGTGTCTGTGTGTATACACTGTATATAATTGTTAACTGAAATAAATTTTAAATTGCAACTTTGCAAGAAATGATACTGACTTAATTTGGAATATGACAATCAAACTCTGTGTTTCCGTGCCACACATAAACCTGACTTATTTAAATTGAAATGTCATTGTGTAAAACATATGGCTTTATAGATCTGAGTGATTTTGGATTCTTACCCATTTGTGATGATGGGATAAGAGATGGGATAATTGGGATTATCAAAGGGTGTAGCTACACAGGACTCAACGAAGACCTCAGTGTTTTGGACGACATTGACAGGGGCGATCTCCATGAAGATCATGTCTCCAACGTTGTAATCCAGTGGGTAGCTGCTGGGACTTCTTATGTTACTGAAGGTACTAGACTGAAAAAACTCAAACTGATAGCTGAATGAGCCGAAGCCTCTCTCTGTGAAGTTGACCGCAGGCCTGTGAGCATCAAACATCGTGGTGATGCTGCTCTTTTTCTGGTACTTGCACATAACTTCAATTTCAAATACGTTTTTCCTGGTTATGATGTGGTTTGGATTATCGAAGGTAACAATTGTGTTCTTGAAGAGGAGATGTTCATCAGTCTCCTACAGAAAAACAAATATAAAAGCAGTTTAGATGCAGTGAAAGCTTTTATTGTTATTTATATCTAATAAAACTGATTGAACTCCTTACTTCAATCTGAGTACCGCATCCGTTTAGAGAGAAAGTTGTAAACACATGCGTGTTGTTGGAAGAAACTGCACAGGAAGCGTTGTTGTTCAGCCGCAAGTGATCTCCATGAATACCCGAAATAGTGGCTCTTTCTATTGACACTGACATTTTGTCCTTAGTGCAGGTCACGTGTGCTCTTGGACCTTGAACAAATACAGAACAATTGTAAGAATGCAGTTGTATAAACATACATTTACTTCAAGGACACTACAGGACTATTAAAGAGTTAAACAACCCAGGCTCATTGGAAATACATACGCTGCCGACTTTTGCAAAAATACAGAATATAATACATTTCACGATGTGAAACTGATTGCATTTGTGTGCAAAGCTCTCTGATAAAGTCGAGGGAAACATGCGTCACAGCACTCCATAAAAAAAGAGCTCAAAGTCTTGTAGAAGCAAGCTAAAATGGCATGGTTTCTTTAGCATGTGTGTTTTTATCTCACGCTTTCTTTTGTTAACACTATCAGCTAGGTTTATGGTCAGGTTCGTTTTATTAATGACACTGTGCTGTTCAATAAACCCACAGCTACAATGAAAAAGGTTTTGCAGAAATTTAGGCAGAGTCAAATATTTACAATGATCCTGTGTTGGAAGTAAACCATCAAATCTAAGAGTAAGACAAATTTCAATGAACACTGTAAATTACCTGCAGCCTCCACCACAACAATTACACACCTCATCTCAGATTGATAGTTCCTAGACCTAAAATATTAAGAAGATTAATCAGCTTCATTTGATATGGCATGTTTTTATTGAATTAATCTCGCTGTGTAATCATACCCATTTAGGCCCTCTGCAATGAAGCAAATTGGAAAATGTTGGCCAAAATTATCTGACGTTGGTGTCCAGTTGATCACATACTCCCCAGTGGTGGTGGTCTCCTTTGTGCTGTTCAGAGGTCCACTAAAGACCACATCAGAGATCCTGAAAAAAAAAAACATCCAATAAGATGCACATATATTGGTTTAGAAATTGAACTAAAATTAACCAGTTATAGTGAAGATCTAGATCCGCAGTTTTTTGCCTTTTTGACTCCAAGGCCTCCCACTGCCCACAATAAAAATGGTCCCTTTCAACCTTGGTCAACATGACAATATAATTATATTACATTCTTTTGGCAGAGAATGTTTTGGACGGGTTTTTCCAATCTTTGTTGTAAAATTGTACGAACCTGTTTCTGGAGGGCTACTGCCTGGCATAGTTTACCTCCAAACTTAATTAAACTTCTAGGCAAGTGTGTTGGAACTGGTTAAAGCTAAACTCTACAGGACGTTGGCTCTCCAGGAGCAGGATTGAACATTCCTGATCTAGATTAATCCAGTTTGTGCTCTGAGGAAAATTATGTTGAAGAACTAGTTCAGTCTAGTTGATCTCAGAAGGAAGTGTGAATCGTTAAAGTTGAGGATGTAGGTTGAGCTCAGAAAGTAGTTTGAAGATCTAGTCTCGCCTAGTCCAGGAGTGTCCAAACCTGTTCCTGGAGTATTTTGGCTCCAACCTTAATTAAACACACCTGGAACTGGCAAATCAAGGTCTTCACTCTCACTAGAAATTTAGAAATGTGTTGGAGCTGGTTGGAGCTAAACTCTACAGGAAAGTGGCCCTCCAGGAGAAGGATTGGGCACCCCTGGTCCAGGGCAAATGTTTACTGTTATCAGACATTTCCATCATACCTTGAGAAGGTTGCAGTAGCCTTTACTCTGATCTCTAGCTCTTGATTGACACGAGCCTGTAGATGTTCTCCCTGATGAGGTGTTGGGTGGACGAAACGCGGTAGATATTCACCCTCGATGCAAGATGGTGCAGGAGCCTCCACTAAAACATAAACATAATAATAACGGTTGTTATACAGAACAACACAATTTAAAAAAATGATTTCAGCAGTGAACGGTACCTTCTACAGCAAATTGGAGAGGTATTTTGCTCAATGGTGGATTGGATGCATTAACGAAGGGGGATCTGGCCGCCGGGGCCATGGCAGTGTAGTTTAGAGTTATGTTCTGGGTGGGATAGTCCTCCATGACCAGCTCAAATGCATAAAAACCACGTGCAGCATTGACAGCGTTTGACAGAGTACAGGTGCTCTGGAAAGAAGAAAGAAATTAGCAAAAAAAAAACTAATTATTAGCAAGCAAGTCAGCCAAGAACATGTCAAAGAATGAAAGGAAAAAGTTAACTGTATATTTCACTGCTGTCCATGGCAACATACATGGTTATACATTATTCCTCACCTGGTTCAAAGTGAATCCTGCAGGTTGGTGGCACATTCCACACTCACTTGCAGATAAAATTCCATATCTACACCTGACCTTGTCTTTATCTGGATCACAGGACAAAAGATTGTAGTTCCTGGCGCAGTTCTGAGGAACTCTAGAAACAATCCAAAAACAGTCATCTTGAAATGTGTATAGGTAAACAGGCTCCAAGAAGTACTTAGACCACAAGATGCATCCATCTGGACCGCAAAGCCTTTTGACATAATGAAATAAATAAATGCCAAATGCTATTTTCTAACAAAATCAAATTTATATCAAGCACATCAAGGTCAGCTCAGTAGAGCCGTTTGGGTCCTACGGCACCACAGGTTGCTAATATGGTTAACTGTTGCTACAGTCAGACGTGCGGTGAAGAGAGATGAAACTTTCAGTGAGTGAAAAACAATGGCATTCTCAAAAATTAGGAAAGTTGATGGGTCCTTAAAAAGTCTTAAATTTTGTTGTATCAAATAAAAGGTCATAAACATCTTTTTTAAAAAAAAAACTGTACAAGAGAGTAATTATGATTTCAGGAGGTCTTAAATGTGGGGACGGAAAGACAAGAATAGCAATATAGCTTAATGTGACGATTAAACTTCAAAAGGCTGTGATTTTATTGAATAAATATGAGTGCCGCACATTTCAAAGTTAGGTGCTGCGCTGTTTTGTGTACAGCTGTTACCGGGGAAACCAATATATTTCTGCTGCTCCAAATTCGCCACCTACTGACAGGTATGAATTAGTTTTTCATACGCTGTCCTGCTGTTTTTTTGTTTTTTTTTTGTTCAGACTAATGTGAAAATCGACCCATGTTTTTACCCTGCAAACATGCAGAGCTGTAAATGTGGACTGGTGGATCGATAAGAAGATAATGCATTATAAAAATAAAAAAATTAAGACACTAAAATATATTTGTTATTAAATTAATATAATAATTGATTGATAATAATTGTTTTAATTAATATAATAATTGATACTTTTGACTCCATTTTCTTTAAAAAGTTGATTAATTGATCAATTTTTCTTTCAAAAAAATTCATTTGTGTAGATCTGAAGAAAAGGTCTAAAAATGTGAATGTGGCTCAGTGGTAGAGCTTTGCGTTAGCAGCGCAAAAGGTCGTGGTTTCAGTTCCCAGGGAACACACATACTGGTTAAAAAATAATAATTTATACCCTGTATGCACTGTAAGTTGCTTTGGATAAAAAACGTCTGCTAAATGCATAAATTAAATTAAATTAAATATCCTGCTGATACTTTGATACTGAAACCTGGTCTGGCAAAAACCATCAATTCATGTTTTTAGGGATATAATTGCCTGGACCTCGGCTGGTGAGGAGGGTTCATTACTGGACCTCAAGCAATTTTAGTTTAAGACTCCTGACTTAGAACATCAAGATACATTTTAAAAAGTGTAAATGCTATTGAGTCACGAGCAATTACCAATTCAAATGCTAGACCTTTTCTCAGAACTGACTTTTACACTTTTGTAAATTGTCTTTGCAATTACTTTACACTAGCTGGTCCTAGAGTGAATTTTACTTGATTATAATCAATAAAAATGGTAAGGTAAATGAAAATAGATTTATACATCTTGAATAAAAAAATAAGATAAATAAATAGGAAAGAAAGACCACAAGAATAAAGAAAAGCAAAAAACTTTTTTTTGCTATGCTAATACTACTACTAATAATAATAATAATAATAATGGAACTGGAAAACAAATTATAAATTGATGGAGAATGAGAAAATATGTAATATACAAATAATTTTTTTTTTTTAAATATTACACTAACATCATTGTAATATGTTAGTTACATTATGAATGCTGAACATTCTAACATTCTGTCGATTAATGGGAGATCAGAATTTTCTTTAAATGGTCTTAAATTTCTTTTTAATCCCTAAAAGTATAAATTGGACATGAAATAGATTTTTAGGTTTAGGTTCAAATTTTTTTAAATCAAATGAATGGTGGTTGTACATTACTTTAAGAAGCAGATGGAAAAAGAGAAGTTTTAGTGCACACAAAAATCTTTTGATGAAGACAAACTGATTTTACCTTACAATGGGAAGTGTGGTGGCGACTGGAGATCTGTTGGGTTTAGAGGTGTCAGATCTTTCTCCGAGGTCAATATGTGTGATAAGTCCCCAGTTTCCACCATATATGTTATATGTGGTAGCGATCCAGCAGCAACTACTTTGTCTGTTGACACATGCATTTCATTTATAATAAACACATTTTAGATTATCTACAGTGCTATTATATTATGGTTAATTAGATTAATCGAATTCCTCTAATTTTGCGTACTGCAGCTGAAATGGGCTGTTGTTGGAGACGATTCTTTTCATCACTGCCTCAGTCTGGCACCAGCTACCACCATTGGGACTGCTGTCCACACGACCACCCACAAAAGAGGTTCTACTGCCACAGTTTCCAGACCTGCACGTCCAGGAGTCAGTTGCATAACAGCTATGATAGGCCTCCTTGAAGCGGATATCCACCTGAAAAAATACAGATGTAAGTAATTTCTCAAAATTAAGTTGGCATAGCTACTGTCTGATTATTCCAAACATTTGACCTGTAGTGTATGCACTGTATAATTTTAGTTAGTTTTAATAAAAATCCTCATAAAAAGTACCCATGACTGAAGAAATATAATACAGGTCTCACCCTATAGGAACCATCAGGATTCTTTATCGGGTTGAACGTCATTGATCCTCCATAGAAGTGTGAGGCTGAAGCTGAGGATGCCAGCAGCAGCAGAGCTGAGAGCAGAGAAGAGACAGACATGATGATGCTCATGAATGAGTTCTGACCAATGATCACAGCACGTTCCCTTTTAAAGACCTGATGGAGGAAGTCATCTCAAAAAAAAAAGAAAAAAGAATCACATTTACAATAAAATCTTCCAGGAAAGTAAAGATCCCCATCCACTCCTACTTCAAGAATGATCGGCATGCACTTTTGCACTTCCATAGCATCTCTGTACATCTAAAAAATTCTGTTCAAGATCTCGTTTTGATCTCATACAGTGCTGGAATTTTAGTATTATTTATATACCTTCATATTTATACTATTATAGTTTTCATTCCAAATTTTGAGCTTTTATATTTACATTTTTTTATTTAGTGCATTTTTGCTCTTTTTAAATATGTCTGTTTATGTTTCTCTTTTTTCAGTTTTACTTTACTTACTTTACTTTACTTTACTTTAGTTTTATTTCCACTTATAATTTTAGTGACAGAATTTTAGTGCTTTAACTTAAACTTATTTGAGTTACTTTCTAAGGCAATACATTCTAATTTTATTTTTTAGCCTAAGTCTTTCTACTCTAATAACATTTTTTATTTTAAATCATTTAGTTTTCGTTTTAGCTAGTGAATAAAAGCATGCAAAAAAAGCATGCTTTTTCTGTTCAATGGAACACATGTTGTCCTTTTCAACCCTTAACCTATTTGTCTTTATTGGTCTGCACGTTGATCACAGACCAGGACTACGGAGAGCTCACCGATGTAGGATGAAAGATTATAGATGGGCGAACGCCCGAAGTCTGTTGCTCTCCGAAAAAGCGATAGTGGAGTCAAATATTGGTTCCTGGCGCTGACTCCAAGTCCAAAGCGGGCGTATGTACGCATCTGAGTCGTGCCCAAGCGCATGGCCTTCAGACGTAGGTGACGAAATGTTGTGCATAACGCGCTGCTAACTGTGGTGTCCCTCAACGCATGTCGTTGTTACACACCAGTAATGCCACATGAGTGAGACAAATCGATCCGTGGGCACTCAACTTATGGTGATGGGCATGTGGGTGTGGGGGAGGGAACGGCGGCCGGGACAGGTGTGCGGAGTGAAAAAAACAAAAGGGTAGAGGAGCCCCACCTGACACAAATGGAACCCTGTTCTGCCGTTGATATAAAGAGTGAGTGCGCGCCACGCCGGCGGGGTTCGGGCGACACGACGTGCGTCCCTAGGGGGCCCCATCTAATGCATACCGTAACACCGTTCGCGGAATAAGGCGCGTGTCGCCCATCGTCGAATGTTTCCTGACTCGGTCCTAGTCGTGAGGGCGCCATCATATGTACTCAATGCAAGACCCATCGCACTGTGATCGACGGGAGCCGTCAGTTCCAGTTGCTCGCCTCTTTCAACGCGCCCCTCGGTCAGAAAAAAATGCGGAGCAAATGGTGAAAGAGAGTCAAAACATGATCCCAAACGCCATGCGCAAAATATGTCCAGTCAGGTCAATACTTTAGGGCTAGACGATACAGAAGTCAAGGAATATAGTAAACAGTTTATACTCTCCTCAGTCGGCTGAGAGCCAGGTGGTTTTCATGTCGCCAACTTGCGCGTCCTAGATTCCAATTTAGTTTTTCAGTATACCATCAACTCAAGCTCTTAAATGCACTATGGGAGAGCCTATGGAACTGTACTGAAACCTTCACTATCCGATAGTGCGGTCCTCTCCATTCAGAATGCTTACTTTGTTTCCTCATCTCCATACTATTTATTACTTTGGGGTTTTGGCAGGGTGTTAGGTAGTTGGATGAGGTTTAACTATAATTTCGTGACAGCATACTAATGCTATTAAGGTCATTTATTGGATACTTCAGATCAAAGTCTGTCATCATTTTACATTAAGGATCAACTGAATCTGAACCCTGTATCTGGCACTTATCTACTGACTGGATGAGGGTGGACACAACACTGCAGATAATGATAAGGGGGGGGGGGGATGATAACACAAATATACCACAGGCTCCAGAGCAATAGATTCAGATGTTAAGATAAAACCTTGCTTAAGAGTCAAGATCTGTAACCATATCTGCTCAGCATTTGATATACTACGGTTGCTGAAGAGAAAACACTCAAAAAAAAAAAAAAAAAAAAAGCTCAACAGAAGTGTGTGTGTGTGTATATATATATATGTTAGATTTTTGAAAATTCTTTAGAAATTTAGAAAAAGTATTTTTGACATGTAATGCATGTATTCAATTTCCATTTATGACTTGGGAAATTAGACACTGGCTGTAATTAGCAAGTATGAAAATAAAATACTGTAATAAAATAAAAAAAGAACAAAATGTGTATTTTATTTTATTTATTTAATAATGCAGTAGCTATTGTAGTGCAGTTGCTGCATTATAATAATGGTTTAATTTATTTAAAACACCAGGGAAATCAACAAATGATGCAATGATTCTCTGGGCTGCAGGCGTTTAACTGCACGAATGCAAGATTGTTCTCATGATTTATTTGTTCTTGCTTATGTTTAAGTGCATTTCACTCAACACCATGTAAACTTTTAGTTTTGCTTCCAGCAAACAAGGAAACCCTCGCAACAGGTCTGGTGAGGCTTTTGATGTTCTCGTGTGGATTGTTCTTCTGGTAAATGTCATAGTGTCGTGTCTTTTGTTATTCAAGTTATTCAAATGCTTATTGTATGCATCGAGCCTAACACATAATCTTTCAAATTATACTTTATTTGATAATGTGCACAAACACAGGCACTCTACACACACACAGTAGAAAGTTGATCCTAGTCCATTGCCTGCATTGTTTCTCCCCAAAAGCAATTAAAAAAATATCTGTATTGGTTTCTATATGTTTGTTTGCTTTTATTATGTGTCCTGTATTTCGGTCGACTGAACTAGTGATGCCAGTCATTTGTGATTTATTCATTCTTTTGATTAGGTTCTTTATTTCAATGAAAGAGGGAAAAACAGGTTTGCATTTTTCATGTTGCAAAATGTTTAAAAAGTGCCTAGAGATGCCTTCGTTGTGCTCAGGTACACCGTTGCTCTCACCGATTATTTGGTCTGAAGAGTCCCAAGTCTTATAGTTGCATGAATGCTAGACATACTCAAGAAAATTCTCTCAGAACTTTTAACAAGAGTATATATTGCAATTTTGACCTTTTTATAGTATTAGGTTTTTTTAATGCTCTCTGTGTGGCTCTTTCCATTAGTTTGATGTTTTGTGTGCATGTTTAATAAGTAAAATAGTTAACAAATCCAATCAATATCTGGTGGGAACTGTGATTTTATACATTCCTTCCTCATCTCTGTGAAGGAATCTTTGCTCAGTCCTGTCAGAACCGCTTTAACTCTCACAGACTGGCTGGTCAGGTATAAGCTGCTCTTCAGGTCATGGCACATCACTGTTTTTGACAAACACCAAGGTCGTGTAGTAATTTAATTGCCATCCGAATCCACATCTCGGAGTTCACAAGAGGGGATCAATCCAAAAGTTAGTTTATAAATGCTTTTTGACCACTGTCAAGCACCAAACAGTAACTGCGCTTCATGATAATGTGCAAGAAAAATAAAAAAAAACAGATCACAGCAAAAACAGTTTTGCTTTTGTTTGTAAATTGTTCCAAAGCATTGTTCAAATTTGGAAAAAGAATAGTAAAATTCTTTAGAAATTTAGAAAAAGTCTGGTAACACTTTATCAACAAACATTAAATAATGCATAATGTATCATTAGTTAATATACAATCAAAGAGTTAGAAACGCGAGATAATGTGCTTGTTAATGTTTGCTAATAAACTTATTAAACATTAGATAATGTTCAAACAAATCATTATTTCATGTAAGTTAAAATGCTTACGAACGTCATTAAACTTTCAATTCCATATGATCAAGCACTTACTGAGAATCTACAAATGATTTTCACAGATGTTATCAAATGATTGAAAGCTTGTGTTAATGCACAACACTTTTACTGCTACTGAGGTGTGATACGGGTCAGGTTAGGGACAGGTTTGGTGGTATAGGTAGGTTTAAGGGTTGGTTAAGGGGTACAGGGTACAGGGGTCAATTTGATTATTATAAGGGAACATGGTTAAATCTGTTTATATTATATTGTTTTGATAAATGAAGAAGTATTTTCTTTTAAAAAAAGATTTGTTTTCCCCTGTTTATTTATGATTTGAGGAATATCCTCTTTAATGATATACTGAAGAGTATACTAATGTGAGTGTTGAGGCAATACATGTTTTTTTTTTGCACCAAAATTACAATCTGTTATGTCTTTAGCAAGTATTTAGCTAAATTTAACCAGACACTCTTTACACAAACCTTGTTACATTAGCTAAAAATCCAATGCCCATAAAGATACTAAATGACTAGTAATCGTTTATAAACATTTACAAATGATGAATAGTTTCAACTTTAGATTGGCTACTGCAAAAACATGAACAAATGATTAATACATTATTAGTAAAGATGTGTGAATAGGGTAAATTCAGGTCTTTCGGGACACTTTTTGCCATCGAGATGACTGCTCATAAAGGTATTAATGATTAGTAAACATTTATAAACATTTACAAACGATGAATAGTCTCAACTTTAGATTGGGTACTGCAAAAACAAAATAATTAATAGATTATTTGTTAAGAAGTGTAAATAGAGGTCTACACAACAAATAAAGACCAACGAATGAATATCATATGAACTGAAAGTTTACTGACATTTGTAAGCATTTCAATTTACACTAAATAATCATATATGTTAATCCTTAGGTAATGGTTAGTATTTTCATTGGTGGTCACGTTTCCTACTGGAGGAGCACGGAGAAGAGGCACGTCAATAAGGAGATTTTAATGACTTCAAGAGAATCAGGAAAACACACGTAGCTGAGAAGGTTGACACATACAATTCCGGACGAGGGAGAACAGAACAGGCTAGAACTAAATAGGGCAGATAACGAGGGGCCGACAGGTAGGAGTCTACTATCAAAATGACTACCTGGAACTAATAATAACCAAATAAGGGCAAGGAAGGCACATAGGGATCATAACACACACAAAACAAGGAACAGAGTTTGACATTACTCCCCCTCTCGGAAGACGCATCCCGCGCCGTAACAATTCCACCAGGAAGGGGGGGGTGGGCGTCCTGGAGGCTGGTGCAGGACTGGGACACGGGGAATACCTCCAGGGCGGATCAGGCAGTCCAGGGTGCCATGGTGGCACAGAGAGCTCAGGGGCCATGGCAGAGCAGGCAGTTCAGGGCGCCATAACAGAGCAGGCAGTTCAGGGCACCATGGTGGAGCAGGCAGTTCAGGATGCCATGGCGGAGCAGACAGTTCAGGAAGCCATGGCAGAGCATGCAGTTCAGGAGGCCCATGGCGGAGCAGAGAGTTCAGGGGGCCATGGCGGAGCAGGCAGTCTAGGAGGCCATGGCGGAGCAGGCAGTTTAGTATGCCATGCCCGAGCAGGCAGTTCAGGGCACCATGGCGGATCAGGCAGTTCGGAGCGCCATGTGTGCGGGACCGTATGAGTGCTGGGGTCGTGGGAGAGGATGTGTGTGTGTGGCAGGGGGGGGAGTAAGGCTGGGGGGGCAGAAGGGGCCAGGTTGGTAGGGGTCGCGGGACGAGGTGGGTCAGGGAGCCTGGGGTGGGCTGGACGCAGGACTCTGGCCTCGCCACTCGGTCCGGCCACTACGGATGGACCCATACTACCCAACCCCCCCCACCAAAAAAATCCTTGGGGAGAATATCCTCTTAAGGGGTGGTCCTCCGGGTGAGGTCGTTAACTTGACGTTGGAACCGTGAACGGGGGCCTCTTTGGGCTGGTGATGTCGGGGGCTGGTGGCGCGGACACTGGAGCGATTGCCTTGGCTGGAGCCGACCACTGGGGTTTCTTGGCCCCCTTAGATTCCCCTTTAGGTTTGGTTAAAATACATGTCCGTCGGCGGCTTGATGAGCCGGCGGCCGCCGGGGCTAGGAGAGAGGCTCACGGCCACGGGATTGTAGAATAGCCACTAGCTGTCGGCTTGGCTTCGGAGCGCCAGTGGGCTTGACAGAAGATTTCCGTGCGTGCTCAGAGCGAGTCTGTCGTCCGGCAACTTTGATTTTGGAGCGGGCCGGCGGGCCTGGTTCTGGCTCGGGCCGCGGACACTCCCCCAACACCGGTAGAACCCTGTCCCTCCAGCATAGGTCCTTTGTGTCTGGAGGTCCACAAGTGTTATGGTAATTGTCCCCGACCAGAAAGAGAATTGATGGGGGGGTGGCGTCATCCAATGCTGTCGCCGCGGTGAGCCCGCAGAATTCCCAGGCATACTAGAAGAAGGGGAGATCTCGACGGGCTAAGGAGGAGAAACAAGCGGCGATTTCCATGATCTCAGGGGGAAACAAACAGGAAAACAAAATACTTTTTCAAAAACGAAAAACAAACATGGGGAGAAGGTGCGCCACTTACTGTCACGGTCTGGAATTCTGTCACGTTTCGCTACTGTAAGGAGCACGGAGACGAGGAAGGAGGAGACGAAGAGTAAATCAATAAGGAGATTTTATGCAGTAAGGATCAGGAAACTCACACGTAGCTGAGAAATGACACATACAATTTCCGGACGAGGGAGAACAGACGGGCTAGACCTCAAATATGCAGATAACGAGGGGCAGAGAGGTGAGGAGGATAACTAATAACAAGGAAAGCCTGGAACTAATAGAACTAAATGGGGACAGGAACTGGAAGGACCAAATAAGAGCAAGGAAGGCACATGGGGAGCAAAACACACACAAAACAAGGAACGGAGTCTGACAATTAGTAAACATTAACAAGAACATTATCTCATATTTCTAGCTATGTGTATATATATTAAGTAATGTTAAGCATTATATAATGTATTTTAATGATGTATAAATGAAAGTTATTATAAAGTGTAACCTTAGGCAATTATGAAAATAAAATACTTTAATAAATAAAAAATAACAAATGTTTATTTAAATAGCATCAGAATCAAAGAGTTTTTTATTGCCAGGTATGGTTTACACTACGAGTAATTTGTTTCATGACAGAAGCTCCCAGTGTAACCAGATGACAGTGACCGAAACAAACACAGATAATAAAAAAGAAGAAAAATAGAACAAGTCCTAGGAAAAAATCTACCAATCGAACAATTGTAATGTACAGGTATATACAATAGCCAGTTGTATGTACAGTTATATAACAATAGACAGTTGTATGTACTGGTATATTATGTGCAAATTGAAATGTGGACTGAGTGTGTGTGTTAGATAAATACGTGTATGAGTGAATAAATAGTGTGTGTTCCACATTTATTGTTAAGTGTTCATAGAGATGGGGGGGGGGGGGGGGGGGGGGGGGCGGGGGGGGGGGGGGAATGGGGGGGGGGGGGGGGGGGGGGGGGGGTGGGGGGGGGGATTGCCTGATGAAAAAACTGTTCCTGTGTCTGGTCGTTCTGGTGCTCAGTGCTCTGTAGCGTCGACCAGATGGCAACAGTTCAAAGAGGGAGTGTGCTGGATGTGAGGGGTCCAGAGTGATTCTGCCAGCCCTTTTGCTCACTCTGGACGAGTACAGTTCTTGGAGAGAAGGGAGGGTTGTACCAATGATTCGCTCAGCAGTCCGGACTACCCTCTGTAGTCTTCTGAGGTCAGATTTGGTAGCTGAGCTGAACCAGACAGTTATTGAAGTGCAGAGGACAGATTCAATAATGGCGGAGTAGAACTGTTTCAGCAGCTCCTGTGGCAGGTTGAACTTCCTCAGCTGGTGAATGAAGTACAACCTCTGCTGGGCCTTTTCACAATGGAGTCAATGTGAGTGTCCCACTTCAGGTCCTGAGAGATTGTGGTGCCCAGGAACCTGAATGACTCCACTGCAGTCACAGTGCTGTCCATGATGGTGAGTGGGGGGAGTGCAGGGGGGTTTCTCCTGAAGTCCACGGTCATCTCCACAGTTTTGGGCGTGTTGAGCTCCAGGTTGTTGAGACTGCACCAGACAGCCAGCTGCTCGACCTCCTGTCTGTAAGCAGACTCGTCACCGTCCTGAATGAGGCCGATGAGTGTGGTGTCGTCTGCAAACTTCAGGAGCTTGACAGAGGGGTCTTTAGAGGTGCAGTCATTTGTGTAGAGGGAGAAGAGCAGTGAGGAGAGAACACATCCCTGAGGAGCACCAGTGCTGATCGTTCGGTTGCTGGATGTGTATTTTCCCAGCCTCAATAGCTGTTGCCTGTCTGTCAGGAAGCTGTTGATCCACTGACAGACGGAGGTGGGCACGGAGAGCTGAGTTAGTTTGGGCAGGAGGAGGTTTGGGATGATGGTGTTAAAGGCCGAGCTGAAGTCCACGAACAGGATCCTCACATAAGTCCCTGGTCTGTCTAGATGTTGCAGAACATAATGTAGTCCCATGTTTACTGCATCGTCCACAGACCTGTTTGCTCTGTAGGCAAACTGAAGAGGATCCAGCAAGGGTCCAGTGATGTCCTTCAGGTGGGCCAGCACCAGTCTTTCAAAAGACTTCATGACCACAGACGTTAGAGCCACAGGTCTGTAGTCATTGAGTCTTGTAATTTTGGATTTCTTTGGGATGGGGTAATGGTGGAGCGTTTGAAGCATGAAGGGACTTCGCACAGCTCCAGTGATCTGTTGAAGATCTGTGTGAAGATGGGGGCCAGCTGGTCAGCACAGGATTTCAGACAGGCTGGTGTAACACAGTCTGGGCCTGGTGCTTTTCTCCTTTTCTGCTTGAGAAATAATACAGTAGCTATTTTAGTGCAGTTGCTCCATTATAATAACGGTTTAATTTATATCAAACACCAGGGAAATCTTCTTTCTCTGGGCTGCAGGCGTTTAACTGCACGAATGCAAGATTGTTCTCATGATTTATTTGTTCTTGCCAATGTTTAAGTACATTTCACTCAACACCATGTAAACTTTTAGTTTTGCTTCCAGCAAACAAGGAAACCCTCGCAACAGGTCTGGTGAGGCTTTTGATGTTCTCGTGTGGATTGTTCTTCTGGTAAATGTCATAGTGTCGTGTCTTTTGTTAATCAAGTTATTCAAATGCTTATTGTATGCATCGAGCCTAACACATAATCTTTCAAATTATACTTTATTTGATAATGTGCACAAACACAGGCACTCTACACACACACAGTAGAAAGTTGATCCTAGTCCATTGCCTGCATTGTTTCTCCCCAAAAGCAATTAAAAAAATATCTGTATTTAGTTACTTTTTACAGTTTTCATGTTACATTCCTTCCTCATCTCTGTGAAGGAATCTTTGCTCAGTCCTGTCAGAACCGCTTTAACTCTCACAGACTGGCTGGTCAGGTATAAGCTGCTCTTCAGGTCATGGCATATCACTGTTTTTGACAAACACCAAGGTCGTGTAGTAATTTAATTGCCATCCGAATCCACATCTCGGAGTTCACAAGAGGGGATCAATCCAAAAGTTAGTTTATAAATCCCTTTTGACCACTGTCAAGCACCAAACAGTAACTGTTGCGCTTCATGATAATGTGCTTGCATTTTAAATATGGACACTTTTATTGCTGAAATGCTGGAAACAGTTTACAAGAATAACCACAGCGAGTGGGAGTTGTTATAAAGAGATAGAAAACAAAATCACGTGAACTTTTGAAAAGGCCCATTATTATGGCTGCAACAGATTGGCAATACAATTTAAAATGTTTTATATGCATTTATATAAATTAGGGCTTACACTTATGCAACTTTTTTTATGACATCCACCATTCGGAGAGCTAAAAAGCTACACAGAAAACCATTTAAACCATAACATGTCAATTTTCCTATTATTAAATAGCATATTTAAATAAATGTTTAACAAGTGACTGACCACTTAAGCAACGTGTTTTGGGTTCACAAAAATTCACTGTAAATAAATCACCATCAGAAAGCATGAGTTGTATCACTGAGGAGCCATGCAAATGTATTTTTACAGAAGTCCCCATGAGAAACAAGAACCATCTGAATATGGCTTTTGTATCTCATTCCAAACTGGGAATATTTCTATTGATTGGAATTTCCTTACAATATTTTGTACCTGCTTTAAAATAAGGGTGGTCTCTCTTCTCTGAAATGGAATGACTCAGTATGCAATTAAGCAAGATTTAAGCAAGGTTTGGCTTGGCTACAACCCAAAAACATGCATGATGGTTGAATTGAAAACACTTAATCGTTCATATGTCTGACTGTGTGTGTGTGTGTGTGTGTGTGTGTGTGTGTGTGTGTGTGTGTGTTAGCCACTGTAATGGACTGTCCGTCTCTCCGCTTCTCAGCCTTCAGCCCGTGATGCAGCTTTGAAAATGGATTGTTGGATGGAATGTCATTTAAACTCAGCAGGACTTATTCGCATTCTAATATGTTTGTCACTTTTAATATATCTAATACAATATGTGAAATGTATCTTTTTATAAATTAAGTACCAGGTTTTTATTCTTTACTGTATTCCTTTGCACTTTGTTTGAATAAATCAGCTCTGCACTTGGATACGTCACATCTCTGCGCTTGAGTCCCTCATTACAAAATGACAGTTTCAAGACAGACATTATCTCTGTTCCAAAACAGAACAAATTAAACAGTATTTTAAGGCATTCTAGACACAAATATGTGACAAAGACTGTGCCAAAAAGTAAACAGCAATATTATAGAGTATAGTATAATACATAATATTCAAAGGTAAAAACTTCTGGGATCACCGGACTTGGGACAGCCGGTTTTGACCTGGCTCTGGCGTGGTGGGTACTGTGGGAAGTACTGTTACAGAGCCCCTCGTCTGCAAAATCCCACACTGAACGAGGAACCGCTCAGCAATAAGACATAGTCTATATATTTGGAGAGGATCCCCAGAGTGTTGCTCTCCAGCATCAAGTAATTCAAAAAGTCATTGAGACCATTATGAAAAATGCCTTAAAGTGCAACATCATTAAATCCCACCTCATGACCAAAATCCATCACATCTGAACATCTTCCGCGTACCACAGTCAGCAGAAGTGAGAGAAAAGTGTTTATTACGTTTGAAATATGGATATTTATCTTTCAAAAATGCATGGATTCACTACAGGAGGCCTTTATTCACCCCCGGAGCCGTGTGAGGGACGTTTTATTATGGATGCGCGCACTGTATTTCACGTCTTCTGAACTGTTAACAACCAACACCCGCTTACCCCCATTGTAAGGCTTGGAGGTGCCAGGACCATTTTTAATATAACTCCGACTGGATTCGTCTGAAAGAAGAAAGTCACATACACCCAGGATGCTTCGTGGCTGAGTAAGGCTAATTTTCATTTTTGGGTGAACTAACCCTTTAATGCTCGATAGTTCTCTGACAGTAGTCTCCAAAAAATAATCAAGATATTGTTTTGAGATAATATATCTTAAATTATGTTAACTTTTCTTAACATAACAACACCTTGGCATTTTTGTTGTTGTTTTTGTTTTAGGTAAAAGCCTCACTAATTGTTGTTAGATCTTTGTCAAGTGATTTATTATTATTTCACAGGACTAACTGCTTTATTAACTAAATCTAACTAAATATGATCTAAACGATCATATTTAGCATTGGGTTATTGAAAAATGCACACACATTTTGTTCGACACACTAGTAAGTAGAAATTAATTTCTACCTTCAGAAAAGCAGTATAGTACAGTAACAAGAAAATGTGTACAGCGTATGTGTAAGGACTGAATAGTAGCCTACAGTAAATCTCATTTCTTTAATGGCATGAGGAAAAAAAAGAGATCGATGGTATGACTGGTGTACAGGGAAGTTTCACCAAAATATTTTCTTTTCTGTCAAGCTATTAAAAACTTCTTTAGCTTTATGCTTATGGTATATACAGTACAGTATGAAGATGTTACTGGATCCTAATAAAACCACTTTTACTTCATTCCTGCAGCATTTTTGCCTTGTTTTATCCCGCCTTTCTTTTTCAGATGCATTGAGCAGCTGAAATGAATGTTGTGTTGTTGTGCTGTTCTAAATCATTGGTTAAACGTTGATCTCCATTCTTTCTTTCTTTCTTTCTTTCTTTCTTTATATAGCACAATTTAATACAACACATGTTGCCCAAAGTGCTTTACCATTACCAACTAACCAACATAATCAAAACCAAAATACCTACAACAGTATAAAAAAAACAATAAAAGTCACATAGCCTCTTATACCCTAAGAAAATATTTTTAGGAAAAAAATAAATGTTTTTTCATGTCTTTACATTGTTTAGAGCATACATTTAAAAAAAAAAAAAGATATTTCGTTCATAAAAAAAAAATAAAAAGACATGAATGAACATGCATAGGCAAAAACAATAGATTTTTTTAAATCACCAATACATTTTTAGTTTTCAGGATTTGATATACCATTTGTCTTTCTGTAAAATGTGTGTAAAATGGCCATAAACGGGTTTTCTCGTATCTATAAACTAAATCAAATTTGCATATTAATGTGTTTTTGTGGCAAGATGTAATGAAAAAAGAAGTGTAATAATGGGAGTAATATTTGACAAGATTTTCATAATAATATATAATATTTCATAGAATATTGAAACATAATTTCTTTCCCTATTCATTTGATATGTCTCCTAAAGTGCTAATAAACATGCTTTTAGTCCTGGTGTCCTCATATGAGATCAACATCCTGTTTCGTAACAGACAGTCATATTTTGATTTGAAACCTCATAACATTTTCCTGAGATGTTGATTTATGACAGACAGTTAAAAACTTAGACAGATTTAAATGACATTACAAAAAATGATCATATTTCCACAAGAGTGTCACTAAATTAATATCAGACATATTTGAAGATTAAGGAGAGGGAGTGGTCATAGTGAAACATCCAAACATTTAGTATCTCTGAAAAGACCTGAATGTGCTTTGTACAGGACATCCAGACTTAAAACTGTGACATGTATAGTCTCAGAGAAATACACCAAAATATAATGTCCTCATATGAGGTCACAGGGTCTCAGGAGGATAGTATAGATCAAGTAGGAGTCAAGACCCATCATAAAAACTCTCAGTTAAAAGATGTGATTTCAAGCATGGCTTTAAACACGGGTAGTGTTTTAGTAGATCTAATAGCGACGAGGAGCTCGTTCTATAATTTTGGACCGGCTCTGGAAAAAGCACTATGACCCTCATATTTGTATTTGATCTTAATAACACAGAGAAGGTGTTGTTTTTCTGACCTCGAGGATCTGGAAGGAGTGTATACTGGCACCATACTGGACAGGCAACCCGGGGCTAGATTATGTAGGGCCTTAAAAGCAAGAATAAGAATCTTATAAATGATTATATGCTGTATTGGCAGCCACTTTAATGAATGAGTCATGTTTTGTAGCAGACTTTGCCGCCATTCTTGCCGCTGCATTTTGGATTTTCTGTAAGCGCGCTAGTGCACCCGCACCAACTCCATAATACAGGGAATTACAATAATCCATTCGAGTAAAGACACTAGCTGATATCGTTTTTTTCAAAGTCTGCAGTGGAAAGAAATGGTTTAGTCTTAGCTAACAGCCATAACTTGAAAAAACAAGATCTCACCACTGTATTAATTTGGCTGTCCATCTTTAAATCACGATCAAACACAAACCCTAAGTTTTTCACACTGGGTTTCATATATCCAGACAAAGGTGTTTTTTTATGCACTAAACCACCATGTGCTTTCTAGGGCCAAAAACAATAACCTCAGTGTTCGTTTGCAGCCATCCAGGCCTTAACCTCCTGTAAACATGCTGATAGAACATCAAATGAGTTTGAATGTAATTCTTTCACAGGCAAATAAATATGAGTATCATCCGCATAACAATGAAATGATACTTTATACCTCCATTGAGGTTACTTAACTTTATATCTCCATTGTCTACGTATAAAAAAATATTATTTTCACATAATTATCAATGATTTGATACAATTTTAGGCCACAACAGATTTCCTTTTGTTGAATTTTGTGATGCTATAGTACTATTTCTATGTCTTATGGAGCAACTACTGAGTTTGATAGGGTTAGTATGTGTAACCCTAATTAAATAATGAAAAACTGATAAGATTTAACATGCAGACCGGACAATATGTCAAAACCAAAACATATTATACAAAACAAATATATATAAATATATATATATATAACACCATTAGAGATTCCGCATCCAGTTTTAACCTTGTGTAAGTGAAGAATAAACAGGGTGGAAAAGAATAAAAGGCAATATACTTCAAATATATTCAACATTAAATATGCTGATAATCTGCTATTTATTGTTCTAAGCTAATAATTTACTCATGTAAAGCAGCTGTCCAAGTCTTTCCCTTTCGACAGAATCTGATACACACAAAATCAATAACAGTTTCTAAAACATAAGCACTTTATGTATGTGCAACTTTAAGAAACGTACAATGTCTGTCACAATGTCATGCAGATTTTCCCACAAAATCAATCTAAATTATTTATTGCATTAAGAAAAAATGTATAAAAAGAAAACTGAAAATTCATTTAGTGATCTGGAATCATTAGAAGTTGGACATCAGATACATGCGATCAGGTGCTCTTGTTTTTTTGGCTTTATACACCAACAATCCCACCAGCACCACAATGGAGATTATGAAGAGTCCCGCGAAGACCCCGGTGCCTGCACTGACATGAAGAGAATCCCCATTTTCTGAAGCTGAAGAAAGAAACATGCAGTTATACTAACAATCATGATGCAGAATCATTTGAAGTCGTTATTATTTTAAGATGTTGCTAATATACACTACCTGCTGCTGAATGCTGAGTTTGTCTCACCACACGGAAGGGACCTTGCTTGATGTAATGCCTGGCGGTTTCTTTGCTCACGTCTCGTCTGCGTTTGTGTGCGGGTTCTCTGAGGCAGCCTTGAGCACATCTTGAGTTTGAACTTCCTTCCGCGCACAGAATCACAGAACAGGTAATGTACACCTGTCAAAAGAGTTTGAGGACATCGCAGTTAAATGTTCCTGCTCAACAGAATTTACAGGATTTCCAGCATTACAGAACTCAGAGCATTAGGATGTGATTCTCTTATACCTCATTGTAGCCGCCTGTGAACTTGAAAGCGTGGATCCCAAAGTCATACGTTCTTGAATCACTTTGATAAACCTCAACTGTGTCATCCATAACACACCTGTAAGTACACATTGAACACATGACTTCAGTTTTCAGTTACCCACAATAATTTATTCCGAACTATTTTGTGGAAATGAAAAATAATTTTTCAATTTATTATTTCAGAATATTCAAAAAAGGGATACACAAAGAGATTACATGAACAAGTTATTTATATTCTTTATCATGAATGTATACTGTGTAATGCATGCAAAAATCTGTGCTTGAAAATCTCTACGTGGCAGATCTGCAACTTTCTGTAGATTACAGTAAGTTATCTGAGAAACTTGACTGTCCTGAAAACGCCACAATCATGGGACAGATCTGTTGTCCTTCAACACAAGGAGTGAACACGCATCTTTATCACTGAAAATAAATGTCCCGGTTCAGTCCTGTAAAGTACTGGTTAAATATCATTGCCCATTATTGCTGGTCATGAGATATATGTCCATCTTTTATGAGAAGTGCAAAGCATGTAATTAAAGTTACTGCACATTTTTATATATATATATGTAAAATTTACAGTAACGTTAAATAATTTAAATTATATATACTCACTCACTCTCTTTCTCTCTCTCTATACTGTACAGTATTTACTGTTCATTCAATCATATTCCTTTTAATGAAACATTTTTGCATTGCTATTGCAAGGTTATAACTATCGCTATTGCGTTATGAATATACTCAAATTATTTAAAGGGATAGTTCACCCAAAAATGAAAATTATGTTCCCAAGTCCAGAAACGTAGCAAGGAGATCGGTAAAATAATCCATGTGACATAAGTGGTTCAACCTTAATTTTATGAAGATATGAGAATACTTTTTGTGTGCAAAAGAAGAAAAATAACAACTTTATTCAACAATTCGTCAGCTGCGTCACGCCGGATCTGTTTCCTATGTTGTTCTGAAGGAAACAGCGTATCCGTGTGACGCAGCTGACACAGAACAGCATACGCTGTTTACGTCCAGCGGATACTCTCCAAAATGGCACCAGGGTGATGAGGAGGAGACGAATTGTTCAATAAAGTAGTTTTTTTTTTTTTGCGCACAAAAAGTATTCTTGCAGCTTCGCATAATTGCGGTTGAACCACTGCTTGCACCTTGCTACGTTTCTGGACTTGGGAACATTTCAGTTGCGTTGCTGTCTATGGAGGGTCAGACAGCTCTCAGATTCCATCAAAAAAAAAATCTTAATTTGTGTTCCGAAGATGAACGGAGGTCTTACGGGTTTGAAACGACATGAGGGTGAGTCATTAGTGACAGAATTTTCATTTTTGGGTGAACTATCCCTTTAATAGGTTATGAGAAAGTAATAAGGGAGAACTCATTTTGATATGTATGTATATATGTAATGGAAAACAGTATAAATAAGTCTAATCAGTGTCCTAGGCATGCATGTTGCAAAGTTTCCAGTAATACAATATAATCACAGATGTTAAATATATAAATACACTACCAGTTAAAGAAGTTTGGAATAATTAAGATTATTTAATGTTTTTGAAGCATTTAAAAAAACTGTATTATTCCAACCATTTGAAATCCATATCTTTTTTTCCACATAATTAGATTGAAAACAAGGGTCACACTCCGTAGGGCCACGGCCTTGCAGAGTTTAGATCAGGGGTCTCCAACCCTGCTCCTGGAGAGCTACCATCATGCAGATTTCAGCTCTAACCCCAATCGAACACACCTGAACCAGCTAATCAATGTGTTCGGGGAACGTGATTTCACCAAGTACAAGATGTTCCTGGATCAACCTCCTTGTTGATCCTGGAACAACATTCCAATCAACCAATTAGAATTGAGGGATAAGTATTCAAGAAATGCCCGTTTTAGGCTTACAACCAGGTTTAGATGCTTCTACGCCCTTGTTATTCACTTATCATTTCCCTCTGATTTTAGGAATAAATTATTGGTAGGGCTAGGTTTAGGGGTAGGGATTGGGTTAAATCTATATTTTTGGACAGTAATGTTGATCAAATGTTGATCCAGGAACATGTCTTACTTGGAAAGAAGGCAAGCCTGCAACCTTTAGCCAAAAAAGCGTAATGGCTAATGCTAATGCTTCCGCTTTGGCAGTACGTGGAAAGGGAGACCAGAGGGCGTTTTTTCTAATGGATGTCAATGGAGGAGAGGCTTCACTACGCTGAATAAATAGCTTCTTAGAGGAAACAGCTTATCATTTAATGAATCGACAGCCTGTCGGCTAATCTCCAACATATTTTACAATAAACAATTCTTTTGGATTGAACTATTTTTAGAGTTTACCACGAAAAAAAAATGCTGTTTTATAAGTGAAGTCACTGACTTTTTGCGACAGGTAGGATTCAGTTTATGCACTTCTCATTCATTCCTATGGTAATCGTAAATGGCGATTGAGTGTCGCACAACTCTGACTCTAAATGTCGCTGTAATGTGATTGGTTATTAAGGCACACGTGATCCAAGTTGACCGTTACGCTTTCTCCAATAGTACTGTAAGTAATACAGACCCTTTCATCTCCCAATAGTAAGACAATCTCTGACTGTAGTTCTCCAGGAGCAGGGATGGAGATCCCTGGTTTAGATTCAACCCTAATTCCAGCTAATCAAGTCCTTCAGGCTTATTTGAAAACTACACGTCATATGTGTTGGAGCAACTGATCGCCCGTGTGCCGGCGGGTAAGGGTTAGAACTAAGTCTGTAAGGCTGCAGCCCACCAGGAATTGAGTTTGACACTGTGGTGTAAGGTTTTTAGCACTCTCACCCTTCTTTAATGATGTCATAAAATAGGGCACTGTATGGGTTGTCATCTGGAGTGGCTCTGCAATACTCCACAAAGAGCCGGACCTCAGGGAGAGCAGAATGAGCTGCAATACCCATGTAGAGCATATCCATCAATTTTATCTCCAGTGGATACAGACTGGGATCTACCCGACTGCTGAAGTTATTGTTAGTAAAAATATCAAACGAGTAACTAAAAGTGCCAAAGCTGGATTCAGTGAAGATGTAGTCAGACTTCTTGTTGATGTAGTGGTTAGAAACACTGGCCACTTTGGGGTACTGGCAGGAGAAGCCTATTTTAACTTGACTGCGTCTGGTGATTACTTTATTAGGGTCCTCAAAAGAATTGATCTCATTTTTGAAGACCAAGACGTCTCCTGTGTCCTGATTGGCGTTCAAGCATGTGAAAAGATCAGGCAGAGGAGAAAACAGCGCTAAATATTATACGGCTGACTATCAGTTATTGTATTTAGATTGGATTGTATTAGACATTGGTTTTTGTACCTCCATCCTGGTACCACAGGTGTTGAGGGACACAGTGCCCAGGATATGGGTGTCATTGTAAGTAAGAGAGCAGGTGGGATCTCTCAGTTGGAGCCAGTTTTGATCAATCCCCTTCATGGAGGCTTTGCTTACTGCAATGCTGATACTATTATCCTCACAGAAGACCTCTGCTTCACCTTGAGAGATGTGATTCATTTATTGATTAATCTTAATAAAATGGCAACAACAATAAAAATAGCAAGGTATTATCAATGCACTGACAGGAAGAAAAATCCAAATCATAACATTGGAGTGGGGATTATTTGGGGAATAATCTGCTTGAAAAACTGAGAACATTTATTTCAACAGCTTGCATGTTAATGAATATGACATTGTTAATGTACTGGTCTTGGTGGACTAGAGCAAGTACAGACTTTCTACTACTAATAGATACACAGACATGCTGTTGTGAGCATGTAAGATAATTATATTAAGCATACATAAATCTATTAGCACATCTAGACAGGTGGTGCTGGGGGAGGTGGAGGGTTTCAAAGGATTAATTACAGGCCATTCGGCTTGTGTAATTTATTAAATGATGAGATTGCTAGCAAACTGCATGTAAAGGACCTAAATCTAGAGTTCCATCACTGAACTAGATATATCACAATACAAAATCAATGACAGAAACTGGGAAAATGAGCAACTATTTACATTTAAGAAATCTTTTTTACCTGAGAGAACCCTCAGTTTTGCCACAACAATCACGATGCACCTCATTTCTGACTGACTTTTTATGGAGAGAAAGACAAATAACAGGTCATGGAAAAATTAATATCATGAATTCCCAATGAGCTAAAGGACAGACCTCTTTTTACCTCTGAAGTGTCTCTGCAGCGAAACACACAGGTACATGATGATGCAGGTCAGATTCTTGTGGTGTCCAGGTCAGCGTTGCCTCGGCAATTCCTTGACTTGCATTTCTCAAGCTCTTTGATATATTCCATGGTCCACTGACCTGGAAATCAAATGTACTACACAAGAGTGATAGAAAGATTAGATAACATTTACTAAGTAACTGAAGCATGTAAAACCTGTTGGTTAAAACTAAAATGATCAAGTGTGCATGTTGTAAGGAGTGAAATTATTTCCTTATGATATTATCTGCTCATGAAACCAAGTCTTAGGAACTCACACAAAACAGATGCAACAAAACCATAAAACTAATCTGGAGAAGGGATCTCCAAAGAGAGCAAACAACACCTCTCTCCTTGCTCATTTACGACCCCCTTCTCCCCCCTGCCCTCTCTGCCTCTTACATACCGAGGCACCAATGGATGAACCATGGGGAACACCATTAAGGGCTTCCGATTTCTGACTGTCACTGGCTTAACACGGTGTAGCTCTCCTGGTTATAGGAAAAAATGCACTTTTTCTTATGAGCATGCAGGGTGCAGCGCACTTAAAGGTATTATAACCACTCTGCATCCTCTGAGTAAGTTCAGAACTGACGAGTTTGTGTCCGTGGGTTCACTATCGGCCGAGTGCAATTCCTGTGCGATACCTGGTCCCTAATGAACGAATAATTGAAAGTATGGGATTTCCAGAATACTCAAGTATCTCAATTAATAAACATTCGATATTTGTGATCAGTTTTTAATTAGGAACTTGCCTACATTTAGTGATCACTTAAAATTGGAGTCAGATTGAAAACGGAGCTAGGCTAAAATTGAAACTAAATCCTGATAAATTCAGAGGCGCAAGTAAAAGACCGAATACGTATTAAACCTTCGACCAAGGCCGCTGGATTCCGCTTTTTGGGCCGCCGGGTGGATTCTTGCAATGTCAGACAACTTTATCTAGTTATGCGGAGCATTTCAACAGCTTCATCTAGCAATAGATCTTTACAAGATTACAAGATTAAATTAATTACTTTTACTTTTAATTGCAACAGAATTTATATATACAGCATATTTTTTATATTAGAATATTACAATTTTAATCTATTAGTCTGTATTAAATGGCTTAATGTACATGTATTTTAAAATACAATCATTTTTGTGCTGTCCATTACTATGTTTATCATTGTTCGTCAAGCGTAAATCCGTCATTTATGTAAACGTGGATGTCATTTCAGTAACTTTGCAGCATGTACATGACCATAATTTTAGCAGCAATAATGAATTGCTTATTTAGGCTATATCATGTTTGTTTTTGTGTTGTTGTTTTTTTTTCGTTGTAATGAGAGGATTTGTGAGCATGCAACTCAGCACTGAACAAGTTTTGGTGAGCTCTCTGAGCTCTGGTCTTCTGGTATTTTGAGTGCTATTAAGTGGATTCGTTAAACACCTGATTGGCCATTGCTTTCAAGAAATCAACAGACATGCCTCTCAATGCAAAAACCTGCTGTAAATAGAAACCTTTTATGCTCACTAGAGTGCAAATACAAATGTGCAGTGGAGCGTTTGCCAAATCTGTTTTGTCATGCTATTATTACAGATTCAACTGAGGTTGCTTTTGTTAAAACCCACAGAAGTGGGTCTGCAACTGATAGACCTTCTGAATTTATACAAAAGTCACCTGTTTATGATAAATGCATGTGTTGCATCTGTACACTATAGACTTTCCCTCTGGTCAGTAGTTGTGCTTGAACTTGTTTAGTTTATTTTAGGACCATGCATATTTCAGACCTGTGGCCCAAATTCTGGGCACGGATAGTGATAGTGTGAACACGTCCCACAGCTGCATGTTGAACATCTCCATGTAAGGGAGTTGGTGTCAGAAAACTTGGCCTGTTCACCCCTGGTTCACAACTGTGGACTGGTGTTTGGACTGCAAAACAGTGGAAACGGGATAGAATGTTGTAAATGCACAGACTTTTTTTAAGCCAAGCTGTAAAATATTTTATTTTTCAATCCCTAATTCTTATCCAATAAATCACAAATGACTGAAAGTGTACATTCATTGTTTAAAAAGAATGGGAACCTTGATAAACATTCAGCTCAACGTCTGGAATCCTTAATAATTTACAGAAACTACAGTGTGTCAGACCTTCAAATATTGTTGTGGACAATTGGGGACAGGATTTAAAAAGGTTGAGAACCACTGATCTGTATGATTCTCACTCACTTTCTACTCCAAACTGCAGAGGCACTTGACTGAGTGGAGCTGGGTTAGCGCTGGCAGTCTGATTATAAGGATTTCTGAAAGAGATCCCATCGCCATTCATCAAAGTGATGTTTGATGCAGGATAATCCTCCAGCGTGAACTCAAAAACATGCAGTCTCAGGTCCAGTGTGCCATTACTACTCAAAGTGCACGAGTCCTAGATGCAGAAAAAATCAGATCACATATTTAGTGCATTGAAAACATGTACCATTTAAGTTGTAAAAAATGTGAAAAGTTTTTCAAAAGTGTAGAACATGGACAAATAAACTAAACTGAAAGACGTGGGAAACATTGTAGGCAGCAGGTCTGTTAATGGTCATTCACGCCGAGTCACACCCCACACGAATTGAACAGTATCAGTTTTAATATTATTTCCTGATGTGGGTCAATGATAAAGATTAAGATTATTCATGGAAAACCTGTTCTTCATTCCTGTCAAGAAATTCAATCATTCAGTAATTTAAGTAATTAAATCAGTGCTTCTCAACTGGTTGGTCATGATACTAAAATGAACCAAAATGGGTCACTGGTTTGATGTGATAGCATGTTTTGATTTGCTGTTAATATGTGTAACTAAGCTTACAATGTGATACTCCAATAAGCATAAAGAATGCACAGCACACACAAATACTGGCTAAAAGAGTTACTGTTAAAGGGATATGTTTTTATCTCTATTGAATGAAATAGTAATATTTTTTATTCAACATTTCTGTGATCCATAATATTAAAACAGGGTATTTAAATTGCCACGGTAAAGTTCATTTGCCTGTGTAATCTGCATCTGAATATTTCATGGGAATGTATCATCAGAAAATGTCACCTCATCAAGATGTATGTTTGGGTGTTGATGGCAAGATTGGCACTTGCATCTCACATCATCTCCATCTGGATCATAGACCAGGAGGTGAAGACTCTGAAAACAGTTCTGAGGAACCCTGAAGAAGGACCGTTATCACAGACAATTGAAAGTTTTCTTGCTGTAGACAACGAAATATTCTGCACACTTTGGTGGTCACAAACATATTTGACTGTAGTAGACCACTCAACATCAAGTATTCCAGAAAGCTCTGGATAAAGTCTATAGAGTCTAGGGATAAATTGTCATTATCAAAAGCACACACCTTATGTTTGGTATTGTTGCTGAAACAGGCGACCTGTTTGTAGTCCGAGTGTCTGAACGTTGTCCTGTGTCAACAAGACTGCGAAGCGTCCATTCACGGACATCATGAACATTATTTGCCCAACAGCAACCAGAGCCTCTGAAAGAGTTTAAATGATAAAACATTCCTTTATTACATATTTTTGTCATTACATTGGTTGGAGCATAAGAAACAAATGGAGAAAAAATGTTTTTGAAAAAATATATTTTATTCATATTTTATTTATAGAGAACACCAGGACTAAGTTATTAAAAAAACCAATAGACATGAAAAGGCAAGTATACGCAAAATTCATTTTCATTCACAATCAGTTTTTAGGTTTCAGTCTATTTTTAACCAAACTTACAAGGATAATTCTCAACTATGTTATGAAATATATAACAGAATGATTTTATATACTATTTTAATTAGACAATATGTGTGTGTAAAATGTCCATAAATTGGTATTCCCATTCTATACAATGTATCTGTACATGCATATGTAATTTGCATTTAATGTGTTTCTTGGGGCCAACAATAATGAAAAAAGAAGAGTGTCAGTGTTGCAAGGGGAAGTAAGAATGGCAACTGTTAAAAGGATATCTCATATTTCATAGGAATATTGATCTATAATTTATTTCCCTATTGACCCCAAAATGCCTGATTAAATTGGCCATTGGACGGGTGTCCTCCTCTACAGAAGACATGTATGAAAATTATCCCGTTTCATAACAAAAAGTCATATTCCGATTTTAAACCCCATAACAGGTTTATTTGTCACCTTATTTTGTTTGTATAGCACTTTATACAATACTGATCATGTCAAAGCAGCGTTACAGTGTCAAACAGGAAAATAGTTAATAATTGTCAATAATGCAAGAGGACAATAACAAAGAGTCATTTTTTCCAGTTCATTGATGATTCAGTGATGTCTTCATCCAGTTCAGCTCTCTTCCAATAGTGTCTGTGCAATCAGTCAAGCGTCCCCTACTAAGCAAGCCAACGGCGACAGTGGCACGACGATTATTTACAACAGGCAATTTGAAAATTAGTCCGATTTAAATGATAATTACAAAACATTTTCATATTTCCCTAAGAGTGCTAAATTTGATCATACTGTCAGTATCAGTCATTTTTAAAGACCAAGCAGAATGTGTGTTTATGATCAAACCTCCAAACATATCTCTAAAAATCCCTGAATGTGCTCTGTACACATCCAGACTTAAAACTGTGGCATGCATAGTCTCAGAGAAATTCACTAAAATACAATGACCTCTACCGAGGACAAAAGTCTATGCCTGGGTCCCAGGAGGATATGACAACAATCAGTCAATAAAATTGGTGTGTTTTCACATGTGCTTCAGACACCAGACACACTGAAGGGGTTTTCATAGCATCAATGCAGCATAAAGTTCTCTCAAAACAAGGGAACTACATTTTATGGGCAAAAGAAGGTAGAAATAGCTCTTTAAGGCAATACATTTGCTAATTAAAACGTGTTTACTCAAACTGTAACGGGAAGTATGTAAAAGTCTTTCCATTTAAGATGCTGTCAAATAACACTTGAGTATGAATTTAACTTAATAAAACAAGCAACTCTCAAGGATGAAGTGTGCTTAAATTGCACTGAACGTGCACTTGTAGAGTACTTGAAATGTTCACTTTCATGACAATGTTTCTTAACACACTTAAGTACACTTTTAAACAGTTTTACTTTAAAGTAAAAATTTAAATAATAATGTTATCATTTGTCACGCTCTAAAGAAGCACACTTTTGGTGTTTTGACTTGTATACTAAAGTAATTGATTACAATTTTACCTGCAGTGTGTTATTCAATATTATATAGTTAACATATTTGACTACTTTATCGTTATTGCAAATGTGCAGTTGCACATATCCAAGTTTCAGAAGAAATGACATTAAGTACATTCTACAGAACACTTTAATCATAGCAAACACAATTGAACTATTTATGAAATTACATATAAAGATCAACCACACTGAAAAAAATGGTAGTAAATGGTAGTAAAATATTTAATATCATCCTAATTTATACCAACAAAACTGCATTTATTTGTGTAAAATAAGGTAGAAATAGCTGTTTAAGGTCACAATTGCAGTTTACAACTTTTCACAGCGTAATTGCATTTAATATATATTTAAAATATAATACATTTTCATTGGATTGTAACAATAACATGCATTTTAAATGTCTGAAAACGTTATATTCAGTTCACACCTACACTCTTAAAAATAAAGGTGCTTCACGATGCCATAGAAGAACCTTTTTGTCTAAATGGTTCCATAAAGAACCTTTAACATCTGAAGAACCTTTCTGTTTGACAAAAGCTTCTTTGTGGTGAAATAAGGTTCTTCAGATTATAAAAAGGTAAGAAAGAGATGGTTCTTTAAAGAACCTTTGACTGAAAATTCTTTGTGGAACCAAAAATGGTTCTATGGCATCGCTTGAAGAACCTTTTGAAGCACCTTATTTTTAAGAGTGTATGACATCATTCTTTGTAAGTATATTATAAGTCGTTTTTTAAATATATACTAAGTGTACTTCTTTTTAGATGGACGACTTGATTGCTCTTACCTCAGAGTGAAGGGCTCATCACCACTGACATTTGTGGTCATGTGACGCTCAGACTGGCACCAGAGGATCTGACCCGAGTGGTCCTGATCCGTTATGTCAGGTTCTGCGTATGTGAGAATGCCGCAGTCGCCACTATCACAGACCCATAAGACTTCAGGATCACAGGGCAGTTTACCAGACTCTCTGTAGTAAAAGTGCATCTGCCAAAAACACATACACAGACCTTTCTTTTCTGCACAATTGCAACTAAAGCCATCATGATATTATAAAGAATGCATCAGAACAACATCTCAACCAGAACAACTTTCACCTGAGACATTTTCTAAATAATTCTTTTGTCTTCTTTTTTTTTTTTTGTTTAAACAGGAGAAGGAAAGAAAACGGCATACGGGTATAAAAACCAAATGAGTGTGAGCAAGTGATGACAGAGTTCTCAGTTATGTTTCATTTCGAGTAAAATAGAGCAAATGAAAATTGTGAATCAATGAAAGAGATATTCACTCAGTTCTAATATTAACCTGGTCGTACCTCCACTGTTCCATCTGGATATCTGTTTCCAGGCGTGAAGGTCATTGATGCCCCGTAGAAACTTACGGCTGGACCCACAGAAACGGTTGAGCTGATCAGCAGCAGCAGCGCGGCATGTGCCATAGTGACTGTTGAAATGACACTGTGAGTAATGCGGTAAACACAGACAACTACATGGACATTTTCTTCTTCCTTCTATAGTCTGACTGGTTTTGCCAGCTGAACACAAGCATATGAAGAATGGTTCTGATCTTTCTGATCACACTTCTTAGTTTCCTTGAAAAACCACATACAAGATATCGGTTTACTTGTGTGAGTTCATGATTAACATGGACAACATGTTCTACATTCCTGCCGAGAAATGACAAAAAATTAAGGGATGTACCAGATAGGTGAGCACTTCTTACCCGGTGGGTCATAGCTCAAGTTCTTTGTTTTGTTTTGTTTTGTGGAGGTTGACAGCCCCGGTCCAAATTTGTATGTTTAACTACTATCGGTTTCCGTTCTTCCTTTCATTGCAAAAACACTTGAACAAGCTGTGTTCAACCAAGTCTCTGCCTTTCTCACACAGAACAACCTCCTCGACAGCAACCAGTCTGGCTTCAGAAGTGAACATTCAAACGAGACTGCCTTGCTCTCAGTTGTTGAAGACTGGCAAGAGTAGATTCCAAATCTTGCTGGATCTGTCCGCTGCTTTTGACCCGGTTAACCACCAGATCCTCCGGTCAACCCTATTGGCAAAGGGCATCTCAGGAACCGCACTCCAGAGGTTTGAGTCTTACCTCTCAGATAGGTTCTTCAAGATATCTTGGAGAGGTGAGGTGTCCAAGTCACAATATCTAACTGCTGGGGTGCCTCAGGGCTCAGTTCTTGGACCACTTCTCTTCTCTGTCTACATGGCGTCACTAGGTTCTCTCATTCAGAAACATGACTTTTCATATCACTGCTATACTGCTATATCTCATTCTTGTCTGATGATCAGATGATAGCTGCTCATATTTCAGCATGTCTAACAGACATTTCTTGCTTGATGAAGGACCATCACCGTCAACTCAAAACTTGCAAAGACAGAACTGCTTGTGGTTCCATCAAACTCATAGTTTCATCACAATTTCATCATCCATTTAGACACATCAACCATTATTCTTTCAAAAACAGCCAGAAACCTTGGAGTTATGATTGATGATCAGCTGACTTTCTCAGATCACATTGCTAAAACTGCCCGGTCCTGCAGATTTGCTTTATTCAACATCAAGAAGATCAGGCCCTTTCCTTCGGAACATGCTTCACAACTCCTTGTTCAAGCTTTTGTTCTGTCCAGGCTGGACTATTGCAATGCTCTCTTGGCAGGTCTTCCAGCCAGTTCTATCAAATTAATCCAGAACACGGCAGCAAGATTAATTTTTAACGAGCCGAAAAGAATGCACTTCACACCTCTGTTCATCAATTTGCACATGCTACCAGTAGCTGCTCGCATAAAATCAAGGCACTAATGTTTGCCTATAAAACCACCACTGGCTCTGCACCCCTTTACCTAAATTAATTACTTCAGACTTATGTGCCTCTAGAAGCTTGACCCGCGCTTATGTGTCATTCCAAAGAGAGAGGCACAAAATCACTTTCTCTGACTTTTAAATTAAATGTTCCCTCCTGGTGGAATGACCTGCCCAACTCAAACCGAGCAGCTGAGTCCTTAGCCACCTTCAAGAATCGGCTAAAAACACATCTCTTCCATCTTTATTTGACCCTCAAACTCTAGCACTCTCTATTCTAATTCTTTTCTTTATTAAAAAAAAAAAAACAGCACCTTTTAGATGGCACGCTGTTTATTTACTACACTGATTGGTTCTTTAAAAAAAATAACTAAAATAACACTTGCTTCTCTAACCCTGTTTGTATGTTATCTTTGTTCTTTTTATGTATTATATAATTCACAAAAGCAATGCTCTATTCTTTTTCGATTCTATCTGTTTTCTTTTTATTATTATATATTTTTTAAAACCCTTGCTACGTGTACTGCGTTAAACTAACCGAGACTTGTTATAGCACTTGCGTATCATTGCTCTTTGTTGATTTTGATTGCTTCCATTGTTCTCATTTGTAAGTTGCTTTGGGTAAATGTCTGAATGTAAATGTAATGTAATGAAATGATAACAGAATGTGTATTTTTGAGTGAACTATCCTGTAACAGGGGGGTAAAGTTTAACCAGGGTTAAAGCCCCCCCTCTAAACCAATAGATGCGCAAAAAAAAAAAACACCACAGCAATTTCTTAAGGTTGGTTTTTTAACCTCGATGACCTTATAATCTGAAAGTCCACTCGCTGGCGCCAGATCATTAAACTTTATAATGCCATTGCCGGCCACTCATTATTAAAGCCATCCACATCATGACCTGTGTTCAAGAAGACAAGAGTAAGACTCATAATGTCTTGCTAATGTGGCACGCATGTCTGTTTTAATGCTTTATTATCAACAAATAGCATATAGCTACAACAACATATCCCATAATAGGCTGCAACAGAAAAACATTTCGAATGCATCATACCATAACAACAGCAGCAGAACAGAGAAAGAAAAAATCCATACATCAACATCAGTTATAGAAAGATATACATTTTAAATTGACATATGACACTTATGTATAATAATAATATAGAAAATGTACATTTTTATTCGGAAATATTAAAAAGCATATTGCATCTGTTTTAGTTGCTTTACTGTTTTTAGCTTTTGAAATTAAATCTAATTGAGCGTTAATCTTCTCTCACATTGTAAAAAGAGGCTTGCCCTTTGTATCTTTGCATTTGTGAATATGGAATTTACATAAAAATAAGATCAAATGTATGATGAAACCAGTGTCGTTTGAATAATGATCCTTGGTATAATAACATAAAATCACATGTTTATAGGATAAGAAAAATGTTTTTAAAATATTGTCAACAAAGTCTGCCTGTTTAGGGTGGTTTACTCCAAAGAAAGGTACAAAAGCTCTCAGTGGGGTGGTAACCTTATACCATTTGGGTACTAATATGTACCTTTACGATAACAAAACAGATCAAAATAGTAGATTTAAGGTCTCCATGCAGTTTTCTGCCAAAATGACCCTGCTGAAACACAATAGAAACCATCACAGAAGTATAAATACCATTACAAAACATTACAAACCATCAGCTGTTAAACACTAAAACCATTACTCAATGGTTTCCAGTAGCAGTGTTGCCAAGCTTGTGGTTTTCTCGTGGAATTCGGCTACGCAAACTGTTGGCCCGGGTTTAAAGGCTTGACATATTGCATAAATTATCATTGACTGAAATGCGTGTATTGAAGTATTTGACATTCTACTACTAATAAAGCTGTACTAGATTATGAGTTTTGTGAGGGAGGGGCATTTGTGAAGCTCCTTTATGAAAACACTACTGAAAATTACTACTGATTTTTTAAGTTGAAATTGTGTAGAATGCATAACAGTGACTTTAAAACATAGGCATGGGAGTGGCCTATGTTGAGTTTAGATTTTATTCATTAGGCTTGTTTTAGGCTATTTCTGATTGGTCTTTAGGATGGTTTTGTTACACAGACCTGGCAACCCTGTCCAGTAGTATGTTTTAAACCATATTCCTTTAGTGGATTTAACATGCCACCAATAGAAGACAACAATACCATTACAGCCGGACCATTACAGTTTCCAATGCAATAGCCATGAAAACCCACATTCTGTGAGGGTTTCTATTGATTTGATCAGCAGGGAAATAATCTATGGTTTGAAATATGTTTGAAAGCTAGTACCATACCAGTAGCACATATGGTTATTTATGTCTGATGTCTTAAACATGACATGGAAAGAACTGATCAGTGGAGGAAATGGATAGAGGCTTCAAGGTGGACTATTTTTACTAAGCAACCACATCAAACAGCCTAGCAACCAGCCACAATTTAAAAGCATAGTCAAGTTGACCTTTGAGTTTTTCTTGTGCTGTCCAGATGATGTCAGTGTTGTATTTAATTTTAAATTGATCAACCCTAGTTTTTGAGAAGCTGATTATTAAGTCCTAATATTACATTTGACATATAATGTATTCTTTATAAAAACAAATGCAGTAATTCAATGTTGATCATTTTTCACTTTTCTTAATATCTTTTTATATTTTTAATTGCAACATCCACTATAAAATATTTGTGTTTAAAATAATCCAGAGTGATATGAAATATGATGCTGATAGAATGATATGGAGCTCAGAAATCCGATGCAGGCGAGACACATTCTCATAACAGAATGCAAACGTTTGATCTACACCTCATGCAAACTCTAATCTGTGCTATTCTAATATATAAGGGACTTGGATGAATGGGATGAATAGAAAGGTCTGGAGCATGTCTAGTTTGCTGTCCTGTTTGCCGTGTTGTTACTATAAGGAATGATCTAACTGAATACAGTTTGCTTTTGTATAAACATTTTGAAAAGTGCCATAAATATGACCTGAAGTGAAATAAGCCTGCAGACGGCAGCTCTTTTGGAAACATGAATCTGTGCCAGTCCGGCATCGTGTTCATGATGCTGCCTTATGTTATATAAATGTTTAGGCACATGAGGCTATATATATTTTCTAACCATGCATTTTAAGCACTTTGCATAGTTAGTGTTTCTTTGCATCCATCTCTAAGCTAAGCATCGACATCGAATCTATCTGAGGATGTCTAGTTGGTTTAAACAAATGAGATTCCAGATGCATTTTCAAAGCCTTATTGGGCATGCTGTGACACACTCCCACATGCTTTGACAGTGAGTTAGTAATACTGCGGTTAAAACTGTTGGAACTTCCAGCATGAATATGGAATACAGAACACATTAACTGGGTTATTGGCCTATATTTATGACTGCAAAAAAAAAGTCACTAATAGACATTACTATCTTATCGTGGGACTGTGGAGGTTTTGGCGTTTTGGTTCTTACGGAAATGTGAGCGAGACACTCTGACCCAGTTTCCTCTCAGTTGAGTCGACTGCAGCTGTTAAACATACCAAAGTAAGACCTCTAAACCCCTGCGTCCAGCTGCACCGGCCTTTCAAGATCCTGTGAATAACCATTTCATGTTTCCAAATATCACGCACATGGACCTTTTGTGTTTTTTGTAAAAGGACTGTATCACTCTTTTAGCCTTATGGGGAATAGCAGAGACACATACTGCAAAAATATGAAGCAATTATTTAAAATATAATAAAATACCTATATGCAAAAACCCCATGATTTTATTTTAAAAAGAAATACAATTAATTATAGTATATTATATTTATGTTTAATTATATAGCACTAATGTTATGTACCCAAAAAACATTATGTTAACGTTTCAAGTATTAGCAACTAGAAGAAATGCACAAAAACGTGAGGAAGTGAATTAATAAGGAAAAATAAAAAATAGTAAATCACTTTGCAATGACAATAAAATACATATATACAAACTTTATTTTTTAATTACACATGTAATGAAATAATAATATATATTAAAATAACCGTAAAATGTTTTCATGTACTTCAAAATGAATTTTAAATATTTAACACTTTTTAACAACAAAGATTTTATTTTTAAATAGTATTTTATTGCACTGTTCACAGTAACTGAATGTTTAGTACTTTAATATATTATTAATTATAGAGTTGATATTAACTTTATAAATTATTACATTTGTTTTATTTGATCTTTTTCCATTTTCGTTTATTTTATTTACATTTAATTTTCTTTTCATTTTATGGAGGACTAATTTAACAATTCCTTTTTTTCCCATATGGCTTCTCGACTTCGAATTCTTTACACGCTCAGAGTCCAGAGATCAGGATTAAAATTCAAATTTGAAAAGCTATTACAGAACTTACGTCTGATGGTGCACAATATCCAGCTGAAAGCCCTTTGTGTTTGCTAATACTGTGCTCTAAATAGTTGTGTCGAGACTGGACTTCCTCTATTGTTAGCTACATGCTGCTAAGTGTAGAACGGCTTGCTCAGCAGCTGTTGAGAATAATAGAAGGTTGAGTGAGCAGGATTTGCGCCCAAGGCTGGAACAAGAGCCTGTGTGTTACGAGAGACACAAGCGGATATGAACAAAGCATGTGTTATTCAGAATGACTGGCTTTAACTTCACCTATCCTCCATAGGATTTTAGCTCAACTTGAACAGAAGAGGAAGTCAACTATCTATACACTCTCAGAAAAAAAGGTACAAAAGCTGTTGCTGGGATGGTATCCTTTCAAAAGGTACTAATATGTACCGTTTAGATACTAATGTGAACAGTTTAGGTAGTAATATGTACCAAAATGCACCCTTTAGTGGTAATTACTTACAATATAAAGGTGTACCTTTTGAAAATGCACTGCCCCAGTGACAGCTTGTGTACCTTTTTATGGAACATTTATTCATGTGCAACATTATATAATATTATTTGCTCCAACTCTTAAGAGAAGGAAATACACTTTATCATGCATTGTTATGGAAATATTATAATTTGAAAGAATATACTTAAGTGCGAAAAATTGCATGTTAATTGCAATTGAAGAAATGCATCATCGTTTAAATTGATATAAAACACAATTAAAGGGGTCATATGAAGCGATTTTAAGTTTTCCTTTCTCTTTGGGTGTTACAAGCTCTTGGTGCATAAAAAAAAAAGATCTGTAAAGTTGCAAAGACAAAGTCTCAAATCCAAAGAGATATTCGTTATCAAAGTTAGCCTTGGCCACGCCCCCCTAAAACTGCTGGTTCTAACACGCCCCCACATGTTTACCTCACTATGTGGAAATATTTGCATCATGCCGCCCAAATGTGCACGCAAAGAAAAAAGGCGTGGTTTCAGTAACCGCAGTTAGTGATGAAGCAGCATGTCAGGGAGACACTGAGTGTTTCTAGGCGAAAGCAAAAGCACTTTATTTGGCCTTCCGAAAGTAGATGCCTTTAGGAATCTTTAACATCACTTACAACAGAACAGCAATGCAATTTATGGACGAACCGTTTCATGACACCTGGAGAGGAGTGTCATTTGACTTTGCTTATGCCAATCTGGCGCTTTGAATCAGCCAGTTGGTTAGTTTAAGTATTTGCCAGTGCGTGCTGTGCCTGCGTCCCCTCACGTGCACACCTGCCCCTGTGGTCGGAATGTAGTAGGCCAGCGAGTGCCTAAGGTGTGCATCGTGGTGTGTGTGTGTGTGTGTATGAGAGACAGAGAGATTTTTTGATTACGAGGAGACCGGGGAGACTCTCTATTCGGACCATGTGATTAGGTTTCTTTGGTGTTTTCTTGGTTAACCGTGGCTTGTGTACTGCAAACACATACCAGCTTCATCACTGTGTCTGCCACGCGATTATGGTAAGGGGCGTTACATTTCTGACGTGTGCTTGTGGTGTTCGGCCAATCACAATGCACTGTGTCAGCTGGCCAATCAGAGCAGACCGCGCTTTTCGGAAGGAGGGACTTTGTAGAAAACGACGTGTTTGAGCTACAATAATGTAAAGTATTTGAAAAATATTTTGTAACCTTAAAGCCAGAAAATGATTTGTACACAAATACACAAAATAATGATCTTTAAAAAAGCATCATATGACCCCTTTAAGCTAACTTTAAAGTGCTTTTTTGACCCACTTAAGTAGGACTTAAGTCCATCTTTACTGTATATGTAATTTCATTATTCTATTGCCTTTAAAATATGATTACTGCCAAGTACTGTCAAATACACTGACAAGTATTTATGATAAACTAAAATAAAATGCCATTTCTTTTGAAACTTGTATGTATTTAAATATATTTGTAATTACACAATTGCCATGATGAAGTTGCAATTTAATACATTTAAAATATATTAACTTTAATTGTAGTATCAAATAACACTATAGTAAAAAATATATTTGCATGTGCTTTAGTATGTTAGTCAACTCATCAAAATAAAGATTATTAAAACGTAATGGTTTAAAATGTATTTTAAAGTGAAAGTGTACTTAAGTGGAAGTGTCTCTCTTTAAGTGGTCTTTTATTTCATTAATATAATCATATTTGCAAATACAGCTTTTTATTGTAAAAACTGCTTTTACTAGAAAAAAAACACTTTTAAGATTTGAAGTACACTAAGCGAACATTCAATACAATTAAGCGCACTTCTTTTTCACAAAGGAAATGTTAAATCCTTAACAAGATTTTTACATTTTGGAAGACGTTTTTGAGTGGTGTTAAATTAATCATTTGATTTAAACAGTTCAATGCTTATCATGAATAGCCACATTAATAAATTCCAAGTGTATTTCAAGTCCAAGTGTAGCAAATTACAAAAACCAAAAATATTCACTTAGACAGTACAAGTGTATGTGGTCCTCAAAAAGCATTTATTGCAAGCACGCTTTGTTTACTAGGACTTCAGCCATCCACATACAAAACGTAAAAATCACAGCTTAAAAAACAACCAAAAAACTGCAAAACTGCATCTGTCGTTCATTCGTTCACCTCTTCCTCTTCATCCTCAAATGCTTCTTCGCCATCGTTGGCTGTAGCCTCCTGGTACTGCTGATACTCCGACACCAGGTCATTCATATTGCTCTCGGCCTCGGTGAACTCCATCTCATCCATTCCCTCTCCAGTGAACCAATGCAGGAAGGCCTTGCGTTTGAACATTGCCGAAAACTGCTCAGAAATGCGCTTGAAGAGCTCCTGGATGGCGGTGCTGTTGCCGATAAAAGTGGAGGACATCTTAAGTCCCCTGGGTGGGATGTCGCACACCGCGACTTTAACGTTGTTGGGGATCCACTCCACGAAATAGCTGCTGTTCTTGTTCTGAATGGCCAGCATCTGCTCGTCGACTTCCTTCATAGACATGGGGCCGCGGAAAACAGTGGCCACCGTGAGGTATCGCCCATGCCTTGGGTCGCAAGCAGCCATCATGTTCTTGGCATCGAACATCTGCTGCGTGAGTTCAGGAACCGTGAGCGCGCGATACTGTTGGCTTCCTCTTGCGGTCAACGGCGCGAAGCCGGGTATGAAGAAGTGAAGGCGAGGGAAGGGCACCATGTTGACCGCCAGCTTGCGCAGATCTGCGTTCAGCTGTCCGGGGAACCGCAACGAAGTGGTGACGCCACTCATAGTCGCCGACACTAAGTGATTGAGATCCCCGTACGTGGGTGTGGTGAGCTTGAGCGTGCGGAAGCAGATATCGTACAGCGCCTCGTTGTCGATGCAGTACGTTTCATCGGTGTTTTCCACCAGCTGATGTACAGACAGCGTGGCGTTGTAGGGCTCCACCACCGTATCGGATACTTTGGGTGAAGGCATGACGCTGAAGGTGTTCATGATGCGGTCTGGATACTCCTCTCGGATCTTATTGATCAGAAGAGTCCCCATTCCCGATCCGGTTCCTCCGCCGAGGGAGTGCGTGAGCTGGAAGCCCTGCAGACAATCGCAGTGCTCACACTCCTTCCTGACCTCATCCAGGACTGAGTCCACCAGCTCGGCTCCTTCCGTGTAGTGGCCCTTGGCCCAGTTGTTTCCTGCACCTGTCTGTCCTGCAAAAGCAATGCAATAAGAGAAGACTGGTTTGCAATGAAAACAAAATATAATCGTTTCAGTGACTGGCTATTGGGAACCGTGTAGCAATTGTGCATCATTCATCATTGCCTATGTGACGTTTATGTTCATTCCTGGGATGCATTCTAGATGCATTATGTCTGTGGAATGTCATTAAAAATGAACTGTATAGTCATCTATTTCTTCATTTCAAAATAAAAGCTGTCCACACTAGTTTTGGAAGTGATATTAATGAGAGCATTGTGCCTGTTTTATTTACATTACCAGCTATATATTTGGACACTAAATTAATAGTTCCTCATGCTCTACATTACCAGTAAAAAGCTTGGAATAATTAAGATTTTCTCATGTTTTTGAAAGAATCTCAATTATTATCAGTTATTACTGGTGCTCAATGATGAATAAAAGTATTAATTTCTTTAAAAAAAAACTTCTGAAGGACTTCACCACAAATCTGAAGCATTGATATAATAAGACATGTTTCTTGAGCAGCATACCCTAATCATAACAAATAAAAATGTTTGAATAAACTACAATTAAAAGCTACAAAACTATACAGTTCTTTCTGGTTCTCGAATCTGATTGGCTGAGAGTCTTTTCCAGCGGTGCGATATTCAAGTTTTTTTAGGCGAGAATGTAGTTGTTTAGATTCAATCTGCGGTTTTGGTTAATAAGAAACATCTGATAAAGTGCTTCGACGTTTTGGAGATGTGAGCTCAGGGTGTGTCAGCGGGGACGGTAAACGCTCAGGAAAGTTTAATCACATTTCAAAATTAGTAACGGAGGCTTGTGCTCAGCTGTTAAACTGACAAACTGAGATTTCAATCCGTGGCGGAAGGAAGTAGTTCTGCACAAAAGAGGGTTTTTAAGAGGGCTTCTTATTCATTTACACACTTGTCCCATCGAACTGTTGTATAAACACAGTATCACACTCATAGCCGTGCGATATGGCTGATATTGCACTGGATACCTACGCCATTTGTGTAATGCATAATTTTCAATGATTACTATATAGGAAATAGTAAAACTAAAAATGTATAGATGATTCTTTCAAACTAAAATCTTACTCATTATTACTCTTCATACTATGTATAACTATTTTCTGTTTTTCCAAAAAGCAGCACTGTGGAAAATTAGGTTGATGTCTACAGACACAAAGAAATATGCTATGAACTGTAGTGCCGTCAGTATTATGTTTGCATAAAATCAGCTTCAAATGGGACCTGACTTCAAAATATACTTTCAAAACAAGTGTTGGGAGAGAGAAAATATAACAGAGAAAAATGGAATAAGCCAGGTTTGATTAGTCTCATTAATGAATCTCATCTTATGTTATCATGAATATAGATCAAAAGAATATTAATTTAAATTAATTTAATACTAATTTTGTTTGAAGGAATAAAAGTGTGTTCTAAGAAAACTACTTGCAAAAAAAAAGGTATATGTGTTTTTTATGCATTCTTTGGCTTGAAGCTAATGGTCCTACAAGTAATAAGTCAGCTAGCTGGAGAAAAAATGACAGCTTGACATGTTGACACAGTACCAAAGATGAAGTTATCTGGTCGAAACAGCTGTCCAAATGCCCCAGAACGAACACTGTCCATAGTTCCAGGCTCCAGGTCCACCAGTATGGCTCTGGGAACATACTTGTGAGCTAAACACACACACAAGCACCAAAAAAAACCTAATTTTTATCTTGTTTGCTGTATAAGTTATGTTCTGGAACTTTAGCACTAAAACAGATGACACATGCATTAAATAATTTATAAATTAATTATAGAAATGTAATATATTTATGATAAAATAATCAACATAGAATTTATAAATGAATTCATATTTCTTTTAATTAATGTAAATCGTTTAAAGGTGTCATATGATGCTTTTTTAAAGAGCATTATTTTGTGTATTTGGTGTAACAGAATATGTATGCTTTAATGTTCAAAAAACACATATTTTTCAAATACTGTAAATTATTGTAGGTCCTATATGCCCCGTCTCTCTCAAACGCTCGTTTTCTACAAAGCCCCCTTCTGACACGCGCAGTCTGCTCTGATTGGCCAGCTAACCCAGTTGCATGTGATTGGCCGAACACCGAAGCACTCGTCGGAAATGTAACGCCCCTTACCATAATCCGAGCTTCATCTTTCAAAATAAATGTAAAGACGGAGCCTGAAAGGGGAACAGAGTCTCGTGACAGCCACAGTGATGAAGCTGGTATGTGTTTGCAGTACCCAAGCCACGGTTAAGACAGCTGACCCCACTGTGATGTGACCCCCTCTCTCTCTCCTCTTCTTTCTTCTCTCTTCTCTCTTCTCTCTTCTCTCTTCTCTCTTCTCTCTCTCTCTCTCTCTTCCACTCTATCTCCCCTCTCTCTCTCTCTCGCTCTTCGCTCTATCTCTCTCTCTCTCTCTCTCGCGCTCACACACACACACACACACAACACTCTCAGCTCTCTCTTCTCACTCGCCGTGCGAACCGCACAAACACACGGCTCCTTCTCCTCGCGCACGCAAGCACACAAACACACCTCTCGCCTCTCTCTCGCTCGCGAACGCACCCACACCCACCTATCGCTCGCCGCACGCACCCACACCGCTCTCTCTCTCTTAAACATGATGCGCAAGACTCCGCATTTGAAGTCAATAGCAAATATTTTAAACTAATAACAAAACAGTAGCTGATCAGAAGCGCCAGATTGTCATAGCAAAGTCAGAATGACATCCTATCCTAGGTTCATGAAAACGGTCGTCCATAAAATGCATTGATGTTCTGTTGTAAGTAATCTTAAAGATTCCTAAATGCATCTACTTCCGGAAGGCCAAATAAAGGGCTTTTGCTTTCGTCTAGAAACACACAGCGTCTCCCTGCCATGCTGCTTCAACACTAACTGCAGTTACAGAAACCACGCCTTCTTTCTCTGCGTGAACATTTGAGCGGCGTTATGCAAATATTCCCACATAGTGATTTAGATATGTGGGGGCGTGTTAGAACGGGACGTTTTAGGTAGGCGTGGTTGACTCTCTTAACTTGATAAAGAATATCTATTTGGGTTTGTGACTTTAGTCTTTGCAAACTTCAGGGATCTTATCTATGCACATCAGCTTGTAACACTCCAAAGAGAAAAAAAAAATTAAATCGCATCATATGACCCATTTAAAAAAATGCTGGTGAAGGTCTGAGCAGCCCAGGGAAATTCCTTGAGCTGAATGCACAGTTTGAAGGTCACTGTGAGTTTGTAGGGGGAGGCCAGACAATGAATCATATCACACAATGCCACCACTGCTACTTAAAGGGACGCCTCGTTGTAGTTAACATTTAATCTCCAAGCTGCAGGGGGGGCCACCCACCCAAAAAACTGAGTCACCCACATAGTTGCCGGCTGCATCGATGCCGTGCTCGTCGCTGATGACTTCCCAGAACTAGATGTGTCACAGTGTTTTGCGTTAGTTTAGATATGATTTCAGATAGTGAGATAAAGCGAGGGTTCAGATTCTCCGCATACTCGCGCTCAGCAGCACGCATCTCGACACACCCATGTGCAGCCGACGTGCCCTTAAAATATAGCGGGTTGTTGTTTGTCATGACTAAAGGGTTGATCACATTTAAGGACACTAAGTATGATCAAACTACATGTAGATATAACCAACTGTAGCGATGGGACTCGTTGATACATTCTGGTTTCGAGTGCTCTTAAATATTACGATTTTTTTTTTTTTACACTAGAGGAAACATTTAGAAAAATAAATTCACAAAGGAGAACTGGATGTTAAGAGTCGGAAATAGGACTGTTTTTCAATTACTAAAAAGTAACGACCGGGAATCGAACCGCACTGGTCGCGCAGTACGTTTTGATTCACTGAAAAGAACCGAACTACAAAAAGAATCAAGCTATAGCCTATATTTCGCGCATTCACTAAAAACGATGTGCTTCTTACTGTCAGTAATCAGTAAGTTCGTTGGAGAACTGATTGAAAATCATTATGAGCCTTCAGATACTTTTTTCCCCCAAAATTCCCCAAAGTCGAATTTCTCTCTCTACATATAGGCCTAAGGGCTGTATTCATCAGTACGCTAAAAAGTTTTTGTAAATGCAAAATGTAAAGTTTTAAAACGACACATAGCCTAGTGTGATGATAGGAAAAGAAAATACATTGAACTAACCTTTGTTCCGATCTGATTGCCGCACTGTCCGGCTTGGATGTGCACGATCTCCCTCATAGCTGTAGGTGTGTGAAGATGCTCTCTGAATGAGCTCGAGCTCTGCTGCAGACCGACGGTGAGCTCACGATCTTCAGCTTTCTCTGCCTCTGCCACGATTGGTGGGGATTTGAATGACATATCAGCTGCACAATCACACGTGTGCTGTCATTTCTCTCTTCTAGAAACAGATTCTGCATTACTTTGCAAAATAATAGATATTCTGCTATGAATAATGTGCGTTCTGCTGCTCTCCAGAGTAAGCTAAATTCGTTGTTTTAGACATTCATACTTAGGTAGGCTACTTGTATTTTTCCTTTCCAACACTCTGAGCAGTTTCTGTCTTTAGGATAAGCGCTTGATTTTTATCTCAACTTTAAAGCGGTCATATGATGCGATTTCAAGTTTTCCTTTCTCTTTGGAGTGTTACAAGCTCTTGGTGCATAAAGAAGATCTGTAAAGTTGCAAAGACTAAAGTCTCAAATCCAAAGAGATATTCTTTATAAAAGTTAAGAGTCAGCCACGCCCACCTAAAACGGCTCGTTCTAACACGCCCCCACATGTCTACATCACTATGTGGAAATATTTGCATAATGCCGCCCAAATGTGCACGCGGAGAAAGAAGGCGTGGTTTCAGTAACCGCAGTTAGTGTTGAAGCAGCATGTCAAGGAGACGCTGTGTGTTTCTAGGTGAAAGCTAAAGCACTTTATTTGGCCTTCCGGAATTAGATGCAATTAGGATCATTGGTTAGGATTTATTTACAACAGAACAGCACAACCCAGATGTTCGAATTTGTGCAACACATTTTATGGATGACAGTTTTTTTTGAACCTAGAAGAGTACAAGACTGGCTATGAACAAAGGCTATTTCTAAAAAAAGGGTCAATTCCGACTTTGCTATGACAATCTGGCGCTTCTGAATCAGCGACTGTAAGTATGTTTTGTTATTAGTTTAAGTATTTGCTATTGACTGTTCAAATGCGCAGCGCCGAGTAACGCGTTGTGTGTGTTTGTGTGTGTGTGTGTGTGAGGGGAACAGGGTCACATCACAGGAGATTGAACTGTCTGTCAGAAATCATAGCACTTCAGCTGTCTTAACCGCGGCTTGTTTACTGTATCATCACTGTGTCTGTCACGTGACTCGTTCCCCTTTCGGGCTCTGAAACTGATGGTAAAACTAACGAAATTATTAACTGTCTTGATATTTACTTTGAAAGCTGAAGCTGCGATTATGGTAAGGGGCGTTACATTTCCGACGAGTGCTTGCGGTGTTCGACCAATCACAATGCACTGGGTCAGCTGGCCAATCAGAGCAGACTGCGCTTGTCGGAAGGAGGGGCTTTGTAGAAAACGAAGCGTTTCAGAGAGGCGGGGCATAGAGGACTTACAAAAATGTACAGTATTTGAAAAATAATGTGTTTTTTTAACATAAACACATTTCATTACACCAAAAACACAAAATAATATTCTTTAAATAGCATCAATGACCCCGTTAACTACTGAATCATGATGACGCGCTCTCCTGTAAATTTAGCACTGAATTTTGTCTTTTTTATTATATTGTCTTCTTATACACTTGATACATAAAATTGTCCTCAGAGAAGCCAGAATACATTTGAGACGTGTGGTACACAATTATATGTCTAACTCTGGCAAAAACAAAAACCTGATCTGTATTAACCGTATGTTTCCACCGCTGATTAAAAAAAAATTTAAATTAAAAAGGTCATTTTACAAAAAAAGGTGATAAACTTTTTTTTATCTCACAATTGTACATTTTCTTCTCAGAAATGTGAGACAAAAAGTTTATCACCTTTAAATTTTTTTTTTTTTTTTTAGAACTCACTAGAGAAAGATTCATAATTGTGACTTTTGGGTTTCATTCTGATGGATACTAAACCAGATCAAGTCTTAAAAATGCAGTCCTCCCTGGAGATCTTATTAGCACACGCCTGATAAAAGATGACATGCAAAGTATTCACCTTTAGTGCACTATTTTAAAAAAATTCACAGTACACATTTACAAACGTTTCATTTTAGCAATAAGCAGTTCTGCCACATAAAACATAATGTAGGCTACCAAGGACAAAAATATATTGATATTTGTCTAAGCATGTAAGTAAAAACTAAACATGAGTGCAGTATTAATTTCTTCCCACTATCTTGATCTGTCACCAGCTGACGTGAAGTTTAGCTCGAGGATTCCTCGTCCCCAATATACCGCAACACATACGTGGAGCCGCACAGGAGAACCTGACCCGCCAGTTTGGCCATGTACATGAAACACCGCAATAAAGACCTGAAGAAGGAAAAAAGAGTAATATTAGGTCGACATTTCTGAACGGTCACTTACCTTTTAGTACAGTAACAAACGAGGTATAAAGCTGTCACTGGGGCTGTACCTTTTTAGAGGGTAGCCTACTAATATGTAGTGTTAAAGTACTAATATGTACCTTTAAGGTACTGATATATTTACCATTTAAGGGTAAACAAGGTAAAAAGATATACCTTTTAGCCCCAGTGACAGATTGTATCTTTTTTCTGAGTGTTTACAATATTTTTGTAACATAGTAATCCCAGATTGCTCTTTGAAGAACATCACTGTTAATGGGAAAACATCTGTATTCAATTATAGATGAAAGAAGCATTTTCACTAGTAGTCATACTTTTGGATTCAGCTGTATGTGTTTATATGATTGTCCAGACAAACATTTCTAAAATGATCATTTGAAGCCTGGCATTATGAAATCCACTTTTTATGGTGAACCTCTTACTTGAGAAAGTACTTGGCTCTGGTGCACTTGATGTCATATGAGAGTGTGTATATTTCATAGAGCGTGGCTTTAACGGTGAGGCAGCCCAGAAAATCCTTTGGGTTCAGTCTGTACAGGTCGAAGCTCAGTTTGGCAATTCCGCTTCTTCTTGGCTGCCTGAAACTTGGCAGAACCTGTCAAATGTGCGTTGAGGGCGGAACAAATATCTGTGAGACAAATCACTGATTGAAAGGAGCGATAATGTCACGAGAGTTCAGGGTAAATTCAAGCCTGCACCCTAGTGGAGCAAAAACACAAGATTGTTTCATCAAAAATAACTCTAGTACACTCTAAAAAAAAATGCTGGGTTAAATATAACCCAGTGCTGGGTAAAATAGGGACAAGCCCAGCATTTGGGTTGTTTTGACCCAGCATTTGTTAGAGTAATGATGAAATAACAAGCTTTAAATAACAAATGCTGATGAAAGTTTCCAATCTTGTTAAGAAAACAAAACTGATAAATGAAGCAACGCTTGGGATCTGGTTAATCAGCTCTAGGAAAAACAATCCTGATTAGACTTACAAATCTCTTTTCACTGCTTGCCAAATAAGCACAGTTTATGAAACATAAAAATACAGTTATTTAAACCATAGCTACCAGATTATGACAGCAGTAATTGGTTTGACTCAAGAAGTATTGACACAGCTGATAAATAGTATACTGTGCAGAAAAAACTAGTATGTATACTGTCAGCTGTGCTTTACAGAAATTCATTCAAATTCAAATCATCAAATGTGCTTTTTCATGAAATATGGCATAATTAACATAAAAATAAGAAATACATAGAATTTAAATACAAATATAATCAATGTGATGTGTTACACATCACTTGAATGACATTTTACTGTTTATTACTGTAAATCAGAGATTTCCGAACTTCAAATCCCTTTATTTCAAACTTCAAGTACAATATGCAAAGTTTTAAGGGAATATTTTTTAATAATTTAACAACACATTTGCATGATTCTGATATATTGGTTACTGGTTACATGTTATGCAGGCACTAATAATCTTCAACTTATTATTTATTTTAATTGTCTATTCATTTAATTTACATTTTTATAATTTTATCAACCCTTGCTGCAAATTAAAAGGTGACTATTTTTTTAATCAACAATATTTGTGTCTTGTTGAATATAATGCTGCACTTTAAAATATAGTGTATACTTTCTACTTACCAAAAACATTTTTTTAAAGACAAAATGACACTTCTGAAGTATCATAAAATTAAACAATAACAGATTTCTATATATACAGTATATAACTGTCGTACCAGTTTATTGGGGGTCCAAGCGTCCCCTTTCTCCAGGACCATGAACGGAGTATTAGTAGGCAGAGATTGAAAAAAAGACTCGGAGTCCACCACCGTCCCATCATCCTCCAGCACCAGCGTGAGGAACTGACACGTTATCAAGAAAGAACTGGCCACCTGCAGTGGGAAATATTAGGACTCCATTTTTGTATTTGTATTCAACTTCAGGTGCCAAGCCTTGCAATTGGTGCAAACGATTAATGTTGTATATTAGTATGGAAATCTCCAGTAAGATCTGAATGTAACTCAATCGACAGACTGATGTTTTTCCATGACTTCCAGAAAATCTGATTCTCACTTATTTTGCACAGCAAGCATGCACTAAAAAAATATATTTTTTCAAAGTTGTACATAAAAGATTAAAAGATTATTGGACTATGTTTTACCAAAAACAAATCAGTTAATCTACTTCAGTTACTTGCCATTTCTTTGTAATTATTTGTGACATTTATGCGCAATTTCTTTTCAGTGCACTTTTTTATTTTTGGAATTGAAATAAGAATAATTAAAAATCCTAAACATACTATTGTTCCAAAGTTTGGAGTCAATAAGATTGAGTGTTCGATTGATTGATTTACCATTAAATTGCATTACATTTTGCAGACTTCAAAATTCAAAATTCAGCTTTGCCCATCATAGGAATAAATTACATTTTAAAATACATTGTGATAGAAAACACTTTTTTTTAAATTTCAACAATATTGCACAGCCTTGAAGAGCATAAGGGACTCTTTTAATAACATTAAGAATCTTGCGGACCTCAAAGTGCTGAACATTAGTGTAACTCCTAAACAACCCTATAGGCTAGAGCAGTGGTTCCCAACCCTGGTCCTTGAGGCACCCCAAAACTGCACATTTTGCATGACTCCTTTCTCTGATGCACCAATTTCAGGTCTTGAAGTCTCTATTAATGAGCTGATGACCTGAATCAGGTGTGATTGATTAAGGAGACATGCAAAACGTGCAGTGTTGGGGTGCCTCCAGGACCAGGGTTGGGAACCACTGGGGCTAGAGTATGAAGCATCGTGCTTTACTAAGCTCCAGAGATCTGACCTGCTCAACGAGGTCTGCTAGAGAGCTGGCAGTGAAGCCTTTCCTCCTGCGGCGGTTCTGCGTGCAGACCTTGTACGGACGGGGCTGAGGAGGGGGCAGCATTCGCTGGGCAAGAGACGTCTGCACTGACGACACAGACCTACAGCACCACATCAACACACCATCAGAGCTGACACTTTAATATGGCACAGAGAAAGAGTGGTTAACATCAAAACTAGACCTGCAATCTCACGATAGTCCAAACACTCACTGGGGCGACATTCTTTTAAAAGGTACTGATATGTACCTTTAATGTAATATGTACCATTCTGGGGTTAGTCTAAAGCTACAGCTTGTTGAATTATAGAAATTAACAGCTTTATGAAAGGATTTAATGGACAGCGGTGACCCAGGCAATTTGCCACTGACCGAACAATTTTGTTTGTTGAGATTAAGTTATGGTTATATAAACAGGAAGAGATCTGTTTACTGCATCTGTTATTGCAGCAATAATGCAATGCTTGATAAAACACAAGTATATTGCAGTACGGATCACTTGCACATTAGTTTTACTGTATTTCACTTACAGGGGTTTAATTCTTTGATTTGTGCATGAGGAATTTTAAATTAAAAAGGTAACGGTTTAAAATAAGGGTCAGTTTGTTGCATTAGATATCATAAACTAAACTAGCTTAATGCTAATTCATAAATACATTAATGTTCTTTGTTAATTTATGTTTGTTCTTAATAAATTGTTAATGTATACCATTTGAAATGTTAAAAATGTATTAGCATATGTAGAAATTAACATTTATAAGATTAATGTATGCTGTATTGTTTATAGTTAGTTCATGTTATACTGTAAAACATTTCCTTACATTTTTAATTATAAGCACAAGTACAAGTAATTTCAACTTAATTAAAGCTGACTTTTAAAAAAAAGAAAACAACTTGTATAGCTTAAAAAATCAAGTTGAAGTTATTTAAATTAATTTTATGAGTTAAAATCATTTTAAAAAAAATGCTGTCATAACAGTAATGTTAACAAACTGAACCATACTGTAAAGTGCTACTATTAATTTATAGAGTAAATACAATTTAAAATAATGCAGAGAATTTCAAGCTTGCATTTACACAAATAACCAAAAGACTCCCCAAAAATCCTGCTGACCTCTAACACTAAAGCCTAAAAATATTAAACAGTGTCTTACCTCATTAGAGATGTAGGAACTAAGGTTTTCGCGTACTCCATACTTAAGATGTTAAAAACACAGTCGCTGAGCTGTAACTGAAAACACTAATGCTCTGAGCAGACTTGTGACCTGCAGGAGGAGTTTGTACTGATGCCTGACTAGTGAATAAATTCATTAATAAAATAGGCCTAACTCATTATTACAGTAGCATATGGGAAAGTTAAGCTGCCTTGTTCTGTCTTCTATTTCTTTCTATTAAAGTCAGAAAGGGTCTTGTTCCAAAGCACCCTAAAACAAAACTGTGTTGATAAAGAAATAGCATTGTTCAAAGGTCTGTATGCGTGCTCAAGCTGACAGCGAACACAACCACGCATCAGTGGATGCAGAAGATTAACAGAAGCCCACAAGAGGGAGCAAAAACCTGGGAATTCAGTGGAATATGGCTTTTGTAGATGTGATAAACATTTGGCAACTTAGGCCTGAGACACACTAGATGATTCTCAAATCACAACTGATTTTAAAACCATGGGAGACCACAGACCTTTTAGCCTTATGATCCTCTAAATGAGACCACACACTTGTTGATTGGAGGAACGATTTCGCAGTGAGATCAAACGTGACTCTAAAAGGAAAACACATGGAGGACAATCGACGTTGTCAGCTGGCTCTCCTGGCATGCATTCTGTTGAACATTGAAAAACTAAATAGAAAAAAAAAGAATATGGGTGATGTTCTTTCTCAGTACTCTCGTGTTTGTGGCTGCCAAGATTCAGTTATAGAAGCATGCAACATCCGGTAGGTGACGCTTGCTCGCTCTCTCTGGCTATCGCAGGCATCATGTCAGAAGAGCCTGATCAAGTGTCATGTAAATAAATATCAAACATGATTTGAGTTCGGGGACGCTCCGTCTCGATCGGGAGCAGTCCATTAATCGTAATGACACCACACAACAGAGGATTTTTTTGACAAGGCCTTGACAACCGTGCCTCATTTCCGTCCAATTCTGAACCGATTTCTGAGTCGTACGACTCTTTTATTTTGAGTCGGGATGAATTTCAGCTTTGTCGTGCGTCTTTTGACATGCAGTGAACAGTGGGTAACAAGAGCCGATTAGACTTTCCTGACCGGCAATCAGGAAAGTCTAGGAGTTGGTATTTATCAAAAACGTGTATGCCCAGCCTTAGGCAATGCCTGGTCTCTGAAGACTTAGAATGTGAGGATCAAACCTCTCGATATAAAGTCAGTATCACAAATATTCATACTTATTTCCACACGTTATATTGTAAAATATGAGGGAAAACACATTTGTTCTCTTGTAGTTAACCATTTAATAGACCTTAATGAGTAAAAGTATAATAAAAATGCTGGGTTATATTTAACCCAGCGCTGGGTTAAAAATGGACAAACCCAGCTATTGGGTTGTTTTGACCCAGCGGTTGGGTTGTTTTGAACCAGCGGTTGGGTTGTTTTGAACCAGCGGTTGGGATCAAAACAACCCAACCGCTGGGTTTGTCCCTTTTTAACCCAGCGCTGGGTTATATTTAACCCAGCATTTTTTAGAGTGCATATTTAATTTAATGCAGACAAACAGTCTTTACAATTGCACACACTTTATAAAGGTCCTAGATCATGTAAAGTCAGGCATACACTGTGCAATTTCAGCAATGTTTTCATTAAATATCAAATCTAACTTCATGGTTATTTCAGAAAAAAAAAAAACATGCATTCCCAGGGGAAATACACTGGTGGCTGCAAGGCTAATTTGTTGCCTCGCTGCCTTATCAGGAATGAGTGAATAATTAATTTCTATGATACTGATTTCTTGCTAGAAATAACATCAAAAGTGTAAAAATTTGGTCAGAAACGTACATTGACCACCAAACACCAAAAATAAAAAATTCGGCAGAACGATCGGTATGTTGTTAAGCACCAGTACAATACATTCAACACACTTTTTTTTTAAATAACTTTTTTGTGTGTGCCTGTTTCACTGAAGAAGAAAGAAAAGTAAAATCAAACAGGTTTGTAATGGCATGAGGTGAGTAGGCTCATACTGCGTCCATCAAAAAGCTTTCATGCTAAACATTTATTGTTGATTTGCATTAGTACAACATAGTCCATGGCATTAGAGCACAGTAAAACAACAATACATTGTGATTAATACAGTAAGCTAGTTAAGATTCCTTCCAACCAGAGAAAACATTTCCCCAAACAAAACACGTTGCAGATCACTAGGGATTTCAATGGATGTCATTATTAATTATAGTTCGCACACTTACTGATTTAAAAGGATAGTTCAGCCAAAAATGAAAATTCTGTCATCATTTACTCACCCTCATGTTGTCCAAACCTGCATAAATGTCTCTTCTGTTTTTCAAAATATCGGTTGTGTTCCACAGAACAATGAAAGTCATAAGGGTTTAGGGGAAAAAACATCATTTTTGAGTGAGCTATTCTTTTAACTTCAGTACATGTAACATAAAGTAGATGTACCATTTAATTATTTAATTCTTGGTAAAAAAACAACAAAAAAAACACATGTTTGCTTAGTGAATCAACGCAAAACAAAGCAATGGCACTGCAATTGTGTTTTCTCTTCCGTTCCTCTTTCCCTGTCTTTTCTCTATCTTGTTCCCTGTGTCACTCTTTCCTATTTTCGTCTTTTACTACTTCAAATTCCAGCTGATTGGTGACCTGTCTCAGTAGAGGGCAGTCTAGACACGCCATCAGCACCTTCTTCCCCAGCAATCGAGGGATCAGCAACACTTTATATTTCACCGAGGCACCAGGTAATATCTGGCTGCAAGTGTTAACACACACATAAGAGACAAAATATTTTGAGAATTCAGCCAACGGTGTATTTGGTTTTCTATGTATGCAACATGACCGCAACATAAACAGGAGTCACCACAAAATAAATCATTGAATGTATATGGATATAGTGTATATGCACAAAAAGAAATACTATATTTGTCTTTGTAAATGTCTGGACATGTTTATTGGTGTATGGTGTAGTAGTTATTGCAACATCTATGTGTGTTTGCTTTATTTCACCTCCCAGTGGGATATAAATATAAAGTTCACCTGTAATATTTCAATTTGGTCAGTATCAGACCAGGTCCATCAATGCGGAGATTAACCTTTTGCAGGATGAAATTATAGGGATTCAGGAATTCCACAGTGACCATGAGTTCCTTGCCAATCATGGGAGATCCAGTCATCTGCAGATAAATTAGAATGTAGAGCACCAACAAACATTTACTGTTTTTACAAAGCTCTTTGTGCAATTATAAAGGTAAGTCTGGAAAATTGTAACTAAGATAAGAACTAATAACAAATAAAACTCAACTAAATATTATTTGTAGTGCAAATCCCATCCAGGAGATGTCACAGAGTTATTGCTAAAGCAACTGACACCATAGTCTCAGCCTCATACTTGATCCCAACGGACTGTTGGCTGAACGTCAGATGCAGATATGGCACACAAAATTGGTAACACTTCAGGAGTTTGGTTGCTTGAAACGTGATTGGTTGCTTTACCTGTCAGTCATATGCCCTCTTGGGTGGTCCTTGGCCATTCTAACCTAGTGGCCAAGGTTCCCAGATCTTCTGCTGTCAGTCTGAAGGTCTGTCTACACGAGACTACTGACACCAGACACGAGCAATGTGACAAAAGCCAGTAGAAACCATTATAGCTCTGTTATATCTGTCTATATATCTAACTTCCCTCCATCTCATTGACTCGGATGTACGTCACTGATTAAGATATAAAAATATGATAAGATATATAAAAATAAGATGAAAATATCCCAACTTTTCACAATGCCGCAAGCACACCGCAGGTCATGTGATAAGAACCAACCAATCAGCTTCACCCTTTCTGTAACAACATTAAAAGCAGCGCGCGGCCCCCGTTTTCCACATGTGAACGACCCCTAGGAAGGGCGACCTCCATGCGCACTTCTGCCGAGCCCACACTGAGCCCTGCAGAAGACTTCTACCAGCATTTCAGACAAGATCGTATTTAAATCGTAATCGTTCAGGGGGCGTGTCTATGCGAAAACATGTTGGATGCAATGGGTGCAGCAACTATATTAACATTAAATTTGTTCAAATAAATGTTTTTTTTTCATTTACAACACAACTATGCAAGTTGCATGAACAAAATACAATAGTACTGTACAAATATGATAGAATATATAGCGATTCAATTTACAGCACCTTCATAAGTTGAATAAAAACAAAAACACACTAATGCACATTCTTCATTCATCATTTTGTAGAAGTACAGTTAAAAGTCATCATGAAATCAAAACTGACCAATCTTATTTTTTTATGGAATATTGCAGTATTTATTATACATTATTGATCTATGCATTTAATTATATATATTTTTTATTTTACTTTATTGTGCCCTCTAATCTTTAAATCAAAAAAACTTCCCTTCCCTCTCGCAACAACATCTCTTCTCATTGACATTTTTGACATTTTTACTGGTACAATAACCAATCATTCACGTGATATCACAGCAATAGTAAATGACATTGATCAAACAATCCAATCATATCCCGATGGACAAAATCAAGTCCCACCCTACAATTTTCCTTGTTCTAGAATTTCCATTTCATACACTACATTAGGGAACAAAAGACTATTAACTTCTGTTACATACCAACGTTTTGTTAAAAAGGTGCAGGGCCCAAAAAAAAACCTAAAGCCTCCGACCAAATAACTTGAACGCACATGATGTTGCAATTACAACTTCCCAACTCGAAAATACGAACTTCCCATGAGAAATTTAATGCAACATAACTCAGCTTGTTATTAAAACAAAAAGAACAATTTTGAAATCTGCACCCCTGAAGCCAGAGTAGTCAAATTTAAAGCCAGGTGTATGGTGTATTTCAGATTTATTTTACAGTGTTGCTGTTGTTTTTTTATAGTAATGAACAATAAACCTTTTTTCTATTTTAGTGAGTTACTTTCGACTGTTGGGACAACATGAGGGCGAGTAAATTATGACAGAATGTTCATTTTTGACATATTTCTAAATTCGTATAAAGTGTGAACTCAAAATGAATACCCAGCCCTAAACACGGGTTCCCCTAAGAATTGTTATTGAAGACGCTTACCTTTATTGCGAGTTCAGGAGGATGAAGATTGACAACTCTCATTGTGGAAAGGGAAGTCTCACTTTCCTCAACTTGCCCATACACCACGAAGAGCAGGTTGGACTGTTCCACAAGGTAGGGCATGTACTCAAAAGCTTTGACATCTATTGTCAGGGACTCAGCTGTAAAGATATTATGATCACACTATGACCTAAACCGTTAACAATTTTTGTAGAATTCCTTAGAGCTGTTATAACTCGATCTCAAGATAATGAACAGTTTTACAGAAACACTTGTGTCGGACTCACTCGTCGAGGCTTCCACGGTTGCAGATTTGTTTTCGAACTTAAAAGTTGTGCTAGTGACGCCTGTGTAATACACCACACAGCCAGTGATGATGGCGCTGATGGTGCAGGTTTGGCTGGTCTGGTTCTTAATGTTCAGAATGAGCTTGAGGTTTTCACCCATTTTGATGGTGTCAGCCTGGAGCTCGATGGTCACACCTGCTTCAGCGAGTGGCATGTAGTCCCTGGAAGAAACTCCACGACGCTCTGCCATCTGCATGGCCTCTCTCTCCTTAAGACTTCCTAGATTCATGGAGGTTGAAGGCAAAATATTGGCATTTTCCACTCCTTACCACATCAATCAAAACTCTATTGTTTGGTGCACATGTCCATAGGATGTTTGGCTTCCTCATGTAAGTCTGTTGAATAATCAAATAACTGAAAGTCTTTGTTGAGTCTGGCAAGTGTCAATAGAGTTCTCACGAGTTACTGAAACCAGTTTTTAAACTGTCGCTCCAAGAATCTAGAACACAACACAATTTAGTATTGACTGCCCTATAATATCAAATTACCCAGTATAAATGCTGGCTCTATAAACCAGCCAAATTAGTAAACCAAGGCTCTTGATTTAAGAGCATGTCAACCTAAGCAAGGTAAAATGCTCTTCCTAGTCACAAATTTGATTATTCTCTCCAAGACTCATGTCCAAATTTTGTTTCCAACACTTAAAGGATTGTCTTTTTCTCAGGAAGAGCCCTTGTAAGCCACCATGACTCCTCGAAGTTCACAAGAGGAGTGTCAATCATGTCAGAGAACGATCATTTGAATCACATTGCTACATCGAATGCAGCTCTCCTGATCTAATGTCACATTGCTTTTTAATTCTGTAGATTGATATGAAACATACCTTCTGGGTATTTATAGTTAGACGTGATGTCCTCATATCTGCTACTGTTCTTCTTTTTAGTCAAAATGAGCTTTCCCACATACGCGGGGTCTACACAGATAATCTTCATTTTTCCAAGCTTATCAGCCATATGGAATATCAGATCACTGTTTATCTGAAGACAGGAAAAATATATTTTTTCCATGTCCATTTGTATGTGGCTAAGATTTTAAAGTGGTCATATGATGCGATTTCAATTTTTCCTTTCTCTTTGGAGTGTTACAAGCTCTTGGTGCATAAAGAAGATCTGTAAAGTTGCAAAGACTAAAGTCTCAAATCCAAAGAGATATTCTTTATAAAAGTTAAGAGTCAACCACACTTACCTAAAACTGCTCGTACTAACACGCCCCACATGTCTACGTCACGATTTGGGAAGATTTGCATAACGCCGCCCAAATGGTCACACGCACGAAAGAAGGCGTAACTTTAATTCTTGCTGTTCGCCGCCATGTTGTGAAGACGCTGTGTGTTTCGTTGTGAAAGCAAAACTACTTTGTTTGGTCTTCCAAAAGAGGACACGACTAGAAATCAGTGGTTAAGTTGTATTTAACCACTGTTTTTCCAGAACACTTCAACCCAATATTCAGATGTGTGCGAGCGCATTTTATGGAGGATGATGACTGTTTCCTGGGAGAGTAGCCTACAATGCATCTGTGCACAAAGGCTGTTTCTATAAAGTTGGGCAGCTCCAACTTTGCAAGGACGGTCTTGCGCTTCTGACTCATAGCCTGTAAGTATGTTTTTTATATTTAAATAATTTGCCACTGATGATTCACAGGCAAGTTTTGGTCAGTGTAGAGTAGCGCTTGTTGTTTGTTGTTTCTTCGATCACAAATGCAGACATGTTTTTATGTTTACGTGGCGCGATGCAATGCGACGTAATGCGTTAAAAGACAGTATAAGTTATTATAATCAGTAATTATGTCCCCACTGGATGCAGCAAATGACTCATTTGTAATGGGTTTTAATGTTTTTGTCTCTACGCTCCGGCCTGACAGGGCATCATAGTATGGTAAGGGATGTAACATTTCCGTCACACGCTTGAGGTATTCGGCCAATCACAACTCACTGGATAGCTGGCCAATCAGAGCACACCTCGCTTTTTCAGACCGATGAGCTTTGTAAAAATCGATGCGTTTCAGTACAATAATGTACATTATATGGAAAATAATGTGTTTTTTTAACCTTAAACCGCATAAACACATTGCATTTTTCCAAATACACAAAAAAAGTTTTTTTAAGCAACGTCATATGACCCCTTTAATATCTTGTCAATTAAATCTACAGGGTAAAAGCAAGAACATTCATATGCTTTTTACCTCTGCAAAGACGAACTTTGCATCGAACGGATAGCTGAGCTCTCCCTCTTTGATGGCATTGACAGACGTTGGGCCACATCGATAAAGACCTGTATGGGACATGTAAAATAACATATCTATAAACTTGGGTCAAAAGGTACTTCTATGGTACTTTTATGATGTGGCAGAAGACATGATACCATCACTGGTCTCCTGAGGGGTGCAGTCGACCACCTGCCAGCCAGAGAAGTTTTCAGGCAGATCAGGCCTCTTCATGTACATCTCATTCCAGCAGTGGTAGTTCCTGTGAAATATAGAATTGCAGAATTGCATCTAAACATATTACTAACCAACCTGACAATAGTATTATATTGGCTTCATAGTATATCATAAATATTTTTTTTCACTCTATAGTGAAAAAGCCTACAATGTATAAGTCTGCATTTACACTGGCACAAAAAAATTATTAATTAATTTAAAAAATAGATTTTTTTACTCACATGTTACACAGATCAAATATTGTTGCACATGTGTAAATAAAAATCTGCACGAGATCTGATATTTCACATCCGCTCTGAGCCGCTTTAACCATATCTGGACATCTGACCTACTGTATGTCTCAACACGTAAAACCGATTCTCATTGGAATTCCAAGCCATCACAAGGCCAGTGAGACGCATTTACCCACAAAGATAACTTTACTTTGTCAAATTATGAAGCAGATGTTGCCTGTATGCACTCAAACAAAAACTGTCTCATGAATTTAATAAATAAAATATCTTTGCTACATTATATTTTCAGCAAAGTGATAATAATGTTGCTGTTTTTTGAGTAATTAAACTCAGCTCTAAAGACCAGTAGATAAAACAACTTACGAAAACTGCTCTACTCTGTTCAGACAAATTTTGCACTGCAAAGTTGTAACTTGTTCATGTCCATGCTGGTAAGTGATCATGGTATAAGTGGGATAATCTCAGCCGGTGTGCATTAAAGTCATCATTTTAATTTACGGCCGTTCAAAACCCAAGGGTCAACTGAGTCTCTGAAAGTGATCACCAATGGAGCTGGTCTAGTTTGGGAGGGGATTCATGTAAACGCAGATATCAGGTACTAGTCGTGTCTTAAGTTAATGTAAACAGATAGGACAAAAAATTGGAAATGGTCAAAAGATCAGATCTGTGCATTAAGCCTTGCAGTGTAAACACAGCTTGTTATTTCAACCAAGGCACCAATTTTCTGCAATACAGAATTGTGGACCTCTTGGATGTAATCTTGTTTAGGGAATCTCACCAGACTGAATCTTTTGTTCGGCTTCTGTCAATTTTCCCATCTTTGTCCAGCACAATGTCTGTCTTCACGTTGCCCGTGTTGTCATGAGCAGAGAAGTAATTGGTGATGACCCGTGCAGGGATCCCAAGACAACGCGTAACTGGGTTGGGGGTTGAACGGTTGTTGCAAAAAATGACGTAGAATTTTGATGTTCACATAATGTTTTAAACTATCATGAAGAAACATTTTTAAACGGACGCCCCATAGAACGTGTCATCGCCATACTCACAAGTGTTCATCACGCCGGCAAACACCCAGCACTGAGCAAAGCACACAGGCTCACAACCCTCACTGGCATATTTGAGCAGGATTTCAGGACTTCCGGTCCAGGCAGTGGGTGCTGTGCCAGAGGAGTAATCACCACTCCAGTTGCCAACCATGACACCTTTATCGTCTTGGGCGTTCAGCTGAAAATATACCACCAAATATAAAATGATTACTTGTTCATGGAATTGTCCATACTTTAATTCTTATTATCAAATCATACCAGAGCTGATCCTTGTCGAACTACTTCAGTGGCATTTCCACGGAACAGTAGCGGTACTTTCCCAGCATCCATTACCATAAGACAGGCATCCAGAACCCCCTCTTCAAACTATAGTAAACCACATAGGATGTTAATTCAAGGTTGTCCAATCCTGTTCTTGGAGGGTCACCTTCCTGCAGAGTTTAGCTTCAACACTAATTAAACACACTTGGATCAGCTAGTAAAGGTCTTATAACTTCTCATTGACTCGGATGTACCTCATGGCCTATGTTGCATGAGTGCCCACTACTGGCAGAACCCATGCAATGGGTTGAATTGGAACATCCTAAGCCTTTGCTCACTTGGAATCTGCAATGGTGATGATTTGCTATTTACATGTTATTATTTACATTGGGGAGGGGGTCAATTAAGCACAATTTGCTGTGTCACAATCATGTTGCATTGTGATATATTGAGTTTCCTGAAGTGTACATATGAGTAGTCTTGCTCCCTCAGTCAAAGGTGTTTAGGATCTATCCGTATAAATTTCCCTCCTCTAGATAAAGTGGAAAGTACCTCAAAATGGTAGCAGGGATTCCCCAATGGGAAAGTGCTCAGGGAAGTATGTCTAAGAGTGAAGTGGAAGGATGTTTCTCAGTTGGAAGGCTGCATCCTAGTGAGGCTGTGTCCTTAACAGACCAGTCTTTCTCAGCTTCTAGGCTTGAGTTCTCCTCAGCATTGAACGCTAGAATGAGATGGTCTAGTAAGTCCCAGTGGCAACGTCGTAAAGGTTAAACGTTATGGGTTCATTATGAAGCTCAATGCGGTCTCATTTTACATCTTTGTTTTTTTATGTGTGTGTGTGTGTCGTTTGGCATGTGTACAAAGGACTGTGGGTAATTGGAAGACACAAAGGATACACTTGATGCATCTTACAAGGATCATTCAAATTGAGATGGGCTTCTACGGAACTTGATGGTGTGGCAGCCGAGGTATGCAACCTTACTAAGATGCAGCTTTATGATTGAGAAACACCCCTATAAATTTCCAGGCAGGTGTGTTTGAGCTGGTTGGAGCTATACTCTGTAGGAAAGTGGCCCTCCAGGAGCAGGATTGGACACCCCTAGGTTAGACTGTATATGGGCATGAGCTCAGTGGGAGGAAATGTTTGGTTACACTTTATTTTAAGGTGTCCTTGTTACAGTGTAATTATACATATAAGTACTGAGTAATATTAATTAACTACATGTACTTATTATATGGTTAGGGTTAGAATTTGGGCTAGGCTTAGTGTTGCTTGCATGTAATTATGCATTGTTAATTGCTATTATAATAGTAAGTACATGTAACATGTGTAACACGGACACCTTAAAATAAAGTGTTACCAAATTTCTTTATGCCTGATGTGAAGAAACATCTCAAGAGTACTGCACCTGCCCAAAGTTCCATGAACGGGAGGATATGTTGTTGTGTTCTCCATTGTAGACGATCCCCACATCATTCATCACATACTCCTGTCTGTCTTCCTCTTTGTCCATGTACACTTGATCCGCTGGGTAGCAGCACATACAATATGCATGCGTCATCACATGTGTAGTAAGATAATAATGGTCCAGAATCCAAGCAAATGTACAGACTTATCAAAGGTCCGTTGTTTGACAAATTCATGCTATAAATATTAAGGTTTGTTTCCAATGTGTTACATTTGTACTCACCAGGGTCCCAAGGATTGAACAGCACATAGAAATCAGTGTCTTGGTTCCTCTGAGTGCGCTGTCTTCCAAAATCAGTCACTATTGCTACAAAGGTGCGGAATCGGCCGATGATGCAGCTGGCGTTAGGTGTTATGCCCACTGTCACTTCATTGTCTTGTATTTCCACCACACGACCCTTCCAGTGCCTGTTATGTTTCCCTTTTCCAATGGACACAGTGATGTAGGTGCCCTTGTTATCATCAGGTGAACTGCCTGTGACGAGCAGATATTTCATATACTGCTTCTTCATTACAGAGGCTTTATGTAGTTTGTCATTATTACTAAATGCAGAAGCTCACCAATCAGGAACTCCAACTGCACATCATCCTGCTCTGCACTGAAGGCCCGGTCTAGTTTGATGATGATGGTGAACTCTTTATTCCTGCGCACAATGAGACTGGAACTCTTGAACTTGTCCGTGTAATGGTCTTTTCTGTTCTCCGCCACACGCATGTCAACGCTCAACACAGAGAGACCTGCAGCTTTTATTATTTTTTTAAAGAAGACTTACTTTAACAAAATGTGGCAAATGTTTGAATATTTTATGTGCAGAATGGCACGCATAAATGCAAACATGAGTACGACTTTACCTTCATCTAAGGGTCCCCTTGGGCTCAGAACATCAAAAGCCTCATACTCAAGTAGGTTAGACTCATGTGAGTTTGAGTTGTCAAGGGAAATACGGCCGTGTTGTTCCCAGGGCTGCCCAAGTGACATGATGTGCACAAAATGTCTTTGTGTTAGCCTGGATGACAGATGATTTTAATGTTAGAAAAATAAAGCCATACAGACAGTCCTTTAGGTAGGGCTGGGAATCAACTCCTTGCTTCCAAGTCGTTGGGAATCGAGGAATCGATTCTCGATTCTCAACAAGGAATCAAGCAAGAAATTGATTTCAAAAGTTGGGGAAAAGTTGCCTTTTTCAGTTCAATAGCACTAATCGCAAACCGGTTCTTTTGGACGGTGAATTTCAATTAATCGGTTTAAAAAAATGATTGCAGCCATTATTTCATGCTGTCACGTACATATTTGTCTGTGTCACAATTACGTGTCATGGTATGTCATACTGAAACAGTTAAACAAAGCCATATGTGTGAACGTATATTGCTAATTATTTACCTTTAATTTGCTTTTAATTTGAACCTAAAACACACAATTCAGACACAACGCACAAACGCGAATTAGTGATGATTTAGCTTAAAAGGTGAAACTGGCTTGTCTGCTGTCCACAATGGAAGGTTTTGAGCGACGCTTTGGACTACATAAAGAGATTATGGATGCTGATAGTAATCAGTGAATACAAAGGGAATTTGAACAGTTGATTCCAGAACCAGAAATCGGAGTCAGTTCCAAAAATTTCTGAAACGAACATCCCTACCCTTTTGAGAATACATCAGCTAAGGCATGGCTGGAGTAAAAAAAAACTCTGTGTACTATAGGTCATAAAACTAAAATAAACCGCCTTGTATATAATGCTAAAGTGTTCAGAAATCCAGTTGAAAACTGTCATTAAAAGTGTTGAACTCACGGTCTCTGTAGAAGAGTAGATGGTCTGCTGAGAAGCTCCAGGCAGATGTACCAATGAGGAGCTCCATGCTGATTAATATAGGCTCAGGACTTCCTCTTCCACTGGAGAAAAACACCTCCAAGGAACCAGAGCCGCCAAAGTCAAGAGGATCCCAAGATCAGGTCAGTCTGACACACGAATCTGTGACCTTGCTTCCGATTCTTGATGACAACAGCATATTCCAGACCATCACTAACATAGATGAGATGATAATAATAAAATATAATAGTAAGTCTTCCTATGGTATTAAAGTTATGAAGTGAGTTTAATGGTCCTTAAATGTTTTGAAGACCACTAAATCATTAATGTAAGATTTACACCCAATACATTTCAAGATGAAATTAATTGAAAATAAAGGAAAAATACTCTAAACTGATTTGCAGAAACCATTAACAATCATCAGCAGTGCACATAAATGATCTCTGATAGTGACATTTCACTGCAAGCATCGTCATATAAAATGTAAATACAGATGAATACATGTGGCCATTGTATTTTTAAACCAGAATTATGCATCACATATAATTCCTTCATCAGACACTGATCAGACAACAAGTTGTTTAAAAATCATTCGCTTTAGTAGCCAGTCCAAAAGCTTGGATCATAAGAAAGTGTTTTGGAACAATAACACATGCTGGAATATGTGACTTATATTTCACATCATTGTGGATATGGTGGATAGATCTGTGTATGCATATGCTGATCACTAATGGCATGAACAACTAAAGGCGTTTTTTAAAACATCAACAATATTTTACTCAAAATGTATATGTTATTTATCATACTTCCAAAAGCCAGATTTTAGTATACTCATACTGTACATGTATTGTCTTATTAAATCTAATTTAATCTTCACTGTTTATGGTAAGCTAAATTGCAGTTACCTTCAGCCAAACAGATTTTACTGTAGCCTTACTTTTTAATTTTCTGGGGGGTTTTTTTCATTCCATGTTGTTTTAATGCGACAAAAAACCTACTCATATCAGAGTACCTCCTAAATGTAGACCTGTTCCCGTAGCAAAGCCAATGACATTAGTTTGATTCCCAAGGACAGATCAAATGCAGGGTCAGAAAATACTGGGGGTTTTAGCAAAAAAGCCCTGAAAATTTAACATATGTCGTCAAAATACCCCTGGAGTTCTTGTTTTTTTGTAACATACAGACTATAAGCAATATTGCATAAGCAAGAGAGCTGTTCTGTTGTTGTTGTTGTTGTTGTTGTTGTTGTTTTAGGAATACCATACACTCTAAAAAATGCTGGGTTGTTTCAACCCAACTTTGGGTCAAATATGGACTAACCCAACTTTTGGGTTAAAATGTAATGTAAAAATGTAACCCAACGGTTTGGGTTAGTCCATATTTGACCCAAAGTTGGGTTGAAACAACCCACCATTTTTTAGAGTGTACTGATGCAATATTCAATAAAGAAAGAAGTTGTTAATTTACGTTTTAAAATGCTAATCTCATAACAGTATTTATGCACTTGTAATTTGAGTGTCAATGCATTTATGCCACCTCTGATCTGCATACAGACTTAATGCCACTTCAGATGCAGCTTCTGTGCCAAGATGGATGTTACTGATGCTGATTTCATTTGATTGTTAACTGTACAGTATAGTGTCGTATCATTCAAATTTAATTTACTGATTACATTTAAGAATTTAAAATAAAAGTCAACACATATATCTGATATGGTTAGAGAAAAATTCCTTTATAAATGCTCTAAAAATGACCATAGAAATCAATTTAAAGTGGCCAATATTGCCCCCTGATGGAATTTATTTTTAATTTTTGTCAATGTAGGACTATACCTTCAATGAACTCTAGGTCAGATAAAACCTCAATTGTTATGGGAGATGATGCATAGCGGGTTGGTGTTACATTTTTATCCATATAAAGTTCAAAACTTGTGACTTTTCCAAGTCCATTTTCCTCTTTTTCTCTTGATCCCTAAAAATAATATATACATTGATACTGATAGTACCAGCATAAGCAGTCCTAAACAATGCTGTATCTAAAAAAGAAGAGAATTTAGCTTTCTACCTCCTGTTTCCGAGTTAATTTCATAAATAAATCAATCAATAATAGCTTTTGTCTGTATATAAAATACACAATTAAAATTGTGAGTTAAAACAAACAGACTAGCAAATAAAAAATGACTTGAAAAATGAAACTGAAATATTACAAATATTTTTGTTTCATTATAGAAGGTACTGACATGAAAACAGAAGTTGGAAAATATTGAATTAATATATGATTTGATTGTGATGCTTTTTAAATGAACTGTTAAACTCTATACACGAGGCATGAAAATAGAGATAAGGGTGGATAAGATGCTGTTCTTACAGGAATGTCATACCGTAATTTAGGTTCTATTACAAATGTATTTTACATAAATACATCTTGTACTGAATAATAGGAAGTGGCTAAAGGGCAAGACAATAAAGTTGTGTTGACATGAAGATTCAGGGAAGTGAAACTTGTGACGTGCTGAAATTATCGCTTTGACCTTAATGAGAAGTTAAGTTGCCCTGTTCCACGTATTTCACCTAAAATTCACTGGGTTGAGTCAGACTCTGGGTCTAAAGCAACCTGAACGCTATGAAGATACGACTGTGTGGCAATATGTTGTTGGTTCTGATTCTGATTATGGTTCAGATGAATTGGATTCACTCTCAGGATCCTCAATGGCCGGTTCACACAGTCTGCGACTCAGAAAGACTTACAGTGACCTACAGGAGCTGCGGTGAGATCAGTGTGACATACACGACTGTTCAACCGTTTGGGGTCAGTAAGATACATATCTTAAGAAATTAATACTTTTATTCATTGTGGATGCATTAAATGGAGAGTAAAGACATTTATATGTTACAAAAAAAAAAAAAGATTCTATTTCAAATGGTTTTCACAAAAGATGAATAGTACAACTGTTCGACATTGATAATAGAGATAAAACATTGAAAATCAGAAATGTTTCTTGAGCAGCATATGAGCATATTATACTGATTTCTGAAGATCATGTGACACTGAAGACTGGAGGAATGATGCTGAAAATACAGCTGCGCATCACAGAAATACATTACAGTTTAACAGTATATTCACATAGAAAACAATTATATTAAATTGTAATAACGTTCCACAATATTACAATGTTTACTGTATTTTTGATGTCATGTTGAGCAGAAGAGACTTCCTTTTTTCCTATCAACCCCAAGCTTTTGAACAGTAAGTGTATGAATATATATATATATATATATATATAACACGATAATATTTATATATTATATATATATATATATTTTATGTTTTTCCGCTTTTGTGTGTTGTTTGATTGAGAGATGTCAATCATTTACAGGAACTACCAATTGTCAGTAAATTTAATTCAGTCATTTAACTAATTTGATCTTTCTTTTATTTTCATCCTAAAATGTATAGTGAATTGCTTTCATTTTCCCATTTCATTGTCTCAGACCCTTTGCAGGATGTAGGTTTCACTCTCCTGCCTTGCCCTGAGAGATTAACTGATCTCATAAAAATCAGATTGGCCTTGATTCTGAGTGAGTTTTCATCTTTGCACATACATATTACGTTTCAGATAAATGACATGAAACCGTCAGGCAATAAATGTGTGTTTTCCACAGGGCAGTCCATCGATGAGCTTTATTCATCATATGAGCTGTGGCTACACGGGCAAAAAATGCCTATCTTGAATCAGGACGAGCCCCTCTGTCTTCCTCACTTCCCACGTTTCAAGTTTTGTGGAAGCAGGAGAGGAGGTGAGCATCGAAAGAAAGTTGACGGTTACCTTTGACAGTTTTATAATAAACAGATTGCAATATTATTGGGAATAACATGTCAAATTTTGATTTCTCCAGAAATCATCACCGTTGAGTCATCATTTAAGTCAAAAACAAATATTCCTCTAAAGGTTTGGTTTGTATATTCCATTTAAACACCTAGGCTTTGATTCACTGTTGATCCATATGTCTGACGTGTGTTTGTTCACAGGCTAATTTTGATCTTAAACTACGTGCGATAAATCAAGACGGCTTCCTGATTGCCTGTGTGAACGCAACTCTCAGCTTTCATTGATCCTTTAAGACCAGAGGACCTGTACTTCAGCTGAGAGCAACTGTGAAATCTATCACATTATGTTAATTGTATTACATAGTGTTGAACTCAGGTGTTGTTCTTATATTACTGCATTTGGGACACTAATTGGTGTTTCTTCAGTTGCGGAAACTGAGTGAATATCAGCATGTGTTCATGATTTTTGATGCTTTCAGATGATTTTATAGATCGTTAACTCTTCTAAAACTATAAAAATCCAATGAAAAGGAAAGAAAAAGGAAAAAGAAAGAATTATTATGTTGAAAGACTATATTTTAGTGTTTTTGCCAGTAAACGCAAAGTTAGGGAGCATGCAACTGTTTTGTGAAAAAACACAAAAGCACTGAGATAGGCTATATTTTCCCAATAACAATTTATTCTCCATCTCCACACTGTAAATTTTATGGTAAAAAAACGGCAGCTGTGGTTGCCGGAATTTTACCGTAAAAAATATGGTAGCAACGTTTTAGGTTTTACGGTTTTAACTTAAATTTACAGTTAAATACCGTAATTTCATTAACTGATATAATGTTAATATACCAACCTATTGAAGTCCTGAAATCTGTTTAGTGCCTTTGAAATACACTGATAACCACCAAATGCAGGAGGTGATGAGAAAGTCACATGATGAACCAAAGCCCATCACAAGCAGCTTTTAGATAATAACATATAGTATGTAGAAGGTGCACAGCGTCGTTCACACAAATGCTAAACATCATCACGGTAACACACATGAAACTGAAATAATGCAATAAACATTCATTTAACAACATTAAGTGTAACACACAACCCTAATATACAAAACTGATAAGAAAAAAACATAGTTATTTCAACAAAAAAACATCAAATTTGAAATGTAACGCAGGGAATTCTGGGAATGTCCATTTACGGTTATTCACTGTAAATTATACGGTCTTTTTCACTTCCAAAAACGGTATACTACCATAAAATTAATGTCCAATACATGTAATGTCCAATACCGTTTTTCACCGTATATAGTAGGGGAATTTACCGTTAACCATTTAACAGGTTTTTACTGTAGCATTTTTACAGTCTTTTACCGTTAAATTCACGGTCATTTTTTACAGTGATCCCATTACAGTATATTACATATGATCTGTGAATAAAACAAAGAAACGTCAAGGTAAATATCACATACCATATCTTTATTATCGATCAAGCTTTTATTTTCAATCAAGCTGTAATTTCCTCAAATTATGGAAAATTATTTAATTTAATGTTAAAAGATTTTCATCACAGAATGCTGTTAAACACAACGCACAATTTGAGTTATGGTGGAAATGACACTGCGTTAGAAATTTTCCTGACTTTCCAGAAAAATAACAGTAACAGATTGTGCAATGTATGTGTACGGCTCAAACTCAAACCAATGGCTGAGAGCCTCTGATTTATATGGGTAGCAATATTAAATAAATATACAAAATTAACTAAATGTTCTTAAACAGGTTGTAAGTCTTTGTCATCAGTAGCGCTTTACATTATTTATTTATTTTTATTTTTTTAATGCATATTGTCTACAAATATCAACAGTTTAAGGGTCATTTTTGTCAGGACTGGCTTGTTATAGTTCACTGAAACTCAACTAAAACTAAACCATGAACACAACCAAATTTGTTGAAATAAAAGTTTAAAAGGTTATAGTTCACCTACCAAATGACAATCCTGTCATTATTTATCACCCTCAAGTTGTTCCAAACCTGGATGAGTTTATGAGATATTTGGTAACCAAACAGTTGCTGGAAGCCATTGACTTCCATAGTATGTTTTTTTCCAGTAGTAGTCAATGGCTAGCGGCATTCTTCATATCTTCTTTTGTGTTCAATAGAAGAAAGAAATTCATACAGGTTTGGAATAACTTGAGGGTGAGTAAATGATGATATATTCATTTTGGGGTGAACTATCCCTTTATATAAAATTAAATATAAAAACTTTTTATTTCAGCTAGCTGCCAAGGCAACATTTATGTTTTTAGTTTACTAACCCTAACTTGATGTACTAAAATACAACTAAATATAAATACAATTAAAACCAAAATAAAATGAATAACAACTAGAATATATAAAATGACAACTACTACTAAAAATTACACAAATCACAAAATGACTAACTTTAAATTAACTTTACTAACTTTAGCTAAAATTGAAATAAAAACGAAACAATGTCTAAATGATTCAAAATATTAATAAAAGTATATTCGTATATAAATGACACGAATGTAACCCAGCGCAATCCTGACTGTGACCAATAGATGGCGCCATGACCTCTTCTGCTCCGCCGCTTCACTCTCATCCTCTCGCACTCACAGCCCTGCTGAGGAGCTAACCATGCACTGGATGCTCCCTTCAAAAAAAAGTTTTTGTTTTATTGTTTTAGACGTTTTAGATTTTGTCCTAAGAACGTATGCAACAAATACATAAATTAATGTATACTGAATGAAGAAGTGAAAAGTGATTTTTTTATTTATTTAACACCACATTTAATAGCAAACAACACAAAGTGCAAAGTTCTTGCCCATTCATAATGACAGCACATGCATTCATCACATACCTTCCATTCATGAGGAGTGATGAGGCCTGATGAGCTAGAGACAAACAGTCCTGATGCACACATGAAAAATTCAACAGGCAGATCTGGTTGAAGTGTCTTCTCACGACCTCAGAGATTAGATCTGCCTCCTTCCGTATTTCAGATACATTTACTCACTTATTTTCGCTTCATACAGACCAGAACTTCCATCACGAAAGCATTGCATAATAATTCTGAGCTGTACATCACATGCACATACTTCAGTGTTTTAACAGTGAACTGTTCACTTTTTGAGAAAACGAAATTCATTCCAGTCTGTGCTTGAACGTTTCATCACAGCTGTTTTGATTCCTAATACAAGGTGAGGCTTTTATTGAATGTGGTCAAACTGGAATGAGCAGACAACATTAGAAAGATCAAAAATAAGCTGAGCTGAGCCATTTAAAGGCATCTAACATGGAAAGCTTTTAGAAAGTTTTTACGTTTTTTTCAGAGATAATGTTTGCAAAATTCTAAAATGGAATATTTCCTTAACGTTCATTTAGCCAAGAAAAAAAAACATTAAGGGCATTTTTTTTAAACATTAAAAAAAAGGTTGTTTTCAATGTTTAGAGAACACTCACGTTTTCCTAACGTAATGATAACATTAGCAAAACGTCCTCAGAATACATTGTTCTTAGCTAGGTAGGCATAGGAACAGCTATCATTATTAGCAATGCAGTGCAATAGTTAACTGTTCAATAAACTGTTCAACTGTTCATGTTTACCTACATTATAATGAGGAAAAACCAGGGATGTTTTAATGGCTGATAAATGCACAAACATGAATATATTTAGCACATCATTAGTGATAACTGAATTACTTGTTCAGGCCCACACAGTAACCAAAAAGCAACGTAAAGGGAGCAGCAGCACAAACGACTGTTAGCCAAGAATCATCCATCACCAAGGGGTTAACAGGCCTGTGGTTATTTTTTCACTGGGTTCTTCTCCACCTCTCTAGACAGGGCATCGCCGTATCTGTGAAGAACTAAAGGACTACTTTTGTTCTGGCTGATATCAACAAAAGCAACCTCGCATGCATTACATTGCTTATTTAAATCGCGGGCTTGGTGTAGCTGTTGTGCCTACCGTATAGCACACATAAATCGGCGAATCGCTAATTCGGTCTTTAAGCAAGCATGTTGTGTGCTAGCATGAGAAGTTCAGTATGTTGCAGCTTCGTCCAGGAGAGCCCTTTCCATTAAAGTCTGATTACAATGTTTTCATTTTGGTCATTGTGGGACTTTTGCGTTGTGGCTGACACTAATGAACGTGGTATTTTGGTGTGTCACTGGAGTCGGCCTTTGCAGTCCAGGGTGGGGATGTCTCCAGACCTAGCGCCTCTGCGCGAGTATCTTTATTTGCGGCTCGTTCATCAGAGGATAAGGCACCTTTTGTTGCCTGTGTAGAAGGTTTGTTCCGGGCGACAACATGGTTGTGCAGTTGGAAGCCTAGGTAACGTCCATTAATAACATTCGACTCCTCAAGTATTCGGACTTAGCTTTGGTGAGACAAGGAAAGTCATACAGACTGCGCTTCTTGTCTGAGAAGATTGTTTAGTGCGTCTTTTCACTCACGTCGTTACCTGTCTTCCTGTGGTTAGGTTGTTACACTGCGAATTACGAAAATGAGCCGCGTTGGGGAATTAACGGTAAAAGACGGTACAAATGGGCTTACACCCTAAACCTGCAAGGTTAACCAGTACATTCCCGACTTATCTATATACCCGTGTTGAAACAACTGTTCATAGTACCTCATGTAACATGTAGTATAATTTTTATGGTCGTAAGAGGGTGCATTCCGTGTTGGGAACGAATAAAAGACCGGATAGGTGTGCATCTAGTTTACTTTTGAAGTAACCATTTAGCTATTTCGGCCCACTTCCAGAAGCCCCTGCGTTTTCATTTCAAATTTGATGTCGTGTTGTGTTTTGTGAAATCCCTTTGTTGTTTTCTTATCTATTCTGTGAGTGTAACCATCACACAGCAGTTGGTATAGTAGGTTGTGTGTTACACCTGAAGGTTGTGAAATGAATGTTTCAATGCATTATTTCAGTTTCATTGGGATGTCACTCTGTGACGGTGTTTAGTGTTTGTGTGAATGACGCTGTGCACCTTCTATATACTGTATGTTATTATTTAAAAGCTGCTTGTGATGGGCTTCGGTTCATCATGTGACTTTCTCATCACCACCTGCATTTGATGGTTATCAGTTGTTATTACAGAGGTACAAAACAGATTTTAGTTCTTCAGTAGGTTAACATTATATCAGTTAATGAAATTACGGTATTTAACTGTAAATTTAAGTTTAAAAACGTTGCTACCGTATTTTTTACAGTGTAGTTTACATGATATCGAACTAAACAAACCATCACTTTAATTGGCTCTTTAGCATATCTGACTCATAAAGTTCCTTGCAAATTACTCTGCAACCATGCAGACTTTTGGAAGGAACGATAAACTGCTCTACCAAGTTATTCATTGACCCAGATAGTGAACTCCTCAAACTGAGGAAAGAAAGCCACTATGGAAATGCCAAACTGTATTTCTTGTTTGATTTGAGCAGTAAGCACGGCTGGGGGTTTGTGTAGTAATTGATCAGAATTACAGAATGATACAGTAGTCAGTCAAGTCTAATATCCAGTATCACAATGGAAAGCTGTGTCGCGGGGGCAGCTTTGGCCAGTCTAGCCAGCCTGAGCTGGAGGACAGGGAGGGTCTAATATCCTGCCAGCAGCACCACGAGGAATCAGCAGCTTTAACTAACCACTGACATCAGTCACAACCTCACAGCTGATAAAACCCGGCAAAATCCTCTATTTATTTCTTTTGCCATTTGAAGTCAACTAACATTTGTATTATTTCTCAGCCTGTTGCATGCCAGACCAAAAACTTTCCTAATGTAATGTTCTGAGCATTTTATTAATGCTATATTCACCTTTATCACTAACTTCAGGTGTTTTGATTGTCTTTGTCATTTACTCTGTACATTTTCTCCTTTTTAAAGTGGTTCTGCACTGCTTTGCAAAGATGCTTTAGCAATATGAACGAACAGCTATTTGTCATGCCAATAAAACTCTGAACTATAAAATCGATTAATACAAGTGCAACAAATAATAATCATTTGTATTTTTTATATTTGGTTCATTAAATTGTGCTGTGTGTATGTTAATGAATTGCCTTTTGTGCGTTTTAATTTTCAGTTTTATATGGATAATCCATTTGTTTCTAATTTTTATGTAGGTTTTTTTTATAATTATTTGGTGATTTTTGTCTTTCTATCCGCCATTAATTCAGTATCTATTGCAAAATTTTACTATGACTATTTTTTTACATTTCTGCATACCAATACTATATTTTTTTTAAATAATAATACTTTCTGAATATTTGGTTTGTATTTATCAAACAACAACACGGATAGTTAACGTCTTTGATATGGCTTACATATACTTTTATTTACCCTTTTATAGTGAATGTTATTTATATTTTATTGGTTAATGAGTTATCAGTTGACTACCTATGCTTATTAATTATCGACCTTCTTTTTACTTTTCCAATGGCGCTTTCTTGTATTTTTATATATCATTTGTCTTTATTTTTTGAAATGGAGTTTGTGTGTGTCGCTCGAACGCACACTCGACGCATCTTATCAGGGTGGTAGGCACTATCTCTGTGTTTAGTAGATTGTTTTCGGAGATTTTGGGAAAGAGCAGGTTGAGTTGTGTGTGGGATGCTTGTGTGCGCTGTCTGCGTTCAACGTAACTTGCGTCCCCTGGATGCTAGAGCAGGAGCAACACGTGATTCTCCGCCTTACTGATCAGCTTTAGAGAGAGAGAGAGACGCGGTGGGAGGAAAGCGAAATGAGCGTCTTCCTCTCTCCTCCCTAAAGCAATCTCCGACTGTGGAGGGGAAGCTGGAGAGTGGGGCAACTCCAACACAAGGTTACGGGAACTTTGAGACACTGCGTTAAAAAATACTTTTACAAACGCCATTTTGATTCCTCTCCGGAACAACTTTTGCAAGCTTCTTTCTATCTTTTTTTTTCTTTCTCTCTCTCTCCTCAGCTCATCATCATCACCATCATCATCATCATGTCTCGGCGAAAGCAACCCAACCCTAACAAAGTCAAGCGTAAGTTACTCGGCTCTCCTAAACACTGCTGTTTTGGTTTGCTGTGTTTATTTGATGTTCTCCGGCGTAACTTTGGAGTTGGAGTCAGTGGGAAAGTTAATGCGTAAGTGGACACTTTTTTTCTTCTTCTCCAACTTCAGCTTCCTCGTTGCGCGAGGACAGACCTGATGCTCGCGAACTGCAGCGTTTCTCGCGGACATCGGGCGTGTTTCTGTGCACGCAACTTTGCGGTTATCTTTACTAACTTTTTAGAGCGGTGTGTTAGTTGTTGCATGCGATGGTGGGGTTGAAAGTCTGTGGCTGTTAGCGCGTTAAGCTAACGCGCAGCTGTCGCGCGGAGCATCACATCTTGCGTGCACTTTGATCGCCTTGCCTCGCGCTTCGGTCGACCAACGAAATGGTCGTTTTTGATATATATATATACATATATCATTAGTTTTGCATGCGTTTTTTGTTGTTGTTGTTGTTGTTGGTTCTAGTTCGACAGCAACCTGTTGCGTCACAAAGTTTGTGTATCTCTTTAAGGATGGCCTGTTTTTGATCACAGAAGCGTTCAGGTAAGTTAGTTGCCGAGGTAGTTCGAGTAAAGAAACTTCGTATTTTTTTGTGATTCTGTCACTTTTAGTCGCTGTTTCAGGACTGGTTAAGATGTGCATCATCAAATCAAACGCGTTAGGTGTCCATATGTTGTGTCAAAGTAAGTTTTATTGAAAAAGTTTGTCGTTGTGAACTGAAGGAATGGATGAGTCCGCTCGGTCTCTCGGGAGACGGCAGCAGAGCTCGAGCTGCTCAGATAATGGTTGCTAGGCACTTGTGTTCCGTCTCTTGTCCGCCCCCCCTCGGAGAAACTTCAAGAGAGACGGAGGTAAACGTGGCAAATTCACTCGCTACATTTTGTGCATCCTCCACGGTGTCTGCATGCTTTTAAGACGCTTTGTTGTGCAGTATTTAATCAAGGGTAGGCCTCTAGGGACCATAGATAAAATACTGCAACAGCATTATTTGTGAGTGATATTGCTCGATCAATATCAAGTAACTTACCCAGACACCACTGACACGTCTGCAAGATGTCTGGTAAAGATCGCTTCATCTGGAAAGCATCTGCTGTGCACAAACATCTGATAGACGTCTTTAAGATGTCAGTTTTACATGCATTCTAAATCTGAAACATCTTAAAGACATCTTTTAAACGTCTATTTGACATCTGACGGGAAACGTCCTGTGCATTAGTCAAACTGACGTCTCCATACGTATGCTGTCAGGGTACCCTCTAGACAGATTGGCTAGTTAGTGCATATGTTTGTTGAATGGACAAATGTGTCCTTTATGTGTATTTGGAAATGATCGTACTAATGACTGTCCTGAAAGCACTGGTGCATCACAGAGACGTCAGTTTGACATCTGCAAGACGTCTACAGGACGTTTCCCATCAGATGTCAAATAGACGTTTAGAAGATGTCTTTAAGATGTTTATGATTTAGAATGAATGTAAAACTGACATCTTAAAGACGTCTATCAGATGTTTGTGCACAGCAGATGCTTTCCAGATGAAGCGATCTTTACCAGACATCTTGTAGATGTATGTGTGCTATCTGGGGTGAAGGGAAGTCATATTTACAAATGGGAAACTCAGAATTCTAGATGATACATGAGTTGCCAAGTTGTGATGTTGAAAGATGTGTGTTGATTTGACATTGTGGAAACTTGTGTGTATATATATATATAAGAGATCAGTGAGCGAATTGGCGTTTATCGCTGAACTTTTACAGTTTTTTTACATTTAGTTGTGGTACCATCCATGGATAAATAAGTTGGTAGAAATTAATATTTTTCATCATTTTTGGATGTAGTTATTTGGGTTTATTTTTCACAATATAATTCTTTTTTTGTTTTGTTTAGACTACTTCCAGGTTATGTTTCCATCTTGAATTTGTGACATGCCCTAGTAACAAGCACAATATTCAGAGGAACAAGTTTCCCAAGTGCACTCGAAGCCAGCAGTAGTTCCGAAATATAAGCCAAAGCATCAAGTTTTGAGTGTCACCAAGTAACACGCAAACAAAAAGACTTCTGTAATCTCTCGTCTCCAGCTCCACTCCAGGTTTTCCATTGTGCACTCCTCCAGTGAAACACCTTTGACTTTCCAAAACCCCATTCCATGCTCCGCTTCCGCTTCACACCGCTTACATACTCCGGTTCGGCGTGGACTGGTACAAATATTACACAGTCCCAGTACTGCTCGACCAATCGCATTCGATGATGGGGTCGTGGCAAATCAAGAAGTTTCCCTTTGCCTTTTTTTCTTTAAAGGAAGGGAGGAGAGGACGGATCCAGATGAGCAGTTCACATTCCACTATGAAATACAACACTGGAGACGAGCAGAGTCTCGAGCTGCAGCAATGCACTATCACTACTCGGACATCATGCCTCTCTCCATCTCTAAATATAAGATCTTATGTGATCCCTTAAAATAAAAGCCCAACCTGATGTATTTAGCTGGACCATAATGATGACAGTAAACACATTTTCTCTGCTTTTCCCTTAAATCAGTAATGGCAAAGTTTGGCAGCCAGTAGGACCATACAGAGGCCTTGCAGCCAGTCTTAAAGGATCAGCTTGATGATGTTGTGGCTAAAGAAGGAGGATGTTTCCATGTAGTTTTGTTTGTTTCCTCTTTGGCTAAGGCTAATAGGAAAGTATGCTTTATCTTTTTTATTTTTAAAGGCACGTTCTAGAGAGTCTAAAGTATGCACATAATTTGATCTTTGAGCTTCACTAATGGAGTTTGTGAAGAGTCTAGTGTTGTAGACTCGTAGTGAATTAAATCCCAAAGGAAATGGAGATTGATGCTGAACTGTCAGGGAAGTTTTTCAGTGAATAGAAACCCATGCATACTGTCCCAATCTGGTGTCCAGTCCCTCTTGGGATATTTTCCAGGGCTAATTAAATGTATATCACCCTCCCTCGGGTCTCAGTGAGTGTCCGGGGTATTGACATTATCTAAATTCATTATAGTAATTCCCAAGATACCTACACAGCAGGCCTCGGTTGTGGCTGCCAAATGATAAACACTTTACAGCTCTGCTTTGCATCAATGACCTTCTCAGATTTACGTTTCATTTTATTTGATGTTCTATCTTCGAATTACCATCTTACTTGAAATGCTTTGTAAATAACTGATCCCAGATTCAATTGCATGGGGTGCATTTGAAATATTGTGTCTTGTTATACCATTTTTAGCCACTAATGTTAGGCAGCTGTACCTGGTTTATGCATTCTTCATCCATTCATTCACGATGTTTTGCTTAGTGCTCTTATTGGTTACTAATGCTATTGAAGTCTAAATGAGACATAGAAAATGTGCAACCTGTGTTATCCTGATGGAGAGGGATCTGCTTTTGGCCCTAGGGCATGATGGGTTGGCCCATTGGCTCCCAGGCTATATTTATCGAGCCTTTTTTAGATAAGATTATATTCCATCTCTCCGTAAGGCGTATAGTTGAGACAGGAACACAGCGGGGGAACAGCTTTGAGTGAGAGATGGAGGCAAATGAGCCCTACGGTGTATTTGTTGGTTCCCCAAATTAGGCGTTTATCCATAAATATTAGGATGATGTTGTACAAGTACACACAATTAACATCACACAAAAGAACTAGATATTCAAACTGACCAACTCATTCAAGAATGGCAGCAATTAGTTAGAGATGCAGAGTTGTGGGTTTAATTGTTGTAGGGGTTTGTTGATTTTATTAGCACACAGATTTACTGGTGTTTTATTAAAACTAGTGGTTTATTTCAGAGTGACACAGGCATGCTTCTGTCTGGACGTCCATACTAGAATAGTGTTGGGTGCTGACACTTTAGCCTCAGCTATATTTGTGGTTGTCCTGGTTGAAGTCCCTCACTGCCTACTGTTTGTTAATGCAGTAAGAAGAATGCAGACATTTCATGAATGCTGCTTTACCTCCTTCTCACCGTGGCTCATTATTGTTAACAGACTGGATGTGTCATATATAGGATTGGAGGCTTAACCTCAAAAATTCAACCAATCCTCTCTGTGATTGCAGGAGATTGTTGTCATGGCCCACACAGGCAGCACTTATCTTTGGCTGTGAAAATATGAAAAACATGTTTGGTTCAGAAACATGTAGCTGCTGAAGAACTAGCAGTTGCAAAAGCAATTCTGATCTATTCGCTAAGGCAAGCAAATGAATCATTTGCAGGTTGCTTAGAATAAAAAAAGTCTGATAAATTCATAAATGTAAATGTAAGCATCACTATTTTGTTTTTTCAAAACCTTAATTATTGAACTTGTGTACTTTGTATGATGCATTAAATCATGGCCTGTTGAGGTGAGATGTTACCTTTTCAAATGGTTTATCTAACTCGCAATAAAAAAATAAAAAACCCATAGACTTGAATTAAAGAATGGACCCAAGTCATATCTAGAGACTTGGACCAGTAGGGAAATTGGTGGGGGGTATGAAAGTAGCCCAATTCGGTGTGAAAATCCTGGACCTGGCAACACTGACTCTGGCAACCACATAATAATGTGTTCTTTACGTGTAATTTGAATCTGGTTTTATTGTTCAACAGCTTTTATTTAAACGTTTCATTCCAATGATTGTCATGCTTTTAAAGTCTGTAGCTGTAGGATTGTTGAGGACCTTTCATCAGAGTACTGACCCAATCATCTGCCCTGTTGACCAGTCTGATGATCAGGCTAATGGGCCATTAGGCCACTGAATGCATATTTTCGACTTTTGACGATGCCTCACAAACACCTCTGAAGCCCTGTTACTGCGGTCCGTCTTATCACCTTTCCCCGCTTCTCCCCCGAGCCGCTCCAACCAGCAAATAATGTTGGTATTTGCTAAGAGTTCAAAGTCTAACCCAACGGCTATCACCGATGTGAAAGAATGCCACAATGGAGGAGAGGACAGGAGGGAGGCAGGGCAGGGAAGGAAAAAAATGGAGCTCTAGCAAGCTGAGAAGAGGAGATGAGAGGAAAGACAGGAAGTGAAACGTTCCTCTTCTCTGAGGTGGAGGGGGAAGAGATGAAGGAAGTGTTCGAACAATAGCGAGTTAGTCGCACAGCTGTTTTCCCTCTCTGAGATTCAGACTAGCCTCGTTTTATTACTTTTTTTTTAGAGCTCTCGCTGCTTGTTTCCTCGAGACAAGTGTTTAGGCAAAATCTAAAGCGTTATTTTTTTAGCGTGGGCCGACTGATGCACGGCTCGTTTTCTGTCTCGGCTCTCGTTTGCTCTCTCAAGCCTGAAGCTCTCTCTCTCCCTCCCTGCTTGCCCTGCCTCTCTCTTGCTGACTAAACAGTTTTGTCAGCTGGCAGTTGCTCGCAGGATTTGCGATAGCTTCTGGAGGCTGGGACGAGGGGGGAGGGTGGTACTCACAGGCAGCACTTGTTGCTTAGTGGAGCTGGCCGAGAGCGAAAAGAGGGAGGGAGGGAAGAAAGGGTGGAACAGACAAGACGCGAGTGGTTGCAGAAAGAAAAAAAGAGGCCAGCAGCATCGCACAACTAGTTTCTGTCTGATTGCGTGTGAGGGAGAGAGGAAGCAAATGATACAGTTGCACTAATGGTCATCTTGAGCTGGAGTTGGGACACCAAAAAGGGTATTTTGTCGTAGCTTCGTTGCAGGTTCTGCGTCTGACACGTTTGAGGACATGTAGACAGGCCTTTGTGTAAATGGCACAAATCTGGTCGTCTTATGTCAGGCGCTAATCGAAAGCCGAGAGGTGGCCGTCTGCTCCGCTGGTCTGCCACCCTGCCACTCGACGGATAACAAATATAGCCCGTGAGGATGAGCTGCCTTAATGACATGTTACCTGGCGGCCGCAGTGCATGCTGGGAAAAGATGTAATCCTGAGATGCAGCTCAGCAAATATGACGTGTTGACCGCAGCAGATCTGTTTATGGTCTTTATTGTGTCATTTTTGGGTTGCTCCTTTATGAGTGTGATTACCATTAAGTCAATATGTTGTTTACCAAATTAAATGTTAATTTATATTGTCACTGTACTAAAGTAAATTATGAAAATATTATCTTGAAAATATTAAATATTTAGCAAAATATAAGCAGTTTAAACAAAAACTAAAAAACACATGATTACAGAAATTATAACAACACAGAAACTGTGACGCGTGATGTCAGACTTGACAAGAAGATTTATTCTTAGTGTTTGCATTAAACATTATATCAATATCTTAAGTTAACATGAACTTCAAAATCCTTAAAAAATGTTTAGCTCTCATTGATTTTTTGCCCTCATTTAGCCCTGGTTTAAAAACCCCTGCTTTAAATCATGTGGCTTGAGATGTGGAATTACTGGCAGACAGTAACATGTGCAGAAACCCAAAACACCTAGTGATGCATCTAAATTTTGTGGCCGAAATAGCAAAAAAAAAAAGAGGAATTTTTGGCCAAAACTCAGTGATGCTTAATTATCGCTTCTCTGAAGATGCATTTTGACCATGTCATTGCCTATTTCGTGCATGCTACAATTATCCAAATTACCCTATTACTCAATTACCCAAACTTTATTTTCTTTTATGGCTAAATGAAAACTTCAATTTTGGTTTCAGTACAAAAATGGATTTTTGGGGTCTCATGACGACCATTTCCCTAGCAACAACCCTGGCATCGTAAATTGGTTTGGCGTCTTTTCTTTACTAAAGTCAGGTGGTGCCATAGGAGTGTGTTGTGTTGCAAGTTGTGCTTTGTTTTCGGTCCATCCCTGGTTCTTATTTGAAGTGCCTCCATGTTGAACTTAAAGGGTTAGTTCCCCAAAAATTTAATTACCCATAAATTACTCACCCTCGAGGCATCCTAGGTGTATAGTACTTTCTTTTTTCAGACGAATCCGGAGTTATATTAAAAATTGTCTTTTATCTTTCAAGCTGTTTAATGCCACTCAGTGGGTGTTGCATGTTTCAGTCAAAAATAAGTTAAATAAAAAGCGCCCATCCAAAAAAAAAAGCCGACGTCATCCGCCCGGAGCTGCTTCTGTGTACAACTGTTGGCGCAAGCTAGATTAAAGGGATTATTAAGTTTTGAATATGGATATTTTTCTTACAAAATCGCATCGATTCGCTACAAGAGGACTTTGTTCACCCCCCGGAGCCATGTAAGAAAATTTTTTATGGATGGACGCTTTTTATTTAACTTAACTTCTTTTGGACTGATGCATGCAACACCCGCTGAGTGCCATTAAACAGCTTGGAAGATCAAAGACAAGCTTGGAAGCTTCCCTGTAGCTGTTTAATATATATATATATATAGCAGATAATTCACAGTCAGTCATCTTCTTCTTCAAAACCGAACCATACACATACCCATACCCATCCGCATCCACACCCATATACACACACACACACACACACAATGTCCAGCCATCTCATGAGCTGCAAAGGCACTGCTGTTTGTTCTGCAAACACAGGACACACCTCGTATCCACAGAGACTGGAGTGCATGCCCCTAGTCCTGCTGAACCTCAGGCTTGTAAAGAAGTCAGACACACACCTTCTTGCAACCTCTTGTGCAAACATACGGGCCTCCACCTGAGAGCATCCCTTTGCACAGCTGCTAGGAGTGTAGGGGGAAGGGAGGATGAGATTACTGGACTGGCCTTGGGATGAAGGCGGGGACACGGGGAGTGAATGAAGTCAAGGAAGGGAGGAAGAACTCAAGGCTTTAAAACTCCACCAGCATTCCTGCTTCACACTTTCTTTAATAAAACTGGTATTGCACCTGCAAGTTTAGACCAAACGATTGGTCACATCTGACTCTGAAACTGACATTTCCACCAGACGCTTTCCAGTCAGGATGGTCTGACTAAGATGCGTGTCAGTGTTACTAAGCTGAAGAACTCTTCCTGAAAGGCACACCCGGTCCACTCTCCCAGAGTCGTCACACCAGGAGAAGAATCACACTCCTCAACGACAGCTCAGCCATTCTGAAATAGCACCAGGCCACGCTCCTTCTGTTTAGGGACATCAGCATTAGTAAAGATAGGAGATGCTGATATGCTGGCTACTGTTTCCAAAATAAATGCATCTTTGTGATGGAGCCGGCTGAAATGATGTGGGAGGGGGTTGGGTTAGAGAGGACTAGGGCTCCAAAGTGGGCGCTTAAGCCTAATTTTGGGCTGCAAATTCGAATGGTCAGGTGAAAAGGTAAAGGTGTGTCTGCCTCACTGGTCTGGGGTTAATGGTACACTGTCTAGCTCCCTTGGGAAACAAGGAGTCAATGGGGAAGGCTCTGCTGACGCACCCCTGAGGAGACGCCACAAAAGACAGCGAGCAGGGTTCTTTCTTCCCCTGAAACCTGGCCTTTCCCATCAAGGGCTGTGTACACAATGAGCAGACAGAAACGCTGCCCTCATTCAACACCTACTTCACAGCAAGCCTACACGTTTGGATATTTCTGAGTGACCCACCCAGAACATATGTGGAAAACCATGAAGTCCAATCAATAATGTAAAAGTTACAGTCTACTTGGATGAATTTCACCCCAAAATCAGATAAAAAAAATAAAATAAAGACAACATATTTTGAAAAAAGAAACAAAAACCTGTTTTAGGACTAGGCAATATGTCCAAAAAAATCATATCTTGGTATTTTTTGGCTGTAATGCTTTAATGAAATGAAATGTTCTATTTGGATTAAATATATAGATGTATTTTTCTCCACATATAGTGCGATCTGAACCCTAAACACGTTTTGTCAAAAAAGCCGGTTTTGTCCACTTTCAAGGCATCGCGACTTCACGTTTCACTGCAGAAGCCGACAAGCGCCCTTGTTGTTTTTGAACAGAAGCCGATAAGTCCATTTTAGCGAATCAGCGCGCTGTATTCAGGTCAGGTGACAAGGCTACTTTCACTTTGAAAAGACGTGATCGAGGATTGATCATTTTGACAAACTTGATGAAGCTGTGATATCTTCAGGCGAAAAAGGAAAATAAAAGCTGAAACGTTTTCACGGAAACTTGCAAAAGCAGCGCGTTATACTGGTTAGGGAAAAACTCTGTGTATTGCGTGTAATCACATCCATACAGTTTATGATCACAACAACAACAACAACGTTTGTCAGGCGTCTACATTGTCATCTGAGGAGATTACAAAGATTAAACGAGAAATGTAGAGTTATCTGCTTTTGCGGGCCCCCCCAAAAAAACGACTGTGGCCGTTATCTGCTTTTGCTATAAACAAACTTTTAATATGTAAAACAAACACTTTCAATGAACTTTTATTTGAGTAACTTACCCTGTATTGTTTAAGTTTTTTACTTAATCAAAACAACCCAACTGCAGTTGATTGTGAGTATTACTTTGCATGTTGCCCTAAACAAAAAACACTTGATATTTCTGAAAATAAATAAAAAATTATTATAGTTTATTTGGTTTTTTGCAAATGACCTCTCATAATAAATAAATAATAATTATTATATATAACTCCGGCCCATTGTCCAATGAAACAATGTTTATATTAAAGGCAATGAAAACAAATATAGTGAAAGTAGGCTATGCTATCTATTATGTGCAAAAAAGGGGCTAAAATCATGTAACATTGTAACATTACAATCAAAAAACAAAAATGTAAAAAAAGCAGAAGTTCAGTTCACTAAACTAAAAATGAATGTAAATAAACACAAGAGCACATATTAGTTGCATTATATTTTGATTACCCCATTACTGCTATCATAAAATACACTTACTTGTATGTTTAAAATTCTACATAATGACACAATTATTGCGCTCCTATTCTATTGTGCTCCGTCTGTTTGGCGCGGTGCGGCACTCGTTCACTGAAGTCTGTGAAGTTTAGCGGAGAATCGCATGCATGAAGGCTCCAGACAGCAAAATGGAAATATTTCCATGACTTTCTAACGTTTACAGATGGAGAATATACTTGTGAAATGTAAGTTATGCACTGATGAAAACAGCACAGGAAACATCTCTGTGCGAGCCGCTTTAAACTATACGTGTTAACTATATCAGTAAAATACCAGTTATTTTAAAGCCCTTAATTTAAAGCACCTCTCATGTTTAGGACAATCTGGATTATGCACTTGCCCCACAGCATCTCATTCTGTGTTCTCTTGTTTTTATTCAGATGCGCTCGTATCAAGCTACTGTATTTCGATATAAACAGTATTGCCTCATACCGAATCGCTTATTAAAAATATATCGAGAAATCGTACAAACTCGATATACCACCCGGCCCTATTTAGGCCCATCAAGTTTTCAGCATCTTCTGCAAAAGAGGCTTAATTTTCAGTTCGCTGTCAATTAATGTTCTTTTGCTTTTTCTTATTTCTTGTGAGATTCACTCACCAAGTGAACTAACCTGAAACCATATCTCCCAATTTTTGCACCCGACCTATTGGCATTTATCTTTTCTCCTGGGCAAATAGCTGGTAGGATCTCGCTGTGTGGCTCAAAACAACTGTTTGTTTGAATGCACTGTAATCCAACCTGTCTGTGCCTGTCAATGAGATTATAAGAGGGGATGAGCGGTAACTGCCACATTGCAAAACATCTTCATCAGTGTTAGTCATCAGAAAACCATTCGGATTCATCTACATCATCTAGTTTCCGTCCAACCAGAGCATCCCACAAAACATGTCTGTCCAAGGAGTGTTATCATTAACCAGGGAGTTAGGACTCCACTTGTGAACTTTGTTACCAAGTGCTTGAGGAAAGTAGAGCAGAGGCAATAATAAACTTAATCAGAGACCGAGAGCAAAGAAGATAACCAGGCTGTTGATTGGCACATCTGGAGAAGACCAGATCAAGGGTCTGTATGAAAGTACAGACTTCACAAAATGCACGTCAGGGTTCTGACAAAATGACTGCTTCGCTCATCCTTGTTGGGTTATGGCTACTACTAGCCTGTATTTTGTGGTTGTGCAAGTTGAAATTGATCAGTTTAGAAATGTCATAAATCTTGAAACTCATGCAGATATTTACAGACACACGAAGGGTCATAATCTTCAGCACGTCAAGCTCAAAAACTTGCAACATTCTCATTTGAATGAAGAGTCCATCTTGTGCCCTTGGTGTTTGATGTGCAAAACGTCTGTTTTGTCTTGATCAGTGTTGCGTAACTGGTCATAAAGTGGGTAGTGTCCCTGTAATGTCTTCTCCTAGATTGCGCTCATTTCATTCTGCCATAATCTCTGAACAAGGTCAGTGGGCTGCTGATAAGTTATAAAGAAAGTTACAAAGAAATTGACAATCCTACAGTGCATGTAGAAAACTAATGTCACAAGACTTGTTGCACTTTTGCATTGTTCTTCAGGCTTTTAGACCACCATAGATTTGTTCCCAGATTTCAGGTGTGAATTCGTTTAAATTCTCGACTGATGATGATTGGTCGCTTTTCGAGCCGCGCGTCTGTGTTTGTGATTCAACCGCGTGTTTCTTGGCTTGCTAAGGAAATGGCCTATCCCACAAGGCTGTGTGTGAGTCTGTTAAACCTCTGCAGAACAGGAAACGGTGGATACTGGATGTTTTTTTATTCAGGTTCTCATAATTATAATAACTATTGTGCTACATTTAGGGAATTGTTCATCAGAGCTAGTGAAGTAAATGGTTTCAGGGGAAAGCAGGCAGGAAAAGTACTCCTCAGTTCTGCTAATTTGGCTCTTTTGTTAGTGGTAAACATTAAATACTTAATCAGGTCATGCTCTAAGAACCTCTCGCCAAGAACAAAAGTATTTAGAGCTCAAAATCAGTGGAGGAAACCAGAACTTTTTCCTTTTGAGTCGTGTGACCATTTCGGCTAAGCCTGCTAGCCTTTGTTTAAAGGTTGTAATTGTCCCTTCCTGTGTGTTTTAACCCATTTTATCCTTTCAGGACCTCACAATGTTGAGGGCTGTCACCCACCCACCAATCTGTACCCACTCTGGTGCCGCCTTACATCAGATGGGACCCTCTTTATCAGTGTGTGGGCAAACATTAAGGGGGCCTGTAGAGATGGAAATGAGGCCTTTGCGGTCCTGCAGCCGAAATGCTGGTGCCCTAACGCCTCTACAGACTGTCATGAAATTACAAAAGAGATTGGTCTGTAATGACCACCTGTCCTTTGACTGCTGCTGGGCTTGTGTACTTACTTTAATTTCTGTACCAGCTGATGTCATTGAGATTCATCATCTAAAGGAGGTTTCAAGCTAATTGACGCTTAAAGGACAATGCAAGCATGAATAACGGCATGTTGTGATGTCTAGTGGATAACATTGTACATTTGTGTACTTTACTCCCAAATGGAGTCTTTTGAGTTATACATAATCGTGTAAATACGTATTGGGATAGTAGGTGAGGATAGTAGTTTTTTTTTTTGAAGCTGAAACACTTAGTTGTAATTAAAGTATTTAAATGCACAATTAAAATTGCTACATAACATAGAAGGGTTGGAGCTCCAAATAACATGATATTTAATTGTTGTTTTCACCAGCTGTACAGTAAAAATCTAATTAAGTCAGATTTGATGTATTTTCATGATGACTAAACCACAAAAGGCTGTGTAAAATGGACTATATAAGTACTATAAAGTATAATCTGCTGACTATTTGTTTTAAAGTATTGCATGTGAGGCGTCCGCAATACAAGATAAATGTTTTTCATACCGCAGATCCATTTGCAGTGTTATGCTAAATCAGGGCTGCCCAAACTCGGTCCTGGAGGGCCGGTGTCCTGCAGAGTTTAGCTCCAACTTGCCTTAACACACCTGCCTTCAAGTTTTTAGCATGCCTAGTAAGAGCTTGATTAGCTGGTTCGGGTGTGTTTAATTGGGGTTGGAGCTAAACTCTTCAGGAACACCGCCCTCCAGGACCGAGTTTGGGCACCACTGCTCTAAATGATCACATTGTATGAGGGCTAGCTAATATATAGGTGTAATAATCAAGTCGTTTATTTCAATCATGTCACATATACAGTCTACTCTGGAAATCCAAAAGGTTTTGGTGCTTTTGATAAAAGCTTAATTGACCCTTTGCGGGGTGTGGAAATGGGAATGTTAGTAATTACAGCAAAAATGCATTGAAGGTGAATTTAAAATTCTCGTCCCTCCATGTTTCTCGGCTTTTGGCTTTTTCTTTTCTTTCTTGGTAAGTGACCGCCTCTTTCAGTCCTTTTTTTTTTGTAGATGGTCACTGATGCTAAACCCCAACTGCCACTGTTAAGGGTAAGATCAAGAACCTTTACGCTCTCAAGCTGCAATGTCCTATGAATTCCAGCCAGTCGCCATCCACCTCCCCCCCCCCCCTAGGTGCGCGCCTATTGGTTCTAGATGAATCGCTCCCTTGTAGGAGCATGTCCTCAGGCAGCCGCCTATGTAGAGAAAGCCCTACACGGCAACTCTGGAGCTGTACGAAAGGGAAAAAACAATGTGACTCTTATTTCAGGCAGGGGAGGGGGGGGCCGTACGTGATGTGATGCTAGGGAGTCGCTTCAGCACAGCCGAGAAGCCCTGTGCGTCAGCACACACTGGAGTGTGATGGATGACCCCTGCTGCAACCGCCGGCCTGGTTGTCACTCAGGCGAATGGCAATAGCAAACAGCTGGCAAACCGGGGGCACGATTGGCCGAAGGGAGTCATGTGGGTTGGCTTTTGGGGGCAGAGCCTTAAAAGTGGGTGGCTGACGGCCGTCACGGCACCAGTTGGCTGATGTTTTGGCCTTGTACTTGAGCCTGCATCCTTGCTCTGGAGTTTAGGCCATGTAACGTTGTAACAGAAGCCAAAAGGGGGCCGGAGGGGAGGAGAGGTGCAGAAATGATAGAGTGATTGAGTGAAAGAAGAGGGACTGAGGTAATGCACAGTGACTGACGATAACATCGCCGTCAGAACTGAGTCCAAGAAGAGCTTTCACAAATCTTGCTTTAGATTTTCTCTCACCAAACAGGCTTCTTTTTCAAGGGAGGGGAAAAATCAGCCACAACTCATGCATGGTCACTGCATGTCTGTTTATTTGTGCACGTATGAGCCACAGAGAGATGTTCTCAGCATCAGCTCGATGAAGGCTGTATTCTTCTTGGCTTCACAAAGAGCTCCATTATAGCATGCCGTAAGAGGCATATCTGCCTAGTTCTCTGTCAAACCCCTCTCCAGTGGTTTTCCTTCTCTTAGTCTTCCAAATAAATGATGGAGAACCCACCGTGGCAGCTCGCCAGTCTCAAAACCTGACCAGCTAGCACATTATTTACAGTGAATCAGGTTGTTCTAGCTTTGGTAAAATTGACTAACATTTTCTACAGAATAGGTATGCGTTTATCTTTTTTTTTTTGTAATGATCATCTACGTTTTTTGCTATGAACACCATTTCGTGCAATTTGCGAGGGAATCCCTTTGCAGTAATGGTGCATTCACTCAGATCAATTTCAGGATTTGTGTGCACAGCATCGTGGGCCTCTTTATCGGGATGGCTTGTAGGAGCTTGCCGGTTTAACAGGACTGAAAAGGCCTGGAGGTACCCCCACGCACCTCCTCCTCTTCCTACTCCTTGTCTCTTTGTGTTCTCAGGTGTACAGTGAATTTAGAGTCTACTTCATGAAACCAGCGGCCACACCTATACCTCAACGGTGCATAAAAGAGAAATGGTTATCAGAAGCATCTTTTATTGCAAGGCACAGTTTGGCTAACACCATCTTATAAGCCAAACCCTTCAGTTATTATGCAGCTTTTTAGATTCATTAAAAAACATTACTTGCATTCATGCCGACTTATGCGCACAATACCCTAAATAAGATTTTTACTTGATGGTTACGCCACTTGATATTACATTTATATCTTTGTTTACAATTGTATAAATGTTTCTCAGCAATAAGGACTTTTAAAAATATATATATTTTTCCGCCTCTTTATCTGGGACCCTCTGATTTAATTGAACTCAAAGTCAGCTTTGAACATGCTGAACATTCTTTTGTTTGCCTCCAGTTGTTGATGCATCCTTTATTATCACCAATAATTTTCGAACAGAAGTTGTCCAATGGTAGAAGTGAGTTGCACATCTACAGGACCCAAGCATAATTCAGTTGTTCTAGTTGCTGATGTGAGCCATGTACACAGTGAGGTTTGGAGAGCCTTCTGTGTGCCTCTGGATTTATGGAGCCGAGCTGTCACTGCTGCCCCTCGATGAATGTTCCATTTGTTGCACAGATAGACAACTGTCAAAGGAGAACAGCATTAGGCCACTGCGTCTTTTCTGCCATAAAAGCTGCCACCCCGACCAGCTCTGCCGAGAGAGAGGGAATCGGGGAAAGAGGGAGGGAGATGGGAAGAATTCCCATGTGACTGCTTTCCAAGAGGATTCTTTTTTTCCACGGATTAATTAAAAGTTCCAGTTTTGCACATAAAGCATATGAAACAAAATCGAAAAAGAACCTTGTACTGTTGAGTACAAAACCAGACCTTTAATCGCTCAAATTAAACAATGTCAGTGAACAGTTGCAGTTGCACAAAGCGGATGTCTTCATATCCACAGATCGCAGTCAAAGCGTATCATAGAGAATGGCGTCTTAGTAAGTCGGACGGGGTAAAGATCTCTTGGTCTTCCTGCAGGAACATGTCTGCTAAATAAAGGAGCGATCACAACAACAAGAACAACAGGAGGGAAGGAGATTAGATGCTCAGATCCTTCTTTTCATCCAGTCCTCTACACCTCACGCACTGTTTAACCAGAGTAAGCCTGGGATGAACGTCTCCATGTAGTCTCGCATCATTGTGATTCTTTTCATTCACGGCTCTTGTTTCTCCCTCAAGGAAGCATTCTAAAATGGGTGCCCTGTTTTGGACGGATTGGTGGGGACAGCGATATTCTTTGAGAGAGCTTGTGCACACACACGCCATCTGTAATGAGGGTGGACAGTGTATGCTTTTTCCAGGCAGCTGTCAGTGGCACACTGATCTGTCAGCATGGACCCTGCATCTGCACTCCTCTGTAACTCACACCACGGCTCCCCACAGAAACCGGGTTCGAGCCAGCGTCTGTCTTCGCTTACAAGAACTCTCTCTTAGCAAACCCGGCCTCTCTTTTGTGAGAGAATGCAGTTCTTTCTCTTTCCGCCCATGCATATTTGCATGGATATGGAGATGAGCCTGAATGCGAGGCAGTCCTGTCCTCAGACTTCGCCCATCTTCGTGAGCAGTCAACCGCTCTCGCAGTACCCCACTGAGAAGTCTGGCCAATCCGAGGCACCATATGTGTCCTTTAGACCCAAATAAAGGCCTGCCGTCTGCAAGAAAGAAGGGTCTAAGACTTGTCCCTGTCGCAGGCACCTGTGAGGCTTGACAGCTGAGTCGTCCGTTGCCAAGGACCCCTCAATTTGCATGCTTGTTTACATCATCTCTTAACCTCTGAAGAGCCAGGAACTACCGAGCCTGCGCCACAGCTGGGGCTAGAGGTCCCCCATCCCCCTTAAAACACATGTGCACCAAATATTCCAACGCATCCTTGCAACCCTGCTGTACTTCAAGGATCCGTCTTAAAGCCGTCAAGAAGCAGCAATGTGTTTTCAAAGTGACTATGATTAGGAGGCTTTAAAACATTTTTACTGCATCTGAGATGCTCGCACAGATACAGAGCTTGTTTGCATGAAGGCGAAGCAGCCAGGGGTGTGCGTGAAGGAGGGAGGACGCACTGGCCGTGCAGCTAGCACGTTGGTGTAGCATGTTTGGGCGTCGGTGGGGTGTTTTATGATGGTGTGAGGTGCTGGTACGTCAGGTTTGCCTTTCTGTGTTTAGGGTTAGGACAGACAGTGTCGAGGGATCATACGGACAATTGAGGCGGCGGTGCGTCAATTACAAGGGTGGTGCATACCACCGTGTTATTCACGGTGTCTGTGCTGAAAGTGGGGACGTAGCGCGGTTCTAGTGGGATCCGCAGCTGTACAGGAGGTTCGATGGAGGATGCTTGTTTCGCTGTTCCATAACAATCAAGCAGCAGACACCAGAGCGGGATGGCTCTTTTTTTCAGTTGTGGTGGTTGTGTAAACAGACTCTTGCGACAGGCGGACGATAAAAGGCAGTGCTGTGCGCGTGTTTCCTTCAGGAAGGATTCATGATATAGCGGAATATTGGTCTTATTCTGTGTGGGAACAGGGATGTTTTCCGAGGTTCTGGTGGGAATATTGGATAAAGGAAACAAAACGGGGTGATATTGGGAAGAGAAAGGAAGAAAAAAAAAACAAAATACCATGAAGGCACAATAACTGATGGAGCAGAGAAAGAAAACAACAAAAGCACGAGCGGATTGAATAACGAGGAAGGATGAAATCAAAGGCGTCACACGCAAGGGGTTGGTGGAAGGGATCCATGAAAAAACCGCAATGGCGTGACATGATATAGAGTCACCGAGGCGAGGGGACAGAAAACTATAACATGATTAGACAGCGTAGCAATAGGTTCGGACAACATAAGAGTGAGTACGGGTATAAACCAGGAGCACAAAGAGGTTGCAAAAAGGAGACCATCGAATAAAGGAGACAAAATAACGCAAAAAGGGTCTGGGAGGAAGTGGACATCACCCACAAAATAATCCATCACCAAAACATATAATTAACCCAATATTATGACTGAAATCGAACTTTCGTTGGTGAACACTCGGGGTCCAGCAAGGAAGAAATGAACCAATACAAAGAGGCAAACAATGGGGCTGCAATACAAGCTCATAGGGCACCAATGGAAACCTTAGAAAGGGCAACCATAATGAAGCAACGGTCGCCTAGGTAAACGTGCACCCGCGATAGTAGTCGATCATAATCGTATTAGAAAGAGCAAGACTTGGGTGCCGTAGAGGACAGTCGATAGTGACGGAGTAGGCGGCACATCCAGCAGCTCAAAAAGGTGAGAAAAACATACTGGTCGAGGTTAAAAACACACACTCGTAGTAACTACCAGAACGCAGAGAACTACATACGCAGACGATACATGCTGGAGACTCGGGAGCACTAGGACCGAGCATCGAGAGCAACCCCCCCCCGTGACGAGAAGCGGTAAGAAATCAGGAAGAAGAAACACGGAGGGCACCGGCGGCAGGACAGCCGCCAACGACGGGGGCGCCCCCCCGCGGACGGCCAAAAAAAAAGCTACTGTAGATTAGGTCTGGCAATATATCGAAAGTACGAAAGACCAAAGGGACTAGCCTCCATACCGCTACAGCCGTGCAATATTTTGGGCCAGACAAAAACAAAAAAAAGCCACGCCGGCTCGTACTCAAAACGGGGGACGGAAATAAGAATTGAATTCAAAGCAGTTTTTCCTTTTTATTATTCAGTTCCTAAACTCATGTTAAAATGATTACACTAATGTTAAAACGACATTTTTATGTAATGCTCGAGTAAAACACTACCGTTCACTTTCAGAAGTTGTTGTAGGGGTGCTTTCTTATTAGAATCAGAATGAGCTTTATTCACCACTTAATTGTGCGCAAACACAAGGAATTTGTTGTTGTTTTACAGGAACTCTTGGTACATACTTGCATACAAATAACCATATATATATGACATAAGATAGTTATAGAAGTTCACAGAACGGACTCTGTAAAACTGTTTCATCTGAGCATGTGCCACTTTAAGCATTATCGTATCGCATATCGAATATCACATTTTTCTTCAATATCACACAGCCCTATGTAGAATGTAGGTTTTGTTCAAGTGGGAATTGGTGTCAAGTGATTGTCTTTTGTAGCATAGTCTAACTGAAGTAATTAGTATCAGCTTTTCTGTGTGTTTATGCCTTGTAGGGTGTACGGTTTGCATTGATAAGGATACGAGACCTCAGGGTGGTGCAGGTTCTGGTAACTCCCGTCCTCCGCCCCCTGTCTCCCCCTCAGTGTCTCTGGTGTTTAGTAGAAACAAAGCAAACAAGCCAGGGAGTGAGCAGTTAACTCAGTGCGGTCTTTCATGCAGCAAACGAGCAAACTGGCCTGTCCCGTTTGTCCAGATTCTCACCTCGCTCTTTATCTGCACCACCTTGCCTGCTCCTCTCATTCATCAGTTTTTTTTTCAACCCTTTCTTTTAAACTCTACACCTTCCTGTCTTTGCATCAGGTCCCATCTCCTGTCTGTCTTTCACAGGTTTTTATCTTGGCCTCTCGCTATTGAAACTGATATTGAGGGGTGATCTGCTAGGCAGAGAGCAGTGCTATCTCAGCGCGCCAACTGCTCTCAAACACGTCGGTTCCTGCACTTGTCCGTGCCTGTCATCCAGCCCTGAAACAGAGCAGTAGCATTCTTTCACACACACACACACACACACACACACAGAGTGAAGTGTTCATGCTCACACACGGAGGCGGAGGTAATCACATGGTGTGCGTACACAAACAGGTTGAACCCAAAAATGGATGTAGCCAATACCTGCACTCATTAAACAGAAATTTAGCCTAACGATTTCCTGGCACGAAGGAATGAAGTGTAACCTGTAGCAGTTAATTGTGGTTCATCGCAGGGCATCTCTCTATTTTTTTTTTGCAACTGCTTTTACTTTTTTTTGAATTTTTTTTTTTACTCTAAGTCTAAATCTAGCGACTCATCTAATTAGCTGTGTTCGCAAAGGAAGTCTCACTGTTACTGGTGCTTATACTTAAGGTTATAGATTTGAACAAACTATAAAAACAGCATTAAACGTAGTGGCATAACTTCTGCACTTGTGCTTCAGTAATTAATGGGAATGACAGCAAATTAAGCCACAAGACAGACAAAGTCACATGACTATTTTCATGTGTATATAAGAATCTAAACTACTGTTGATTTTTTTCTTCATGTTTTTAAAAGAAGTCTCTTCTGCTCACCAAGGCTGCAATAATTTGATCAAAAATACAAAAACATTAATTTTGTGAAATTACAATTTAGAATAACTGTTTTCTGTTTTAATTTATTCCTATGATGGCAAAGCTGAATCTTCAAATGATGTTTTGTACAGAAATCATTTTAATATGCTTATTAACTGCTCAAGAAACATTCATTATTGTCGATGTTGAAAACAGTTTGTGCTGCTTCATATTTTTGGGATGCAGGTTTGCAGGATTCTTTGAATATACAGTTCAAAAGAAGAGCATTTATTTGAAATAGAAATGTTTTGTAAACTTATAAAATTATTTACTGTGACTTGATCAGTTTAATGCATCCTTGCTTGAAGTAATAATGTTTTTTTTATTATTATTATTAATCATACTGACCCTAAATGGTTATGTTATGTTATGTGCAAATTTGCAATTTTATCCTAAAATGTGCATTCAAATATGTGAATGAAAACTTAATTACAGAGACTTTGGCGCAATATGAAAGCATTTTTTTTTTGCATATTAATGTTATATTTTTTAACTGTATAAAAAACACTTTTTAAATCACAGTGGTAATGCATCAGGGATGCTGGCTGTGTGAAAGCAATCTGGCCTGCTCGTTTGCTGATGTATTCCCCACTTTGCCTCTCCTTTTGTTTTCTCCTTTTCTCTGACTGTTGTGCAATTCACACCAAAGCCAATAACAGTTACTGAATACAGTCAGTATCCTGTCATCATCATCAGAGCAGCGTAACGTGGGAGAAGACACGCAGGCTGGGTGTGTTTCACGGGGGCAGTGCTTAAAATCCATCCACACACACACACACACACACACTCTGGCATGGCTAAAGACCACAGCAACCTAAAATGTCTCCTCCACCCAGGCCATTATACCTGCCTCTTTGCCTCTCAATTAGGCAGTCTTACCAGCTACTAATCTGATAATCTCTGTCCTGTCTCTCTCATCCCATCCTCCATCTCTCCTCTGACGACTCCTTCACTCGTCTCTCCATCCCCCACCACCAACGGCAAAGTTTCCTGTGAACATTTTTATGGTCATCTGTCTTCAGTCAGTTAAGTCTCCCTCTCCCTCTCTCTAATTTAAAGACGCACGCTCCATCACCCCCTCTGCACGTCTCCTCTCTTTTGAAAAGCTCCTGCACAAAGAGGATAAAGCGACGTAAGTCTCTCCTCCTCTTCGTCTGTGCATCTCTGTATCCCTCCATCCTGTCTGCGGACGGCTAACAGACGTTAAACGGGCCAATCACTGATTAGTGATGCAACAAAAGATGCTGAACAACTTCTTTCTGTGTTTATTAGGAGCAGGCCTAGACAGAATGTGCAAAGTTTTCCTGTGCTGCCAAAATAAACACAACTAATTAAAACATTAGGTAATGTCAGAAATATTATAACTGTACTATTGTACAATATTAGTAATAAAATACTAGTCTTCTAACAAACAAGTAATTTAGCAAGTTTTTTTTTCTGTTTATGTTTTTAGCAGCTGCAAGTTAAAAATAGTCTACTCATAATACTGACAGTATTATCACATAAAACTAAATAGAAATAGGCTGTATACGCAAAAATGTATTATGGCAATATTCTTAAAGGGGTCATATGATTCGATTTCAAGTTTTCCTTTCTCTTTGGAGTGTTACAAGCTGATTGTGCATAGATAAGATCCCTGAAGTTGCAAAGACTAAAGTCTCAAACCAAGAGATATTCTTTATAAAAGTTAAGAGTCAGCCACGCCTAAAACGGCTCGTTCTAACACGCCCCACATATCTACCTCACTATGTGGAAAATAGCAGAATGCTGCCCAAATGTGCACGCAAAGAAGAAGGCGTGGTTTCAGGAACAGCAGTATTGTTTATGCAGCCATGTCAGGGAGACGCTGTTTTTCTAGGCGAAAGCAAAAGTACTTTATTTTGGCCTTCCGAAAGTAGATGCATTTAGGAATCTTTAAGATTACTTACAACAGAACAGCAATGCATTTTATGGACGACCGTTTCGTGAACCTAGGAGAGGAGGTCATTCTGACTTTGCTATGACAATCTGGCGCTTCTGAATCAGCTACTGTTTTGTTATTAGTTTAAGTATTTGCTATTGACTGTTCAAATGCGGAGTTTTGCGCATCGTGTGTGTGCGTGTGTGTGTGTGTGTGTGTGTGTGAGAGAGAGAGAGAGAGAGAGAGCGAGAGAGAGATCACAGTGGAGTCAGCTGTCTTAATCGTGGCTTGTGTGCTGCAAACACATATCCATCACTGTGTCTGTCACGCGACTCTGTTCCCTTTTCTGGCTCTGTCTTTACATTTATTTTTAAAGATGAAGCTCGCAATTATGGTAATGGTCGTTACATTTCCGACGAGTGCTTGCGGTGTTCGGCCAATCACAATGCGCTGGGTCAGCTGGCCAATCAGAGCAGACTGCGCTTGTCGGAAGGAGGGACTTTGTAGAAAACTAAGCGGGGCATAGAGGACCTACAATAATGTACAGTATTTGAAAAATAATGTGTTTTTTTTGAACATTAAAGCATGTCAACGTTTTCTGTTACACCAAATACACAAAATAATGATCTTTAAAAAAGCATAATTTGACCCCTTTAATTCGGATAACAATAGACCCACCATTCAAAGCTTGGTCAACTTTTTTAAAAACCGCCCCCCCGTTTTGAATTTTTAAATGGGGGTATTAAAAATGCCGTCCGTCATAATGTGAAATATTACAATTTAAAATAACTTTTTAAAAGAAAAATTTTCCATTAAAAAAAAAAAAAGATTTGCTGGTCAAAAAAAATGTATTATTAATTTCATATTTTTGTGGAAACAAATTTTTTCCCCCTTGATGAATAGAATGTTAGAAATAGAAAGAACAGCATTTATGTGAAATAAAAATCTTTTGTAACATTACAAATGTCTTTACTGCCTCGTCTTGATCTATTTTCTGAAACCATGCTGAATAGAAGTATTAATTTCTTTTAAAAATTGACCCCAGAACCTTCAAATGGTAGTCATATCATCATTATTTTGAAAATGTGAAAATATTTAAAGTAAACATATAAAAAAAACAATTTTCACAAACCTTCACTACACAAATCTTTAAGAATATACATCACTAAAAAGTAAGTCAATAAGTGAGTCAGATGTTGATTCAGTAACTGCTCTGAACCCACCGGTTTGAATTATTCTGACAAACCCTTTACTGAATCATTCAGAGTTTTTGAGTCTTTTGAATGAATCATTTAGAATCCCTTCATGATAATCATCGTGTTTTGTGAATCGGACCAAATAAAAGTGATACTCCACACATTTATAGCAACTGAACAAATTCTGCTGTGATCCTTTTAACCCACATAAAATAGTTTACAGAACAACATTCAAGGGAATTGTGATTTCTAGAACTTGCACTACTAACGATTCTTGATTCAAAGTAGCCTTTTTGATGCGAGTTAAATTGTACCATGACTGCAGGTCAAACTCCAGCCACTGAGATCGAGATTGTCTGTAAGAATGGGCGTTCATAGGCCTAGGATTTCAAACCACCGCAGGGTTTTGCAATGCTTTATTACTTTATAACAGATTTCAATTCAAAAGTCTCATCCCGAAAAGAAAATGTGTGGGTTTTGTGTATGAGTGAGAAGTGTGTGTGAGAGTGTGTGTGTGTGCGTGTGTGTGTGTGTGTGTGTGTGTGAGAGAGAGATAGTGTGTGTGTGTGAGAGTGTGTGTATGTGTGTGTGTGTGTGTGTGTGTGTGTTTTTTTTTTGTGTGTGTGTGTGTGTGTGATTGAGAGAGAGAGTGTGTGTGTGTGTGTGTGTGTTCATAGGCATGCATATTAAACTCCCTGTTTGTGGTCTCCCTGCAGTGTGAGCAGTGGTTGCTGAGAGTGAGAGTGTTTTTGATAGTGTGTGTATGTGTGTGTGTGTGTGTGTGTGAGAGAGTGTTTGAGTGTGTGTGTGTTTTGAGAGAGTGTGTGTGTGTGTGTGTGATTGAGAGAGAGAGTGTGTGTGTGTGTGTGTGTGTGTGTTCATAGGCATGCATATTAAACTCCCTGTTTGTGGTCTCCCTGCAGTGTGAGCAGTGGTTGCTGACACACGAGGTGCACTGCGGTCCCTCTTCAACCCTCGAACGGCAGCAGAATAACACAACCTCGTCTGAGGACGGGTAAATATACCTCACCGTCCGGGCCGGGCCGAGCCGAGCCGAGCCGAGGCTGCCTGTCTGCGTGAGCATCCTCACTGTTTGCACATGCAGCATGGATGACTGGCCTGCTTGTCAAGTCCCGCCCACAAGTTTCACCTGAAACTTTGAGTTTTATCTCTTCTTCTTTATTTCATCCTTTCATCCACATGTCTGTTCATCTTCACTGTTTTACAGTCACAGCACAGCTCATACTCCATAGTATGCCACACATTCCTTTGCTCTGTCATTCATCAAATTCAGCTCTTCCACTCTTTTGCAGTGTGCATGCGGCCCATTACTGCAAAAACAGTGAAGCTAGCCATGCGTGCTGCTTAATAGGCTTTGGATCCTTTTGAAATTGAGTTAGGCAAACAAAACAATGTGCAAATCTACTATTTGTCAAGTCACAGTTTATTATTTTGCTTCATAAAAGCACAGAAACCTTTAAGCTTGAACGTTGCAATCTGCTTTCAGCTCTTCAGATGTCACGTGCGCTTCATATACATGCTAACGTGCGCTGCATGAAGCTGGGATCTATCAGTGTGGCGTTGTCTTGTTTTAAGACTCTTGTGCTGAAAACATGAGATGGTTTTCGGTTCAGGGTGGTTATGGACATGACTTCACATCAAGATGCAGGGAGGAATCTGAAAAATTGATTTGTGTTTGTTGCTTTGAAGAAAAATAATGCTAGTAGATGTAAAGACAAAATACCAGACAAAGGCCAGAATTTTGTCATCAGTACACGCGTTGAAATGTCAAAGATAAAGATAGAAACTACCATTGTGGTGACCATTTTTATTTCAATGTACTTTACTCATTTTTAAAATTAAGTTTTATTTGTTCACATTAATTAATGCACTGTGAACCGACATGAGCAAGCAATGACCACTTGTATTTTTATTAAATATCATGATCATCATGTACTATAATTGTACAACATATATTGCTCACATTAGTTAATATATTAACTAAAGTTAACAAAAGATTGTAAAACATTAACAAAATCAACTTAAAAATGTGTTAACATTAGTTAATACATGGGGTATACTCTCATTAATGGAGGTTAATGTTAATTTATTATATACAGTTGTAAATTCTTAATGTTTGTCCATAGTATATTAAGTAATTCATTTGATTTATTTTGTACCACTTATAATTGAAAAACTTATATTACCTTATTTGCTTAGAAATTCACATTAACCAAAGTTTAAAAATATATTGTTCATTGTTATTTTGTGTTAACTATTGCATTAACTAATGTTAACAAATAGAACCTTATTGTAAAGAGGAAAGGTAGTATAAAGTATCTTATAAATAAAGTATATTTGTTATTTGTCTAGATTGTTCATTGAACAGTTTGTTGAGTCTAAATGAGAGTTGTTAGCTACATTTTCCTTTGCTAGTTCTGAAGTGTTCTCAGGTACCAGGGTCAAAGGTCAACATTCTCTTCTGTAAAACAGCTGTGTTATCTAAGCGAAAGAACGATGCTCCTAAAAGACAGACATTCTTTTTATACAAAATACAGCAGAATTCTAATTCGGAACAAGCAGCCTCTGACTGCCATTTCTCAGGTCATACGCCGTCAGTATGGTATGAAATTCTCAGGGCTGTTAGATTGTTACTTTGGATGTGCTCAAATTGACGCCTATTCATAGGAGCATGTTTAGTTTTCAGATAATTGACTCCGAGCGCTCCTGTGAGTCATGGCCTGGCTTTCTCCAGCGCCTGCAGTCTCCCATGCTCAGACTTGTGGCGCATCTGTTGAAAGTCACGGAACAGGACCCAGCCATTTATCACACACCGGCAGGGCATGTAACAGTGATAACGAAATGCATTAGATGTCACCAAGATAACGTTAGTAATGCACTCAAATCGAACAAAAGAAGTCACCTTTTCTGCTCTGTGAGACTGTTCCATCATGGTACAATACGTTGTTTTACTCAGGTGTTCGGTAGGACGTTGAGCTGGTGCTGAGGCATGGTTGTGTGTGCCTGAGGCCTCTTTGTGAGGCGAGGCAGTTCGTCATCCACCGAAAACCTGTTTGAGTGGCTGCAGAGATGAAGAAGATACCGGGATTTCACCGTAAACAACAGCCGCACAAAAAGACTTCAGCTTGTGGTAAACAATGCATTAAAACAACTGAGATTTACAGTGTTGGAGAATAATTCTGAGTGTTCGACGACACTAAAAAGCTGGTTTTGTCAAGGTTAAAACCAGTCTAAATTGATTGAAAATTGAAACTTCTGATGCTGGTGTTCGCTGAAAGGTCTGTGTTTGTGCTCAGCCACCCGTTTTTTGCTTAGCATATCTGTTTCTGTTCTGCTCTTGTTGCACTAAACTGATTTTATAGAGGAAGTATTTAATAAGAGGTCTGTTTTTCTCACACTACTAGATTAGGCTGTTTAGGCCACAAGGAAGCAATTGCAGAATCATGATGGTTTAAATATGTTGTCCGGTAGTTCTTTGGTTAGTCGATTTCAAGTTTACGCTCTGTAACACCCACACATGTCTGAAGAATGACAGAAACTCATCCTCTCTAAACCGGAACATGTCCTCCAAACAGCTCACTTCCAAAATGTAGACTCATCACAACATACTGCCATGAAGCACACAGGAGCTGAGATCTGCACATTTCCTGTCATTTATCGCCTTTTATCATTAGTAAATGCCTTGCAAAATCTTTTTTCTGCTACTTTAAAAACAATGCATCACTAAAATAAGTCTAATAGGGATTCATATTGAACCAGAAGGGAAGAAAATATAAGTCTTATTAATCTTAATTGGAAACCTGGTGATGAACATGGGTACTAAAACATGTCTAGAGACCCTGTGTTCTGCGTCGTTGCACTGCACTCCATCTAACTGTTTATGAATTTCCCTAAAAGTGCATCTAAACTTGTTGACTTGCAGTGTTGGATCAATAATTGGATCAGCTTAGAGTCACCATGAAACGATTGCAGCAGTTACCAAATAACACTTTCTATAATCCAATCGCAATTTCCATCCATGCCAACTTTAACAGGACACATCTCACATTTGTCGCTTAATTTGAGCTTTTAATTGTCTTGGAATCTCACCGTTCTTGTGGATCAGGTTACAGGATTTGCCTGATTGTGGGGATTTTCATAGTGGATGGCCACACAGAGGAGAATGTTGTGGCTCAGGACATTTCTTTTTTGACTTTAGATGGGGTTTATAACGTCCCGTTGTGTTTCGCCTCAAGCACAATGCTAGTTCAGTAGGCCATTACGTAAAGTTCAAAGGCTTATTCCCCTTTGAGCCATCGCTTGTGTAATACCCAACAGTCAACTCCAGGGCGAATGACTTTCGAATGAGTGATTTACGTGAGTAAGAGAGGGAGTACTATTAATATTCCTTCCACTCTGTCCCTGTCCCCTAGTCTCTTGGTCTCTGTAAACACAGTGCTCAACTGATAACCTGATCTTTGCCCTCAGAGAGTAAGAGAGACTGAGCGTGAAAATTTGAAGCTGGCGAACTGCACACAAGTGCATAAACTGGTGGCCGAACATTGTCATTTTGTGTGTGAGGTTTTGTGTAGCTCGGTCTGGCAAGTCAGGGCAGGATATCTGCTCATGGAAGGGCCCCAGTCGCTCGGAGTCACTGATTGGGAGGAAGGATGCGAACGGCTACTAGGAATCTCTTCTTTTACACCAAGAGCTTTGGGCAGTTAGTTCCCTGTAAGCGTATGGGAGAGTAGCTTCCTTCCTCTACCGCCTCATCTGTCTGTGTGAGCTAATACTTATTTCACACATGAGACTGGATTTCTCCTGTTTCCTTTTGAGCGCTGGTGATGTCAAGGAAGACACTGGAGGCTGTAATAGACAGCCAACATATGGCCACTGCATTTACTGCCATCACAACCCCCTCGCCTTGACCTATTCTCAGTTTAACCACAAAGCAAACTAGTCCCTTTTTCAACCTTCTCCCACTCAGGGAGAACATTTATATCTTCATCCTCTCCTTTCCCTTTATAAAAGCCATTCAAGACCTCTTCCCACCAGGTAACTGAGAATCGGTACTACGGTCGATCCATATCTGTTTGCTTTTGAAGTGCATGTGCCACTTTTGGCAGTTTGGCTTGGAGCTATTATCTGACAGCCATCCTCGCATGCCCAACCCACTCGACTCTGTCATTTGCATCCAGAAGCCAGGCCAATTACTTTAATAAGAGCTCCTACTGAATGTAAGCTAGAGCTATTGGCATCTTACAAAGAAGTAAAAGGTTTTGTCTTCCAAGGCTACTTACATTGGCAGCTTTGTGGCTTGAGTGGATACTTTGGCTTCAGGCCCAAGTTTTAAGGTAAATTTAGATTAGGAATGCTTCTCTAATAAATAGTCAGGTGCTATTTGGACTTGAGAGCATCATATGTGTGTCTCGTGGTAAAGTAGACAGAAGGACAAGCCGCTGATCATTTGAAATGTCGAGCTGAAACCAACTTTTTGCTTGAACTGATTGCTCAGTTGTGTAGCATCGAAGAAGTGCTGGCCATGAATGTTAAACCAGTGGTTCTCAAAAATAGTTTTGTCTCACTTTAAGATCCAGGTCTAATTATGACTTTTGCCTCAATAAACTCCAAATTTGCTGCTTTTTAATAGTTCGTAAGGTAGTTGTTCAGTTTAGGTATGGAAAATAAATGATCTAAAATATGGTAATGCAGAATAAGACATTAACGTGTGCATTGTACATACTAATAAACAGCCAATATGCATGCTAGTTAAAAGTGAGAATTTGTCCTTAAAATAAAGTGTTACCAATTAAAAGTAAAAGTAAAATAATTCAAGTGTAGAATTACAGAAGTTTGGGGGTGAATTAAAATAAGACATACCTTGACTTTTAGTTGTTTTAGCTATTTTAAAGCTTTTGTTTTAAAAAGACTGATTTGATTAGAATTTACTAGTGTCAAAAATTTATATATTAGCTAGCATCTATGCAATGCAAGCCTAATTTTGTAATGCCTCATTTAAGATTTTCCAGTGGTTATAGATAGTGGCTTATTCCAACCCACAGCCTGTTGTGAAATTTATTTTTTGGTTGGAAAGAAATGCTATCAGTTTAGTCCGTGTCTTAATATTACTAATTTTGATTAAAATGGTAGAAAATATTCTAAAAAAGCTAAAGTAGTTTTGTTTGTTTTCTGTGACTTTTAAAAGGTAAGCATTCACATTTTAGAATAGCTTAGAGGATATTTGAAGACGTTTATGTAGGATGAAAGAGGAAAAGTAGTGAGGGATAGATGGAAGACGAAACAAGATGGAGAGAGACAGAGCAGAGGCATTCTTGCTTGCTCGGTTTGGCACCGTGTGAGGACTTTTCCACCCTTGTGTGCTTCTGACTGACACACAAACGTTCAAAAAAATTCACATATGGTCATACACGAACGCACACGCTAGCACGACCATAACATATTCTCTCCTCATAGTCTCCTAAAATCACCTCTTTTGTTTGGCTTGTTTTAACAAGGATGTGCAAGAAGCTCTATCTGTCGTGTGTGTGTGTGTGTGTGCAGGAAAGTGAGAGTGATGGGTGGGAACAGATGTAGTAACAGCAGCCCCCCAACTCCCTCCACCCGCACTATCTCTCCCGGCAAGAGAGCAAGAATCTTATGACAAGTACAGCTCTCTCTCACTCACTCTCACCCCAAACCCCCACCCCAAATCCTTGCACAACTCGAAACCTGCCCTGCTGTTGTGTAATCCCTTGTTCGCTTCTAACTCTAATCATCAACGACCCACAGTATCGTGCTCGACTTAACACCCCACGAGTCTACACGTCTATTGTTGTACCCTCCCTCGCCCAGGAGCGCCCGTTCTCTCACGGCGCGTAGTGGATCTTGATGTTCATCATCTTTCCTGGTTTTTCCTCTTTGAATTTATAAGTAACTGAGGTTGTGTTCCCCACACCTTTCATCAACGTGTCTCAAAAATGCCCGCCCATCATAGGGGGGGGGGCAACCAATAATCTCATGCTTGCTAATGTCGCTTTGATGGAAATTACCTGGCTTCCCTTCACGGGGGTCATGTGATGCCTTTATCTTGTGTAAAAGTCTTTAATGATACCTGTCAGTCAACTAGCGAAAACGAATTAAATGATAAACTGCCTGTGGTGTAACATCGGTAAAAAGTAGTTGTCCAAGTGATCACAGAACGGATTTTGAGTATCGCGGATACCCGCGATTGTTTTTCGCAACAGCAGAAAAAATTGTTGCAGGGCAATGTAAACTCCTTTGTGCTTTCCAGTTATTACTTAACGCTAAGTACTTCTTCGAGTAACCGTGGGACGCAGAAAATCGATCTAGCCTAACTAGAAAGATCAAACGATTAAAGAGCAAAAAACAATATAAGAAAGAGGTAAACGCTAACGCTAATGATTAGACCATTTAGTGCACCGGCGAGTGTAGATGTATGCCGAGTTCAGCACTGCACAGTTTCCAAACAAAAAAAGGAGTCGGGGGGGGGGGGGGTCGGATCGCCGTTGTTATTCACAACGTGGCGTGACTATCTGGGTAGCATGGTCCAGATTGATCAAATTGCAGTGTTCCCCTGGAACGAGAACAGTCGACAACTGGTGTTTCACACTGCATGGGACTTTCGGGGACATAGGAGAGATCTACCGAGCAGCTCTTTCTGGTGCAGGGTTGCAGTTTTGGATTCCGCGACCAAAACGCCGCCCAATTACTACTCAAACTACCTCAGCAATAGGCCCAATTGCTTTCGAGTGTCCCCCAGTAAAAAGCCGTTCGGAGTAACATACAAATTTTTTTGGCAGGGTTCGCAACTGTACATATCACAATATCCAAGCCATAAAATACGCGGGGTTTGTGAAACCGAAGAGGGGTCTCCCTCAACCTGCTAGCGGCTTCGAAACAACAGTACGGCAGAATTCGCGGATTTGGCAACACTGGTCTGCAAACAATAAACGTTCATTACTCTGAAGAATCCTGAGGGCCTCCCCTCTGCCTCCCTGTATCTTGTTCTCGAGGAAGGGAGCAAAAAAAAAAAGGGAATGGGGGGGGAAAAAGAACTCTGGGGGGGGGGGGGGGGCAAAGAAAAAAGACGGAAGGAAAAAGGGAAAAAGAAAAAAGGAGAAGAAAAAAAGGGGGGGGGGAAGAGGGAGAGAGAAAAAGGGGACAAAAAAAAAAAGAGAGGGAAAAAGGGAAAAAAAAAACATCGTGGGCTGGTATGGTCATAGGAGAGAGGAAGGGAAACAAAAAACGCCGTGATGTTTATTTCGAGGAGTCGAAACTCTCAGTTTCACAACGGGGGGGGCGTGCTTGTGAATCGCGGTGAACGCTCACCGATTTTCCTCCGATTGGGGGATGTGCGCATAAAAAAAGGGGGGGGTTGTCCAGCGATTTCGCAAACCGAAAGGAACTTCGGCGCGTGAAAATCGGTCTAAGGAAATCGTGCGGAAGGTGTGAAGGCAATCTGCAATTAGTCGCCATCAAGGCGAGGCGGATTTACCTCAAAAAGCATTGTGAAGGGTTTTTAGTTGTGATAGCTATTAATTGCCGTGGAAGGGTCTCTGGGGGGCTGCCACCTGATGGGGGCGAGGGGGATGGTCCGGGCGGTCACTACTATCCATTCACACTCATAGTAAAAAGTAATAACTTGTCCTTAACATTACCAACACCGGATGAGGGTATGGTGATCATGATACACAATTAAAGTATAAAGTGCGTTGTCCATTCAAAGGGGGGGGGGAGAAAAAGGGGATTTGTGTGTTTTGTTTTCAAAACCTGGTTCTGGAGGTTGTGGAAGGGTTGGGGGGAAATGTTGGTAATGCGTTTATTTTTATCCTTTGTAATGGCAGCTACGGAGGTACGATATGCTATACAAAAGTGCTTGTCCATAAATATCACCATATGAGATTACGTTGAGCTAAATTGCTTTGTCATGAAAAGAAGCGTTGAAAATTAACCGCAACTAGGGTAAACGATGGGGGGGTCGATAAGACTAAATGACATAAGGTGTGTCTGGAAATCGCAGCGGACGAAGTACTAACACTAGTGTAAACACACGATTGTGAAAACGGGAAAAATTTTGTTCTGTATAGTATGAAATAAGAAAAAGCAGAGGGTGTAAGTCAGCAAGACAGGATGAGTAAATCAGAGATGTACTAGGGGGGGGGGGGGCGAGCGCGATCGCCGAATGTTGGGCATTATGGGCCTATTTTTTACACTTGTTTTCCGCATAATGTATGAGTCGTTTTAAATGTCCGCGCAAATTGGATAGGGGGGCTAATCTGAATCTAAATAAACCGCTATGAACGTGGCAAGGTAGTAAATCTTGTCATGTGAGCCCCTAGCCACATTAGTTGTGTCCCTTCAACACTGAAGGGGAAAAACGAGAGAAAGGGAAAAAGAAAGAAGGGCAAGGGGGGAAAAATGCCAATCTGCAGCGTGAGAATCAGAAAGATACAGGGGTCAGCCCGTGGGGTGTCGCGGTAAAGAAAGGGGGGGTGCGGGGATGGATAAAAGGGGGTTAAATTGTTAAAAAACAATATAGGGGCAATGACACCAGCAAAAAAAAAATTCGCAAATACGTGTGTTCATCTGCATTTTCAGTAGGGGGGACCGATGTTTTTGCAGAAATCTAACAATTTCGGACACCACATAGAAAGGGGGGGCCGCTAGCGGAGGAAAAATAATCTTAGGGGGGTTACGACTGATAACTAAATACCGAGTTTGTTAGTCTATTTGTTTGTCTAATAACAGTGAGTCTTATGTGTAATCGAAAGGGTGGGCTCGTCACCCGGATGAAAAAACGGCCTTAATATTATTTTGAGGAGTGGGGGGGGTGAAAGGGGTTCGATCCGTATTGCAGGGCACATAAAGTTGTACTGTCTAATCATGCAAGTTCAGAGGTACAAATATCGGCATAGCGGGCTTTTCATGTGGAAAAAAAAGGTAGTTATAAAAATGGTTGGGGGGGACCCCCATTTGCACATGACTGGATTGTGATTGTGGGACATTCCTATTAGATAGCACAAGAGGGGAGGTGTTACAGAAGGAAAAGAGGGGGGGGGGGGCAAAGATAGATTTAAAATGTACACAAGCCTAGCAGTACATACTAACTCTAGGCCATGTTGTTATGGTCCAAAACACCCAAAGGGTCGAAAAAGAAAGGAAGGGGGGGGAAAAAAAACAAAAGGGCAAGGGCGGGATCCTGGGTTATCAACAAACGATAGCCAAAAAAAGGGGAAAAAAGATCGCGGCAAAGGAAACGAAAAACAAAAGAACTCGGCTGGGGGGGGGCTATTCCCGTTATCCTCATCTCCAAACAGGAAGCCACCCAGACAAAACGCATAGGCTTCCTTGTGTGGCTGTGGATGGGAAACAGCGGCATTAGCAAAGAGAGAAGCGTCCTTCTTTTCTCGGCAGAGGGGCTTTCGACAACAAAAAATCCAAATCTTTGGCTGGGAAAAAATCTTGAAAAAAAATCATCTTGGGAATGACAAAACGAAAAAATGTTTCAACTCGTGGCGAACAAACAAAAAGTCGGAAAAGAGGAAAACCGAAAGGAAAAAAAAATCGGTAGGGGGTGGGGGGGTTAAAACAAGGTCATCAAATCTCTTTAGTCATTAGCAAACACGGGGGAGATTATGGTACACTCGTGCTCAGTGGGCAGTAACCCACCACAAAAATTAAAAGATGCTAAAAGCATTGGTAGGAGGTCGGAGTGATTAGGGGGCCTCTAAAAAGGGGCCTCATCGGGGGCGGCAAGGTCACCTCTCAAAAAGTCGACTAATGAACACCCATCATGGCCTTGGAAAAAGGGGGGGGGGGGGGGACACTCAAAAAGCGAACGGGGGGTGGGGGCGGGGGGGGTTAGAAAGTAGCTCATCCAAAAAGATGATAGCATGCTACAGCCATCTGCCTGCCCGGGGGCGCACGGGGCAAAACACAAAGCAGAGAAATAAATATTTAATACCTGTAGAATGAGAAGGGGGGGGGTCTCTGTATTGTCCAAAAGGAATCTGGATGAAACCATCATGGTTTCCATAGGCGCGGGGACACCTAATGGCGGGTGTTTCCCAAAATAGTTTCATCACAATATAAGGAGATTTTTTGTCTATAACTGGAAATAGATCGCTAGAAGCTGAGGTACATAAGTCCGCTATGGCATCAACGTAGTAACTCTATACACGAACTTTTCGCAATCGGGGGGGGGCCCTCCACCTGTGCTACAACATCGTGGGGGGAGCAGACAGGTATAAAACGGATGCCCTAAGCACAAAAGAGAATGTGTGTACTGTGCCTCATCTAGAGAACACACGTTGTGTTCCACTGACTGTATCAAGTACTCTGTGTAGTGTACTCAGGCTGCACCATTATCCCCATTCTTTTCCAGTCTTATTTTTGCCCCCTGTTCTGGCGCATGCGTAGCTGTTGTTAAATGTAGAGTTGGGGGGCGGGGGGGGGGCTATAAAAAGAAGATATAAGCTGTTCTTCCAGTGCACTCAAAGCACCCTTGGTTTATTTGCGTATGTTTTTCTCTTTGTTTTTCTTCTTCTTCATAGTTATGGAAAATTCAACGGAGGAGACAAGAACAGAATCTGCAGATTGCACCCTCACTAGAGAGGAGGCGGAGCAAAGCCATGAGTGCCAGAGCCCCGCCCCCACAGGAACACAAACAATACACACAGGTAGAAATCTCTGTCTGTCACTCTATCCATCCATCTTTCTATCCATTATTCGTTCTATCATCTATCCATCCATCAGTTGTGTCCTATTGTTTGTTCTGTCACTCAATCTACTACTCTATCTTTCATTCTATCCATGTATCTTTTTATCCATCCATGCCTCGTTCTATTGCTCTTATCTTTTTATCCATCATTCCTTCTATTTATCATTCTGTCTATCATTCTCTCTATAGTGCTATCTGTTGATCTATCAATCCATCGTTCTTTGTATCCATTGTTCCTTCTGTCTATCGATCTATCATCTATCTTTCTATTCCTCATTCATTCTAATCATCCATTGATTTATCCTTTTATCTATCGTTCTGTCTACTGATCTGTCTATCGATCCATCATTCTTTCTATCATCTATCTTTCATTCTATCACTCTTTTACTCTATCATCTATCTTTCTATCTGTCCATTGTTCATTCTATTGCTCTATCTTTCTATCATTCCTTCTATCTATCGCTCTATCGTTCCTTCTATCTATCGCTCTATCATCTTTCTAACCATCATTCCTTCTATCCATCGTTCCATTCTATCATTGATCCTCATATTCCTCTATCCTTCTATTGTTCCATCTGTCTTTCTGTCCATCGTTCCTTCTATTGCTCTATCCATCTGTTTCTTCTATCATTCTATAATATCATTGCTTTATCATCTCTTCTATTTATCGTTCATTGTCTATCATTCTATCTATTGATCTATAGATCCATCGTTCTTTCTATCCATCTATTGCTCTATCCATCATTCCTTCTATCTGTCTATCCATCGTTCCTTATGTCTGTTGCTCTATAATCTATCTTTCTATCATTCATTAAAATAATACAAAGAAATTAAAACATAAACAGAGGGTTCTGCCGGTGTAGAGGAGGAAGCAAACGAATGGGAGAATGGACAGAATGGAGTAGACGGAGAGATGGAGGAAGTCGATGGGGTGGACTTGTCTTCCATTAACTCCATGATGAGCACTGTGATGAAAGCGGCTCAGCTTAACGGCGGCGTAGACTCCGCCCACCCCACGCCCAGTAAGGCGTCCGGCAAAAGCCCCAGCACCAACCGCAGTGGAAGAAAGACCCAGGTAAGAGGTTACGAAGAATAAGAGTGAAAGTCTCATACATACTTGATAAATGTGATATTAGCAAATATACATGTTTTTACATGCATAAACCTGCAATTTAAAAAAAAAAAACTATAATGGAAGAGTTTGGTTCCAAAACGCTATAAATCCATTTGGATTAATTTGGCATTAATAAAAACACTTAAACTGACAAGCTATGCAATATCGCGTTCATAATTGAATGCAACTCATCTGCGATTATGAAGGCGATATAGCAGTGATCTACGGCTCTGTGTATTAAATGCCGCTCCATCAGATAGCACGTGATGGAGATTTACTACTAACCACAGAACCGGCTTTACTTACGGAGATTCGCAGGGAGGACCATCTCATTCGATTGTGGTAAGGTGGCTGCCTAAGTTTGTTGTGTTGATACGAAAGTACAAAAAATAGTATATGTGACACGAGGAGCCGGGTTGTGTATCAAAGCGCCGGTCCATTACGGTCCTAATAGGTGGCGTGGTGAGATGGTTGCGCTGTGATTGTGTTGACGATATATGCAGGTGGCGGTCAGAAAATGGGGGTAGAAACATGACAGAATAACTCGGGGGCATATCGCATTTTGCCGGTAAAAGGTTAAAATTGAGTTTTGGTTCGATACCGGACCAAGAAATACCCAATACGATTTTGGCGAAAGCTCAATTTAAAAAAAACAATTATTTCGCGTTTTGGGGGTGAACCAAACTCTTCATATCGCTCTATAGTAGTCAAGAACAATAGTTCTTGTTTCTGAAAGAAACTGGTTGTTATATAAAACAACAAACATATTTATGATCCAGCTCAACACGGTGAATGTCATCACACTGATATCATAATCCAAACACACTCATACGACGTCATTCCCCAAATGTAACCAATCATACGACAGAGCAGATGTCCTTGGCTCCAATCAGTGCACATACTTCGTATTAACAAAAAGTTGTTGGTCCTAAATGCTGCTGATGTAAAGTGGTAGTTTGTAATATGTAACCGGTGGAGTAGTCCGCCATTGTGGCTTATTACGCACGTATATTTTTCTAATTTAGGTTAATGCATTTTAAGAAACGACTGTGATCTCCGCAGGCACCGTTTGCATAGCGTTTTTAATTCGCTTGTGATTACAGACATACTAATCTAATCTTGTGTCTATTTAGGCTTAAAGTTAACTGGGATCAGCAGCCGCTAAATAATGAATATGCTGGGGCGGTGGGCTGCTTCGTGGGGTCATTACAATGTATTGTTGTGAGTAAAAGAATTTACAGGTGGGGGAACGGGGGACTTTATGGATGCTGCATTCCTGCTTTCCACGGGTGAAGAGTGACAAATGGTGTTCTTGACTGCATCGGCTCAAACCACCTTTTGTGTCCCATCAGCGGTTCCTGCACAAAAGAAAGGGGTGCTCCCCTTAGTTTTCGAGTACTCAGAGTTCAGGGGGTGGGGCCTTACACGCTGTATTGGTGTCAACAGGTGTCACTTTTACGGCCGCTTACACTCCTGTTGAACCTGGGGGACGTTTAGTCTCTGAAATTTTGTGAAATCTAAACCAACCGCCCACCCCCCCTTAAAATGTGTGTCCATCCACTTTTGCGTAGCGTGGGGTTCTTATTGTACATGTCTGGCAATCTTTGCTGGTGACAGTACTGTAGGTATGGAAGAAATCCATATACTTACATTTCAGATTTGGAGAATCAAATCTTGAGAAGAAGAGTATATAAATGGGTTGGTTGTTATACTTTTACCACTAATATCCAAGTGATTCACCTGGGGACCTGCTCGGGTAGTTCGTTTACTCTCAGGCCTCTTAATCTGCTCGCTTTTTTGGGAACAGTAAAGCAGCTTTATAAGTGCGTTGGTAAGTTACTACTGGAGTAGGACCGCGAATAACGAGACGTGCCACAAAAATGACAGAGTGCACTCCAGACAGGGATCTAGAGTTAACACAACCGTCTCTAGACAGAACTGGTCAATAGGTCATGAAACATGGTATCTAACAGTGTTGACTCAGATGTAGCGACCTCCTGAGAGTGTGGTAACCATTTGAGCGAGGGAAAAAATTGAGAACAAATGGCGAGTGCACCGCAAATACATGTGGCATCCTCGTTGGTTGTTGAATTCACCCTTGAACCGCCATACTTGTTTCCTATTCGTTTGGTTCATCTCCGCAGATTTTTGAAAAAGCTGAAGTCTCTTCTGTGGTGGCTAACATATCAGGCTGCATTTATATTGATCAATAGACAGAAAACAGAAATATTGTCACTCACACACTGTCTATTGTACAATTTGAAGAAGTCGTTCCTTTATGTTGGAAGTGCTCATTGGGTTAGCTGTGAATGTGAGTCCGGGGAATGGCGCAGGAGACTGGATTTGTGCGAGCATACATTTGAGGACCCAGTCTTCATGTACCAGGCATCTCAGAATCATTGCGAGGGGCTTTCTCGGCTCAAGACACAGTTTTTGAAGACTGTTATATCATTTGTGTTGGTTGTGATGATTTGGTTGGGTGAGTGGACGTGATATTAGACGGGTAACAGACGAAGTGGGAGGACTTAGAGTAGGGGACACCTGTTCAGCAGTTGTACGATCCCTATGTCAGCTTTGCCGCACAGGCAGAGGTGGAGCTTTTGCAGAAAAGAAAACACTGGGAGGAACGAAGTCTGTCTAATACAACTGCTGGGTCGTCTGTTCCTCAAAGCCGATGAACGGGGAAGAAAAAATATATCAATTCGTGGCGCCATTGTCGTGCTCTGTGTTCTCAAGAGGGTAGTTGCAAACACTGCTATGATACGCCTACGGTTAACATAATTCGATTTAAACAAGAGTCTAGACAATATTTCACATGAATGAGACATGTGTCATGGAGGGGGGACGTATTGTTCAAGGCCGCTACGTTACAGATGAATTAGTCTTTAAACCAACCTTACGGACTTAACATTTATTCCCTACCCAATAACTTCATTCTTCTTTTAATTCTCGCATTCGACTTGCTTCTCGCAGCGCGGAAATGCAAGGTTACAATCTCCCTAGTATGTTCGGACTTGTAGAGACGCTACTTCACCATCTATCACTAATAGTTGTGTTGCAATGGACACTGCCCTCATCTACAGAAACCCGGTAAAGCACTACGTGCGGCAAGGATGGAAAGTCTACTGGAGGATGACGTCGGCTACAAGCCTCTACGTCTCTGTCTTTGCCGGGCTTTAACTAATACTGGGGAGCATAGGGCTCATCTTCCTTCTCTGCTTTGGGACGTGTGTCTCTCGATCGACCTCTGCTGTCCTAACAGCGGAAAGTTTTTCGTTCTTAAAGGAACGTGACGAGAGAGTGGCCCTGTTCCCTTTCGTCTGAAAGGCTGGTGATCATGCCGAGGGACTCCAGAGACTGCGCGCCCTCCGACGGGCCGTTGAACATACGTCGCCATTTGATGCCGCGAGGGCAGCCCCAGATAGGCGCCCCCACAAAAACGTCAGCCCGCCGGCGCGGAGCGGAAGACAGGGCGCACGCTACTAACGTCAACTTGGTCGTGGAATAACGATGACTTCGCCGCTTGGGTGACAACTCTTGTCATCAATGCGGAGAACATTTTGAAAAAGGACATCGTATCAATAGTAAAGTTTTATATAGACTAGGTTGGGTACGTATTCCGTGCAAAATCTCTCTAGGCTCGCCCGTGCAAAAAACCAGATGCGCGCCACTTCCTGTATCTATCATCGCGTGAGGTTTAGCAAACCGCGAAGTGGTCAGAGGCAGAACAGCAAAGAACAGTATTGATATGTGAACAATTAGTTATGTTAACTGAAAAGGCTTTACTATAGTATTTTTGATCAAGGAAAATTTTTGTTTGTTTTGGTATATTAATATAAAACTTGCCTAAGAGGCCCAAGAACCTTGGAATGGCAGGGCAGTGTTGTGAGTGTGGTAGACATGTATAACACATTTATGACCTAGGATTGCATTTGTAAGGCAGTCAGTAGGCTCTTGTGGCGATCTGATGACTGGCTTCCGATCTTAGGCCGAAACTACACTTCCACGTAAGTTCGGCAAAGCAAACGCTGTCTATGAATGACACTTCCCCTCATAACATGCAGAATGGTAAATACGGTCAGCTTGAGCAGTTGGCGCTCGCTGGTCCTGAACCGAAGCCAAGAGAGTCACAGAAGGAAAACAAGCCCTACACCAGCGTGCCACCAGAGGAAAAGGAAGTGCTCTTCTCTTCCTAGAGATGTTTTTGAAGATTTCAGTCTAGTTTAACCGCTTGTGTGTTTGCCTGTAAACCCCTCTATCATGGGGGCTGGAAGCCGCTCTGATCTCTTAGGGGTGCTGGAGAGGGGTCCGATCTCAGGGCAATCGTTGCGTGCTCTACTATGGGCTAACGTTCTTACTCTTCATAACCAGTCTTATATATATATATAGATGTACATCAGCCTATGGAGATCAGTGTGCCCTTCCACCCTGGCTAGGTAGTCTATTATATCGTTTTCCGTACGACTACTCGGTAGATTATGACTCGTACAGCTCTCAGGTCAACTAAGTGAGCAGGCTGGGTGGCAATGGTGTACGGTGAGCGCGCATCAGAGCGAAATGACCACACATCACAGGGTGAAGGGCCGTGGCGCCTCAGCGGCCGTGACATATCTGACCCCTGCATCCTCTCGTGTTCGTTATGCCATAACCCGTGGGGGTTGGGTGGGCTGTGTTCAGTGCGGTGGTCGGTTGAGCGCATGTAGACTTGACACGAGGCCGTACGAAAGACTCTAGACTTCTAGTGGATGACGTGGAGGCTGGCGAACCAAGAGGTGTTGTTTGTCCCCAGGGGGACCAGAAAACTGAAGGACAGACCTCGACGGGAGGTTGTGAACAAGTTGTGAGGGGAGGAAAGCAGGAGAGAAGTATGAGGTAAAAAAAGTGGGGGAATTATCCATTAATGATCGGCCGTATGGGTGAACAGCACGGGAGAAGGCAGTGGGAGGTGTTGTGTGTGTGTTGGGTGGGGCGGGTGGGTTGGTGTTTGGTGGTGTCGTGATTTAACATCAAGATGTCCCACGGAAGAGAAAAGTGAAAACGTTCTTGCGTCCGTGAAGAATGCTCGGCGGAAACTCACAACTTCAAAACTAACACACTATGCCGGAGGAGAGAATTGTGATGGATTTTAAAAGTCTGCACAATGCTACAGGAAGCTTCTTCGGATTAAGCTTGCTGTGTGCCTATTTAAAACAAGCACGCATAAATGTTTAACTGTATTGCTTGTGTTTAGAGGAAAACTGTAGAGTTTGTGTCGAAACTTCCTGGGTCTGCATCATGACTGATGATAGGGTATAGAGAACAAGGTGTGTTTACAAATTAACAGTGAATTTAGCTCAGGGTCGTCACACATACACAATGGAAAATGTCTGACAAGACAGCAGGTCGAGAGGGACAGGGATGAGGCCTCATTTCGGGCGGGGCTGGTCGCGTTCTGCAGGTTATGGGTTGTTTAAACGGCCGCGGGGGGGGGTGGGGGTCGTCGAAATATTAATTGCTGCCGGGCGTGAAGAAGTTGTGATACGGAAAGACTACTGGGTTTTAGTGGTTTAAATAATTTCCGGTATTACAGGCTGTCGTTAGTGGGATGTGTTTTGTGTCTTTATTGCCATTAAGCTCTTGAGGCTAATCCTAGCCGACCGTTCAAGATTTTTTGGGTCAGATGAATATGTCTTTGATAAGAAATACAACGTTTATTCATGTAACGAACCATTAAAGTGCATGACAATAAAACGTGACGGTAAAGACATTTATTACGTTACAAATGTTTTGTATTTTACATACATGATGAATTCATTGAACTATTCCTCCGATGAATGCCTGCAAAAATATCGGTTTCCACAAAAATATTGGGCAGCACAATTATTTTCAACATGGTGTAGTAATCACAGAAATGGTTTTCTTATGCATCAATCAGCACATTCAGTAAAGAGCATGTGCAACGAAGACTTGAGTATTATGCTGGAGAAATACAGCTGGGGAGCGGCCGTCACAAGAAAGTACATGTGACATATTGGGGGGTTAGCGAATATATTCGGGCGAAAGAAAACAGTTCTTTTAAGTTGTAATAATATTTCACAATATTACTGTTTTATTGAATTTTTGATCAGATAAATGCAGGTGCTTGTGTGTAGGCAGAGAGACTTTCAAAAGGGCATTCAAAAGAAGTGTGGGTAAAGTGTAGTCGATATTTGTGAGGGTAAATAACCAACGTGATCGACATATACGCCTATTAAAAACATTCGTACTCTGGTGTGCATCCAAGTCCCAAAAACAGCTTTTGTGCCAACGAGATGTCAAATTTATGCGTCTAAAATCGTGCCGGATCGTCCGGTCGTTTGAAACACGGGCTGGGAGTACAAGCTTTTGGCACATAGTATAATACAGTGCTCTGTGTATGCTGTAGAGATTTATAACTACATACATTTGATCTCGTATTTGTTTCAGGAAGCCAAAGATGACAGCGGGTGTATCGTCTGTCCACTGTGCGATAAGAGCTTTCAGACCCAACACCAGTTCACCATGCACATCCGCCAGGTAACCTGCACTTGTTCAGCATACTGCTGCATACCTGTTGATTTCTTTAATTGAAGTCTGTGTACAAATTAGCAAAGGCGGCGGAATATTTGAGCATTTTCAGAAGCCACTTAGACAAGACAATATATTGAAGAGCATGGCCTGTAATGGGAATTAACTTAATGAGCTAGCTGACCCAAATGTCTTTTTTTCTCCAGCACAACACCAATAGCGGGACTTCGGACCACTCTTGCAGTATCTGCGGGAAGGCTCTGAGCTCGGCGAGCTCTCTGGATCGTCACATGCTAGTGCACAGTGGAGAGAGACCCTACACATGCTCTGTGTGCCATCAGACTTTCACAACCAATGGCAACATGCACCGGTCAGTCGGGGTTTTCAAACGAAATGATTTGCAATCTGGAGCAAAAATGTGTCACTTAGGTTAAAGATTTTGATTTGCACAACAGAATTGATTCTCAAGACAACATGCACACATTTAACTTCCATAATGTGACGAATTACTAAGGAAAATGAAAGATTAAGTGGGACTTTATACGTTGGGATATAATACGATTTCGAGAGAATTTACGGTGGATTATTTTGGTGGTCAACAGGGGATGCGCCCTTGATGGCCTGTGGTGTTTGTTGGTGCGGGTACATTCTTAGGTTCAGAGTGCAGTGAAGGTTTTACATTTGGTAAAGGAACGATAAAAAACTTTTTTTTATAATGCATTATGAAGGCTAAAGTCTTTTATTGAATCCGTATTGATGAATTGTGCATGGATGATTTAGGGGTGGGAAAAATTCATCAGTGGAAGTTGCTCATTATCATGTTCTCTTGGGGGAATTATGGTCGCTGATAAAGTGTAGGATTCGTAGCAAATTATTATTTTGAACTGAGGTGGAGTGTATAGTTCATCACCACACCTGTTGTAACTGTTATATTCAAACTCAACTTGTCTTAAACGCAGTGATAAATAGCAGTGAGTAACTGTACGTGTGTGTGATATTTTAAGGGAAGGGATATGTAAAAACAGGAGTAGCATGCCCAGGCCGCCCAATGCGTGTCCGTCATATCTTCTGTTTAAATGGCATGAATGACTGGGTAAACTCTTCAATTAGCACTGACTTTGTGTCTTGGTGGATTTAATAAATGTTATGATGTGGGGTTTGTGGGTGTAACAGGAGGGGGGGGCCAAATGGACAAGTACAGGTCGCAGTCATATATTGCTTGTATAGGCAATGTGTGCATTCTATCAAGGTGGCGCAGGGGAACAGATTTGTCACTAGATATTAATTTTATGAAGAATGTGAGTGATTGTAAACACAGGGGGGGTTAATGCCACCGATGGTTGTTCTGGGAGGGTGGGGTTGCAGATGTTTGAGGGGGGGGGGTTGCTATGTGGTGTTGGGTACAAAATGATTGCTATACCTTAATTCTATGGAAGGCAGGTTGCAAGATTGTTCTGAGTGATGCTAAAGAGGGTGTGAAGGCTATGGTTGCTAAGGTTTTTGGGTAATGGTTTGCATATCCGTTGCTAGTGCAGGTGGAACAAGTGGTGTTCTGAATGGTTTGCAGGTGGTGGTTCTAGAGTGGGAGTGGCTACCCGGGCGGGGGTGTTGTAATGTGTTTGTGTAGGTGGCAGGTCGACAATACGAGCTTTCTGAAGTGGTTGATATGGTGTTCTTTGTTGCTGTGAAGCGTGGTTTAAGTTGTTGCCTATGGTTGTTCTAGATGCTACAGGTGGGTTGTTAAGGTGTGTTATTTAATGTGCAGTTGCAATGTAGGCAGGGGCTTGCTAGGGTGTTTTGAGTGGTTGTTGTGTGGTTGCTAGGTTATCCGAATCAGTGCACGGGATGTAGTATGGTTTCCAAGTGGATTAGAGTATTGTGTTATTGGGTTTGCAGAGGTTTTTTAATAATGGGGTTTTGTTATGCATTGGGCGTATTCAGCTTGCTAGGGGGGTTGTTGGTTTGGAGTGGTTTGCTGTGTGTTGCTAGTATTTGCTAAGGTGTTTTAGTGGTTGCTATGTTGTTCTATAGTTGCTATGGTGTTCTAATAACGGGGTGGTTGTTAGGGTGCATGGCTGAGTCAGCTGTTGGTGGTTTTGAGTGGTTGCTGTGTGGTTGCTAGGGTGTTCTATAGTTGCTATGGTGTTTTAAGTGGTTGCCAAAAAGTTCACCCCCAAAATTTTGAGTACATTAGAGGTGTTATGGGAGGAACTTTTTACATCTTTAGGCATAATAGTGTGCAGAGTTTCCATTAGCATCTGATGTCCGACGTCCGTTTGAATATAGCCATCATTTGAGGGTTGAACTATTTTACAAGAGGGGGGGTTGAATGGGGGCTTTTTAGAGAAGTGAAAGCTTGTTGGTTGATTACATCCCTCAGGCCTCACCCTGCCTTTGCCTGCGTTGAAGAGTTGCCCAGAGGATGATTGCGCCACTAAGATAAATGAAAAGGCGTTGTATTGTTTATGTATGTTGGTGTTCATATAATGTGTGCTACCACTGGGCTTCGTCAGCTCTGTAGCCTTGCTTTTGTTTAAGTAGAGAGAGCTTTGCAGGAAGTGAAGAGTGACTTTAAAACACCTCCCCCACCCGTCGCTTCCCCCAGTTTTGGTCATGTTAAATCTGGTGCGGTCACCAGCAGTAAAGGGCCTTGCTGATGGGAGGGTGATAGACTGTGGAACTTCCGTCGCAACAAGGTTGGCGAAGGATTGATGTTGAAGTGCATATGGGGGGGGAATGAGGGGGGTGTGTTTGTATTGGTGTGTTGGACGGCTCTTAGCAGTGGTGTTAGAGTTGCGGGCCCTCTGGTAAGATGGTCTTGAAAGTAACACTCTGTAAATGAATGCAGTAATACAGTGTGAAAAAATTGTATAAACCCTGGACTTGGGAAATGATGACGCTAATTTGTGATGGTTTGCAGGGAAGGGTGGGTGGCGCAACATAGAGCTGAAGGGTGGTATAATGAGGCAGGGGTTGAAGGAGGTAATGCCGGGGTTTTTCTACATCTGCGTGGGTCTTGTGCACTATACCTCGTCCATGCGTTATATCGGGCCATGGGTTATTTTATAATAGGTACGAATTGAACTGATAATGTTAATGGAGGTGGTTTCGTGGAATCATCTTTAACTCTCAAAACTGTTTGGGGTAGGTCATGGTGCTGAAAGAGGGTTTTGGGTGTCCAGCATATAACATCGGGTAGCCATCTAGGTTTAGGGTTAAACAATCCAGTGTACTGAGCCCAGGGGCACGAGGTGGCTTGTTTCATATGGCCTGTCAAAAATGACTAACTATTGGCCTTACTAAAGTCTGTTGGACCAAGCGGAGCCCAGTTTCTATATTCAATGGTCGTCGTAGAGTTTGGCTAGATTTTTACCCACCTATTTAATGTTTCAGCTGATGTCTTTGGAACGTGCAGCGGGGGATTCTGGGGGTGTCTTTGACGTGTAACAGGGCATGACGTATTTCACGATAGGCCAGAAGTTTAGCTGTCAGTTCGTTCATGGGGGGGGAGGGTAATGAGTTTTTCCTAATAATGTCCCAAGATGCTAATTTGGGGGTGGCCATTCTAGACATGAAACCTGCTAAAAATATTTGAGCAGTTTTTCAGTTCTGAAAAAAGTTGACTGATAGTTTTGAGGCCTCATGCATATCCAAGGAAGCTGTCCATGTAGTTGACAAGGAGGCAGCCATCTTGTGCCAGAGCATCACATGGTTAGATGGGGGCTGTGAGGAGGAAGGAGTCACTGTTGCCATGGAGAATGATCACAACTTCACAGAGGAGAGGCAGAGTGCGTTCTGATTGGCTGCTTTTCTTTGCTTTAACTTTAGGTCTTAGTTACACCACTGAACAGCCACAGGTTTGCAGGGGTGCCCTTGCTCTGACATTGCTTGGAAAAGAGGAAACTTTCTGACACCACAGTGCCCTCTGTCTGTGCTCTGCGGGAGCGCGATGGAATGCTTGGATTGGATGGAACGAACCTGTTTATGCATCAACAAGTTTTATGATCCTTTACAGATTAGCCAGCCTGCTCATGAAATGTCCGTATTGACATCCTTCATTCAAGGACAGGAAACTTCAGTCTAGTGCAGTTAGAGAAATGTTACAGCCTCATTACTCATTACATTTTATATCAATTGAAACTCAGATTCAGTCATACCATTATTATAAACTAGCAATAATCAACTCGAGTTAGTATTTTTCAAAGGATAAGCTATCATCCTATATGAGGTTACTGTGGTGATGATTTCCATCCAATCAGAGTTTGCTGACTTGGCAGTGCTGGTTTTCTGTGATTGGTCAGAGGCAAGGTCAGAGTCCAGAGCAGAGAGATATAACGAGGTGCCTGGGGTGCGAGGGTCCTCACCGAATGTCCACGGCATGGCTGCCTGTGCGTATAATAAAAAGCCCGGGCTGACTGCAGAGTGTAAACTGAGACCTGCAAGACCATTGGGATGATGGTCCTGACGCGTTGTTTTACACTTGCAGCAGCCATTTACCTTCCAAAGTACGTTTTATGATAAATCAAACATTGTTTATAGTGGCGAGGAACGGATATAAACCTTGGTTAGAGCCCTTCCTGGATTCATCCAGCAATTTGCGATCAATTTGAGAATTTGACTTTTTTTGGGATTGTACAATAAATGCTACATTTTTTTTGTCATATATAGTTATAAATATATAGTGGGCTTGAAACTTTTACTTGAGTCTGACATCCTTTTTATTCGTCTTTATTGGACCTCCAATTCCTACTTGTTCTCACTGGTTTCCTCAAGATTTCTCTGGATAATAAGAGGATCAACTTCTGGCCCTATCCATGCAACGTTTCCACTCTCTTTTCCGATAATCTCTACCCGCCATCTTGGACTCACATATGCACATATAGAGTCTGGGAGATAATTGCATGAGTTTCCAGACCATTAGTATCTTCCCATTACAGTCCTTTCTGTTGGCTCCCAATGGGATGAACTGGGGTTCCTCTACCCTAATTTCTAAAATAATTTTCATGAGCTACTCATCCATGAAACAAGTGGGAGGCATCTGTAAATGTCCTCAAGATGCAACTCGTTCCCAAGAAATTGTTCCACAACCATTAACCCTGTAGTGGCCAAGCATTTTTCAGAGAACAGAATCATTTGTGATGCTCACTGTGACAGCTGGTTTGTAAATGCACAAAATGCAGTTTTAAAGCACACTCTTTTGTCAATTTTCAGACACATGAAGATCCACGACAAGGACTCTGTCAGCTCCATCCCCAACAGTCCGACTCTGTCTCCACTTAAGCGACGACGTCCCTCTGCAGCCAAACGCAAACTAAGCCACGATGAAGACAGTGAGAAGATAGAGGAGACAGCCAGCAAAAAGGTAAGTGTAGCTCCACCATCTTATCCAGTGCTACCTGCGCCCCAAGATGGTGCTCTCAGATTGGGCTACAAATAGCTGACGGTGGCCTGTGTTTTGCAGGTCAAGGAGGATAGCGTGGTAGATGAGCAGAGTTTGAACAAAGGACAGGAAGAAGTCTTGACCTGTCCTATCTGCTTTAAGACCCTCACCTGCAGAAACGACTTTGATGCCCACGTGGAGACCCATCCTGACACTACACAGAGGTACAAACCCAAACATCAGTAGATTAAATTCAGTGAAAAGTGCTTCCAAAAACGATGTGATTATGTAACACCAACACAAGAGAGGCATGAGTTTAATTCAGGACTGACTGGCTTAGTAACAAAGGACTGTTTAGGGTTTGATAATGGAACAGTTCTGGCCCTTCCTACACTCAGTTTTCCGTTCAGTATATTATAGTTGTCCATTAAGCCCAGAGAGGAATGTTGTCCCTTTGTTCGAGGTGAGAGTTGTATTGCAGGGGGATGCCAGTAGCTGAGGCTTTAGGCTGGATCCCTGCAGTTGCCGGGAGATATAGTGGCATGTTTTGTTCTGGAACAGTCATAATTTAACACATCCGAATACAGACGGGGCTTGCTTACAGACTATGCAAAGGGATTTAGTTTCAGTGTGATTGGCCTTTTATATTGTGGTGCATGTTAAAAACACATTTGTCTGGTTTAGATCTTTTATCTTGTTGAACAGGTTCGACCTTGAGATTTTGGAACATTAATTGTTTTGCTTATTGAAATGTTATGCTGAAACGTTATTGGCTGAGAATGATCATACCTACATGACTGTAATCCTGTTGACGTGTCCCCCTCCACTCGTGAGAGGCCTAAGAAGTCCTCCCCTCCCCCCCCCCAATCCCCGCCCCCCCCCCCCCCCGCATTGGCACCCAGTCTTAGTCAAGGGAGTGGCACGAAGAGGAAAGAGGGGAAAATGGAGGGGGGACAGACCACAGAGGATGTGTGGCTGGGGGGGGATTTAATGAGACACAAGAGGAGACTTCAGGAAGATGCATTCTGCAGGACATCTCTGTAGTAGTGTGTGCATGCATTCAAGGTTGTAGCTGTATCCCTGGAGACTTCAGACTGCAGAATATTCCTCTAAACTCACCCAACCAATGGGTAGCTCCTCTAGTTATTGGATAGCTGTACGGCATTGCTCTGGGAGAAGGAAGTTGGCACGGCCTGTTTGATTGTGTTTCAGAGCAGCGTTATTGTTGTATGGAAGTACTGCAAATTTAGCACTAATCCTGTGTAATCACAAGAGCTAAGATTGCTAGTTAAGAGGATCTAGACTGCTGTGAATTGGGTTCCACTCTAAGAGTTCTAAAAGCATCAAAATAACTACACACACATACAAACAGACCCAAGAATGCTTTTCAAGATACAGACGTGTTATCTGTCTTACCCAAACAGCCCTTCCAAGTAAGACAGACACTCCCATAAATGCTATAATAATTCAGTTCTGACACTGAAATCTGATTGGATGAACCACGTTTGAAGCCATTGCAGAATAGCCAATAGAAACAACAGCATCCTGGACAGGCAATGGTTAGTGCTTAGTGTAATTATAGGTAACAGTGCTTGAACTCTTTGTAACAGGCAAGTTAAATTTTCTTCTCATGGCTTTCTCACGCAAAACTGACAATTTATTAAATTATTCTCAAGCATTGGTCCTTAACCTATTATCACTTTAAGGCATTATGCTTCTCAGGTGGATGCGCTGCTATGCTCTGTCTTACGTTGCATTGTGTATGTCTACTGAGAAAAAAGCAGCTTACAGTCCCTATGGACACGTCCTCACCATGATCAGGGGCAGGGCATGTGACAAGACCAGTTAACAGTGTCACAGACATTAGCCAGCTGTCTTATGCAGCACCCTACAAACACAGAAAGAGTGCCATTGCAGGCAAGGGTGTGGTTATCATCAACTTGCAGCTCTTAGTTTATTCACTTAGGAAATCCCAGCTCTATTTTCCCTGTGCGGATGTCTCTACAGCACACTGTAGATTGGATGCTTTGTTTATTAAAGATTTTGGGCAATGAATAAATATTAATTTAATATTATTTAATATATTGATGTGTGATTGTCAGTGTGTTATTTAGTATGAATATATGCATATATAAAACATTTGATCCATTGATGTCAGCACCTCACATTAGTATTCTTATTCCTAGATGTGATTTATGCTGCATCTCGTTCCGGACTCACCGAAGTTTGCTCCGCCACAATGCAGCTACCCATAAGCAGCTACCCACAGACCCCAACGGACGACCCTTTATTCAGAACAACCCATCCATCCCTCTTGGCTTTAATGATCTGGCTTTCATTGACTTTTCATGCCAGAAGTTCCCTCAAATTGCACAGGTAACAGCCACGGTCAAATGTTCTGTGGTTGATCTGCACAGTATGTAAAAGTTCTTTATCTTGTCTGTAATATCTGAGAGTTTTGTTAAGTCTCAATTTTATTTTAACCCACAGATTTGGTGTGAAACCAACCTTCGGCGATGTACTGGCAAATTCCATCGTTTTGTATGTGACACATGCAATAAAGCATTCCCTCTTAGCTCAGCTCTGGACTTGCACAAAACCTCACATGAGACTTCCAGTGGTACCCAAGATACAACTTCACCCTTAATTATGAAAGATGAGCTTCCCACTCCTGAGAAAAGCAGCTTCATGGACTCTCTGGGCTTGCAGCACATCTCTCAGATTAAGCCTGCCCCCTCAGAAGAGGATGTCCAGCAGGCCAAGCTAGATAGCATTCGGGTTATCCACGTGGACCAGAATCAGTCCACTGTACCTCAGGAGGCTGGCCTTGTTGGAGGGGTTAACCTGTCTCTTGTAGACCCAACGACTCTTCATGGTCTGTCCAATCAAGAGGCTCTCAATCTGCTGTCCCTTCAGCCCTTCCAGACTGGTTTTCTGGTGCAACCAGATGGTGGTATGGTAGTGAAGCCTGTTTGTGGTGAAACCAGCACAGAACTCGCTGATATACAGCAAATAATCAAAGTAGCTTCTGCTGCTTCTAACCAGATCACTCTCCCACCCTTATCCAAGGCGCCTTGTAGTGCCATGCAGTCAGGCTACAAGCAGATGCCTCCACTCAAGCCAAAGCCATTGGTGGCTCCCAGAACCAGTATGGTAGCTTCAACTCCACCACCCCTATTGAACACCCAGCAAGCTTCTTTGGGCTGTATCAGTCCTAGCCTCCCACCCCCTGTCAGCCATCCTCTCAAGACAGTTCAGGACCTCTCCTCATCTTCCTCATCCTCTTCTGCCAACAAACAGGCTTCTGCAGAGAGGATACAAATGGAAGCTGAGTGCATGGGAGATGCCCATACCCCAATGGACATGGATGAAAGACATATCAAACAGGAGAATGGCAAGTTAGAAGAGACCACTGGAAAGGGAACTTCTCAAAAAGGTTTGTACCCTTGCCGATTTTGTGACCAGGTGTTTGCATTTTCTGGTGTGCTGCAGGCACATATGCGATATCATTTGGGCACCCTACCCCACCAATGCAATATCTGTGACTATTTTGCCCCAGACAAGGCAACGCTGATCCGTCATTTGAGAACGCACAGTGGTGAGCGTCCCTATGTCTGCCGGCTCTGTCATTACCCATTTACTGTCAAGGCTAACTGTGAGCGCCACCTTCGCAAAAAGCACATGAAAAACAATCGCAAGGAGATTGAGAAAAACATTAAGTATGTTACCTCGTCCACATCCACAGCAGACGTACTGGAGCAGGCTGGAACTAGTGAAACTACCTGCCGCTTCTGTGGGGAGAAACTAAAGACCTTTCGGGCTCTGCAGATTCACTTGCGCACACACAATGGCTGCCGGCGAAAGCCATTTGAGTGCAAGCGTTGTGGAGCAGCCTTCCTTGCCAAGCGTAACTGTATCCATCACCTTCTGAAACAACATCCAGAGGTCCAAGAGCAGGATATTGAAGAACACATAATCACTCTTTTAGCTGCATCAACCCCAAATAGCCCAAACCCATCTCCTCTCAATGAGGGTTCTCCTAGCTCTGTAGTGCAGCCTATCAAAGTTGAGGACCTTAGCTTTTACAGCGTAGATATGGATCAACCTCTGGACTTCTCTAACAAAAGTCATGGGGGCAGCAGTGCTGGAAGTGTGACTGGATCTCCTGGGATCAAAATTGAACCTGTCTCTTATGACTCCAACATGGAACCCATTGACCTCTCTATTCCTAAGAATCCTGTAAAGAAGCTTAAACAAGAATTTGTGGCCGCATTGCCAAGAGAGGTTAAGAAAGAACAGTCATCCATTAGCATACTTGCTCAGGCTCTTCAGGCCGAGAAGTCCATTGATGAGAAGTCCCAACCTCTTGGATGCTACCAGGTCCCTGTTGCTTTGCCCTCCCTTACTGGTAGCACTAATGCTGCAGGAAGGCTCTTGCGTTTAAAGCCCCTGCTTCCTAAACCTTCCTCTGCTGCTATGAAGGAGCTTCCACCACTAGCATCTATTGCTCAGATAATTTCCTCTGTTTCTGGTGCCCCTGACCTTCTTAAACGGGACAACACTAATAGTCTTCAGGCTGATTCTGATACTCATGTCAAGCAAGAATCACCAGATATTTTGACAGAAGAGTTCTCACTAGAGAGCTCAAAGAAGAGGTCCAGGAAAAGGCCTTCCAACAGCACATCAAAAGAGAAACCTGTGATGAATGCCACAGACCCAAGTATTGATTTGGAGTCTAGTGGGGAGTTTGCTAGTGTTGAGAGGATGTTGGCAACCACTGATGCCAACAAGTTCAGCGCCTATCTTCAGACCAACACAATTGAGTTGGCAAGAAAAGGCGGGCGGCAGCCAGGTGCTAGTAACGAGAAAGAGGTGAAAGATGAGAAACACTTGCTAGCCCAGCAGACTGTTCAACCCCAACAGTCCAAAGGAAAGAAGAATGCATACTCAAATTCTGTGCAAAAGATGACTTGCCCCTTTTGTCCCAGAGTTTTCCCTTGGGCCAGCTCGCTTCAGCGCCACATGTTAACACACACAGGTGAGTCTTGTATGTAAAGTTTTACAGGGTTTACAGTGTTGATGTACACCTTCTGTTTTACCCCTTATATATGTGTAATTTATTTTCTTGATATTATTTTGTATTCCTTAAAAAGGTCAGAAGCCATATCCTTGTCTCCAGTGTGATGCCTTCTTCTCAACCAAGTCCAACTGTGAGCGACATCTTTTACGCAAGCATGGCATTTCCAACAGAGTGCTTAGATGCAATGGTGCAATACCCAACCCTAAAGAAGCAGAGGAAGGCTCACCAGAGAGTGCAGGTATTAAAAATAATATATAATGGAACCTTTTGAATTGCTTATGTACTTTAGACAAAGTGTTTTTTTTATCTGTTGATAGAAGTTAAAACTTCACTTTATTACCTGAAGTGTAATGGGTCATTGTATATTTCAGAGAGTACATCTGAGACTGAGCTTCTTGTGAGTGAGGCAATGGATCTCACAAGATCAGACTCTGAGAAGCCTGTAGCATCTGATGCTGAGAAACCTTCACCAGCTAAGCCGACAGAGGCAGCCGTGGTAGAGCCTCTTCCTCACAAAGAAGAGGAGGACCCAGCAGCCTTCGAGTCTTTGAAGCACAATGACCCAGAAAAAGAGGATGGCGATTCCCATAGCAATAAGACCCTTGACTTGACCTTTGTTTCCAAGTCTAAGGACTTCAAGATCCCTGAGAAAGACCAACCACAGTCCTCTCCTGCAGCAGATGGTGACATGTCTGACAAAGCAACACCTCAGGAGGAGTCCAAATTGACCTGCAAAAGTTGCAAGAAGAGCTTCCGCTATGCTGCTACCTTGACCAGACATGAGAAAGTTCACCAGCTGGATGTAGCATCAGACTCAACAAATGGACCTGAACAATGCCTCATGAAATCAGACGATCCGATTGTGCCTTGTGAAAATAAGAAAGAGGTTACAGAGGAAGAGGTGGAGAGTGTAAGGAAGGGCACAGCAGAGAACGAGGGAATGGGCAGTGTGGTGGAGAGTGGGTCTGAGGAGGATAAAGAGGAGAGGAGTGATGAAGAGGGAGCTGCAACTGAACCAAAGAGTACTGAGGGAGAGACTGAAGAACCTGGCAGCAAGCCGGACAAGAGGAAAAAGGTGTGCAGTATATGCAACAAACGTTTCTGGAGCCTTCAGGACCTCACCAGACACATGCGCTCTCACACAGGTAATGACAATACTAAAAACTTACTTGATTGGTATAGATCAGGGGTTTTCAAACCTCTCCATGAAGTATCCCCCAGCACTGCACGTTTTGTATGTCTCCCTATATCAGACGCACCCACTTCAAGTCTTGCAGTCTCCACTAATGAGCTGATGAGTGTGATAGATGAGGGAGACATACAAAATGTGCAGGGCTGGGGGTACTCCAGAGAACCACTGGTATAGATCATTCATCAAAACATAGAGCTCTTGTTTCTTAATAAAATAAAGCAGAATGTTTTTAATGGCTTTTTTCTAATAGGTGAGAGGCCTTACAAGTGCCAGACATGCGAGCGCACTTTCACCCTCAAGCACAGTTTGGTCCGACATCAGCGAATCCACCAGAAACTCCGTGGAGCGGATAGTGATGGATCGACTTGCGGGGTCACAGGTGGTCCAGACGAGGATGGCTTCAGCGGGCGTTCGGCTAGCGAAAGCGAGTGCACACCCACTAGCACCAATCCACCCTCTGAGAACGAAAGCGAATTAATGGACACTGTGAAGGGGGAGCCAACCTCACTGGAGAAAGAGGAGGATTGTGTACCCTCTGTACCAGTTGTGTTTAAACTAACCTCCAAGACAGGACCTGTATCAGCAACAGAGACACCCAAAGAACCGCCAGTACAGAAACAAGCATCGGATTCACTCACCGTATCCGACTTAGAGCCGTCAGAGGGATTCATCCAAGGTTTACTGGAGATCCACACCAAGCCCACTACTGAGCACATTTTGCCCACCCCTGAGCCGCCACTGCTTGGCGTGGATTGAAGAGCGACTCTTTCCTAGTTTCTTATCTTGTGGTGAAACGTGCTGCAACAAGAAGCAGTGCCATATAACAAAAGTACATTGCAATGAGAAAAAAGAAGCAATGACTGTTTCCAAGTGCCTTTCTACTTTTTTGCTATATCTTTATCAGCATTTATCATGATCTAAAGTTGATTTTTATAGTATTTTACAATGATCATTATGATTTTTTGGTGTTATCCTGAGAGAACTACTTTAAGCAATATATGAACAAATTTGCATATCGTATTGAAGAGTTCAGCGACAGTGCAATCTGTCTTATGAAAAGCAAGTCCCTTGATTACCAAGAGGACATGTTTTTAATAAGAGGCTTGCACCCAAGTGCATAACTGGAATACGCGAAGACGACTTCTCCACCATAGGGTTCCTTCGTTGCTGTTTGTTCTCTTTAACTTGCCAGTAGTTTCCCCTTTTGTGTAATTCCTTTAATGACAGAGGCTTCCAGAGTAATTGTTTTATCACAGAGATCTGTTGTTCTGGGTGCTGTGTCGACTAAAGATGGTTTGGGGAAACAGCCAAACAAAACATCCGAAGGTCATCCTCGGAAAGATGCTCAGCAGCTGTCGCGTAAAGTATATGGGCAATGTTTGCTCAAGACAGGTGATGAATGTCCAGCTGTGCTGATTGTCAATGTCTTTAGTTAGCATTAACGTTCTGGCACAAAAAGATGGTTTTTAATGAGGGAAGGCAATGTTTTTAACTTAAGGGCTCTTGAATTACTGTCCCTCAAGCCCTGTCTCCGCTACTTAAGAATACAAAAATAAAAAAAAGCAAACACAATAAGGAATAACAGGAAGCCCATGAATCTGATGTACTTGATGAAATGTGTAACTGTGTCCAGTGTTACCGTCTTCCAAAAACATCGATTTCTAAGCCTTACTCTTTCGTCTTGGCGTTAGGCAGGTGTCTCGCTCACGAACTAGAATTCATGGTGTACTTGAACCCTGTCGCCCTGCTGCCTCCTGTCAGGATGCGCTCCTCAACTAGGAGGACCCCATGTCAATCACACGCTCTTTTGTAGTGTTGGATCTCTTTGACCTCTCAGTTTTATGAACTCGTGTTGTAAAGAAACCTCAGACACAAACAAAGCAAACCTCAAAGGGCATGAAGACAGTTTGAAATTATGTGGACTGGTAAGCATCTTCGAATATAGGTCTCCTGATTTCCTGGAGCAGCCGTCTACCAAACGGATGCCTGTTGATCAGCAAAGCAAAGAAATGAAAAGGAATAGTAGGGAAGGTGAAAGTTTGCGCCTGATCGGATATCAGGTTGTGCGCGCCCCTAGTGGTGAAGATCTAACATCTCTGCTCCGGCACGAGACTTGTAGTATTGGATGAACTTGAATGCAATTGCAATCGCTTTCTCTATCTGTGTATTCCGGGACTTCTGCTTCTCCCGATGCCTTTTCCTGGGTTCATGTGAGTGTGTTTTGTGTTGGTTGTGTGCAGAAGTGATTGGTTTCCTGGTAAGAATGCTCACAGACCTGTTTTTAATGTATTTATTATGACCCAGTGTGGGTGAAGAAGTAAATGTGGAGAAGCCATGTATTAACACAATTATGCTGCATAAAAAATGATTCAAATTCAATACTTAGCATCCTAGCTTTGATCTGGGTCTTTGATGATGATGATGATAATCACTTTTGATCTGAAAGCTTTATGTAGATCTTTGTATGCATTTTTTAGAATGTGTGGTCTGTTTCTGTTATGTTTATTATATTATTATGATGGTGATTATTTCAGTTTGACAGAGATCAAATTTGTTTTCATTGATAAATTCGTTTGCGTGTACAACTGTGAAGTTTACTGTTATTCTGCTATGGGTGAATCTGTAGGGTAGTTTTGCATGATGACCTTTTATGTTGTCCAGTTGTTGTTTTTTTTCAGTTTTTGCCTCACCTGCCAGCCCCGCTCTGTCTCACTCTCAGGGTTCATACAAAAGGCTTTCTCAAATCATAATTTTTCTTGCAACAAAAATTTCTCTTCACCTATGATTTCTAAATATGTTTAACCGTCAATCACTACTTTTTTAGCACTTGACTGTGAATTCAAATGAACAGGGTGGAGTTATCAAATCCACATTCCACTCATGGGTTTTCTTAAAAATATGTTTTCCTTTTTCCCCGTTTTTTTAAATCCTTCGTCTCTTTGGGAAAATGGAGACCTATCACTGTTTGACATGCTGACTGATGTAAAAGGGAGCTTTGTGTCGCTGCTACATCCCCCAAAATAATTCTACTGGACTTGAATGGAACCAGAATCACCAGAACATTTTTGGTACACTACTCTTCTTCTTCAAATGAGTGCTTCAGAATCAGAAATGTAAGCTGTTCTGTATCAAAACTATTCAAGCAATAAAGATATATTAAAGGAAAAGTGTGGCAGGATTTTTTTCTTCTTTCCTCCCAAAGGCAATCTGCCAGTTTGTATTCTGCAGTCTGCAATTATAATGGGCTTGGGAATGTTTTTGACAAGCAGTGAAGGTCTATAAATTTTTATCAACTGATGTTGACACTAGGTGTGTCCAAAGTCACATACTGTCTGTAGGTATTACATTTGATGAGGAACAAACTTCCATTGAATACACACTTCAGAATCCCTGTAAAAGTTGTAGTTCATTTGGGTGTTTTATAAATACTGTGAATTTGGATATTTCAGTTGTACTGTTTTTCACATACTGTATAGTAGTGGGGTAGGCATATTCAGACACGAGCTGATTTCGGAACTGCATAATACACAATTTTACCATATCTTTCTATGGCTGAAATGGTATGAGTAGTATGCGAGTATGTATTTTTTTATATTAGGACTGTTCCCAGATATTTTGTGTGATGTTGAATCCGCACCAACAGTCAGCTTGGGGGTTAAGGATTGGTTGGTTGGCTTTAGTGTTTCGCCCCTGCTGGAAGATGCTGTAACTGCACCATTATGTACATAACCCTGAATTAAACCCTGAACATAACCCTGAATAAAAACTGGCAGACATTTTAGGAAAAAAAAGTTTCAAAATAATAGCTTCTTCAGACTAAACATTTAAGCCATTTAATTTACATCTATTACGAAATGTCATGTATGCAAGAAATAAAATGATTACAAAAACTTTGGTGGTTGAAGTAACGTCATAATATTGGCGAAATTACTTGGTGGACGTATATTTGCATGGCTTCTAAGCAGATCAAGGATCTGCAGATTTGACATTTTCCACACTGACTTTAGGGGGGAAAATCTGTGGAATGGATTCAATCAAAACCGTAAAATGTATTAAAATGCAGCGGGGAGCTTAAATATTTAAAGGTGCAATAGGTGATTGTCTTCAGAAACATTTTTTGTTATGCTGGTTGAAAGTCTCTTCACATCCCGATAGCCTCAAGAATTACGTGGTCGAATGTATTTTCTTGATGTTCTATTCTGCAGAAGGCGTAGGAGCAATGGTGTCATCCCATCAAATGCTAACGAATCCTAGCGTGTGAATTGCTTTCTCCTACCTGCCTGTCAACATATGTATTTGTATACCGCTGTGCACCCGGTTCGCGCAGACAGGATACGTCATCAGCGCGTTCACGCACGCTGTGCAGACAAACATCAACAACCCAATCTTCCTTCCTGGTATTGTAGTACTTTTACTAACTGTACTATAAAGTTTTCTCACCAGGGAATGACACATGATGTAGCCCAGCGGGTCCCAATTCCAGTCCGCGTGCAAAGGAAGCAGGGGAAATTTGCGTTGTGCAGCGTCTTCACACACAGACGAAACTTACTAGAGAAGTGTGACATAATATACCTCTGTAAATAAAAACTATTTAAATTCACGTCTCACACACTTTAATGACCTTTGAATGGAACACATACGCTCGCTTCGAACTGGAATCATGGCGGAATATCCGGTGATGTACACTTCGCAGGGCACTTACGGTCGAATAGAACAACCGTCGCACGTGATAAGAGATACATATGAAATGTGCAAAGCAGGAGGGCGTGAGGACTGGAATTGGGAACCGCTGATGTAGTCTATTGTAATGTTGTCTCTGGTATTCTGTTCAGTGAGCGTAAATGCATTCAGGGGGCGTGGCTTTGGACGGCGATTGCAGGGAGGGTGGGACATTCGCTTTCAGTGCTATCAGGCTAAAGTTAGCATTTTCCAAGATCTCCTACTGCACCTTTAACTGATGAAAATGCAAAGGGCTGGGAATGTGTAGGATGACAAGCACACAAATTCACTGTGGGCCTGTTTGTAACAATTATACAGGAACGTGACGTTTTCCTACTATATCAGGGTTATTCAATTGTCCTCCAAGTGCTCAACTCCGATGCAAACACTGCTGAAGAAGACACTCAAGGTCTTCAGGATTACTTGAAAATTACAGGCAGGTGAATTTGATCAGGGTTTGAACTGAAGTCTGCAGCACAGTTGATCTCCCGGAGCATAATGAAAGGAATCCTCTTATATAGCAATGTCCTTTCTGCATGTTCATTCTGCAACATTTAGCCAGTCTGAGGGCAACAAAGTCTAAAACATGTAGGTCGTGTTTGGATAAGAATGGATAAAGTTCTTCACACTGGATAGTTCTGATCAGGAGCACTGATAGGTACTGTTTTTTTGTTTTTTTGAAACACCTAAAGCACAGGTGTTATGTAGCCGTGGTGTGGATTTTTGTTGATCAAAGTTCTTTGTATCAATACCACCTTTCCAATTAAGGAGGATGGAGTCTTCATGGATGGAAACCAGCTTCTGGAGTAAGTGTAGAATGCAATTCTCTACTTAATGTTTTTGGCTTCAGAAAACTAGATGATGCTGCAGATTCTTCAATGCGCTCTGATGTTTGGCAGACTGTTGGTGAGAAACCCTCGTTTCCATCCACATTCATTTTTCATCTTTAAAAGTCACAGATGATATCGGACTGGAAGTAGCTGAAGTGACTGTAACAGCCTTCACGTCATCCATTAAAGCAAAGCAGTTTTCTTCAGATTTCACTTGACATTCTGCAAAAACATACCACTGTTGTTATATTGCAAGAAGCAATAATTAATTTGACGTGTTCTGTAGGTGTTATTGTCTGTGAAGGTGAAGATTTCCTCATGCAATTTAATTTTAGTTTTTAATTTTTTCATATTGTGAATGTGAGTGCAAATTGTCACATACAAGTTAAATACATAAAGCAGTCATTGCAACTGGTTATGCATCAACCCTGTTACCATCATCACTCACCCGTTACCATACTGTAGTTATACCATAACTACTTTATCCTTTCGGGAAGTGAACTCTCCAAATACAAATATTCTTCATCATCATTTAAAAAAGTCAACCCTGTTACCAGGATTTTGTATAGTACACAAATGATATTTGAAAAGTGGATATTCGTAGGTGCATGATGTAGCATTTATTTCCAAAGGACAAAGGAAAACTTTATCGAAATGAAGCAATAGATCATGCAGAGTAATGTCAGTCCTGTTTATAGACATAAATACAAAAAGACTATTCTTGTACCCAATAAATACAACAATAACATGTTTATATGGAAATATAAAGGCTGAAAAGCGTGACTTTTCTTGCAATACACAGAAGTTTGTGCCATCTTTACGATGACACATTTCTTTGGCTTTGAAGGAGAAGCTGGTAGCTACATTCTCCCTCACCTATTCAAGATGTAAGAAAAGGCTTCAAAATACATTATATCTTTTTGAACATTTAACACAAATAACCTCAGTCATACCTACCGTATTCATCACCAGACTCGGGTTCTTGCTTAACTTCTACAGTTGTGTTAGATGGGCCGACGCCAACAGTGACCTTCACAACTTCCTTCGATACGGGTAAATCTTTTCCCTCTGTAAAACATTCATTTTAAATTAGACGGAAAACAAAGTCGAATGGATGGAACTTTCATATCTGGATGAACTATCCCGTACCTGCATGCATTACACGCAGGTGTTTTTTCATGGATGATGAATGAGCGAAGAATTTGAGACATATGGGGCACTGATACGGCTTCTCCCCCGTGTGACTTCGCAGATGTACGGACAAATGCGCAAACTGCCGATAGCTCTTCTTGCACTGAGGGCACTGGTACGGCTTTTCTCCGGTGTGAACCCTCTGGTGAACTACCAAATCTTTAGCTTGGCCAAAACTCTTGCCACATTCAGGGCACTCGAATTTGGGTTTATTCTCTTTGGTGTGAGTGCGCAGGTGAACCTTCAGGTGTCCCGCCTGACTGAAAATCTTATCGCACTGAGGGCACTCGTGCTTTTCTTCGGTGTGTGTCCGTCGGTGCAGAACCAGACTGCTGGGTTGACTGAAGCTTCGCTCACACTGCGAGCACTGAAAGAGTTCGTCGCCCCGGTCGTAATGATGGCGGCGCTGGTGACGCGCGAGGTCGGAAAGTTTGACGAATCCTCTCCCGCACTCAGAGCATTTGTGCGGTCGCTCTCCTTCGTGAACATACCGCACATGTTTCCTGAGGCCAGCTGCTTGAGTAAATGTCTTCAAACACAAACTACATGTATGTGAGACCCCTGAAATGATCAATAAAATATAAAATATTATTAATTATAAATATGAATGAATAATTTAATGATTAAATTCAAAATAAAATTATATAAATAATATTATTTTAAAAAAATCATTTTATATTTTTTTATGAAGATAAATTAAATCGACCACTGATACCACATAGTGACCCTGGGAGGCACAAAACAGTCTTAAGTTAACATATCCAAAAATATATCGTATGGGTCAAAATTATAGATTTTTCGTTTATGCCAAAAATCATTACGATACTAAATAAAGATTATGTTCCATGAAGATATTATGTAAATATCCTACTGTAAATATATCAAAACATAAACTTTGATTAGTAATATGCTTTCCTAAGAACTTCATTTGGACAACTTCAAAGATGATTTTCTCAATATTTAGATTTTTTGCAACCTCAGATTACAGATTTTCAAATAGTTCTATCTCGGCCAAATATTGTCCTATCCAACAAACCATACATCAATGGAAAGATTGTTTAATTTTGAAAAATTGACACTTAAGACCGGTTTTGTGGTCCAGGGTCACAAAAATTGTCAAAAAATTTATTTTGAAATTGCTTGTGATGGAATACATTAAGGAAACCCTAAATGGAAATACATTATTATAGTCCTGCAGTTATTTTAGTTTATTTTGATCAATCAAGAGACAATTCTCTACTAAAGAAAAACTTCTCCATCAAAATGTATCATCCGGCATTCATTCTATTTTTATCTCTGGCCCTCAACTTGACACAACAATAAAAATAATAATAAATAATATGATTATATATATAAAATTTGTAATGAAATTCAAATCATTAAAATGTGAAAACAACGCTTTTTCATGGTATACATGCTTCAGATACCTAGCCATCTCATAATTTCTTACCTGAATGAAACGCATCTTGATGTTTTTTCAGACTTGCTTCAGAAACAAATGTTTCATCACACATTGAACACTGGAGAGGGTTTTCGCCCGGGTGGCCGCTCTGGTGGGCAATCAGGTTTCTCCTCCAGCGAAAACCCAGGCCACACTGAGAGCACTTGTAAGGTCTCTCTCCTGTGTGAATCCGCTGGTGAATTTTTAACATACAATGTTGACTGAATCTCTTCCCACAGTGAACGCATTCAAATGGCTTCTCCTGCACATCGACTTTCGGACCACCTGTAGGTTTCTCTGTTCTCCTTTGCTTCTTTGTGGAAACGTCTGGAAATCAAAGAGAAAATAATCTGTAAAATTGAATTGTTAATCATTAAAAAGAAAGTTAAGTAAACTTACTCTCATGGATGCGCATATGAGCTCTGAGGAAACTGGGACGCCCGAACCCCTTGAAACATACAGGGCAGTTGTGTGGCCTCACTCCTGTGTGAATTTCCAGATGTTTCTTCAAGTCTCCTGGGGTATAAAAGCTTTTACTGCACACAAAGCACAGGAACGACCTCTCTCCTGTGTGCGTTTTAATATGAACAACTAGAGCCGATCGCTGACGAAAGCTTTTGTTACAGGTGGGACAGTTGAAGGGCCTTTCACCTGTGTGAATTCGCTCGTGCTGTAACAAGCCTTGGCGTCGACCAAACTTCCTCCCGCAATAAGAGCAGGGGAAGCACTTCCCCTCTTTGTCGACATGCTGATCTGTTAAAATTACAAAGAAGAATCCATATTAACAAAACCACTATCAAATAAAAGTTAAATGAACATAACTGAAACTCCAGGTTATGCATCAACCCTGTTACCATCATCACCAACCCGTTACAATACTGTAGTATTACAGAAAGCAATTATTTTTCTTCATCAATTATTTTTTTTTTAAAAATCAACCCTGTTACCAGGATTTTGTATAGTAAACAAATGACTATTTGAGAGGATATTGTTAGAAATATCGGCATTACATGCTCTTTCTAATAAACATTTTTAGTGCCAAGAAATGGCTATCAATCATATCTCACCCTGTTACAATATTGTAGTATTGAAAAAATTCTGTAAAACTACTTTATCCTTTCAGGAAGTGAATTTTCCAAAGACAAATGTTCTTCAACTATTAAAAAGTGAACCCTGCTATGAGGATTTTGTGTAGTAAACAAATGATTATTGAAAAGTGAATATTCGCAGAAATACCATCATTAAATCCTCTTTCTAATAAACACTTTTAGTCTCAAGAAAAATAAATGGCTGTCAGTCCTGTTACCATCATCACTCACCCCCGTTACCATACTGTAGCATTACAGAAAAACAGTTCAGTAGTAAAACTATCCTTTCTGAAAGTGTACTCTCCAAAGACAAATAGTCTTCATCAATTATTAAAAGATCAACCCTGTTACCAGGACTTTGTATAGTAAACAATTACTGAGAAGTGGATATTGGTAGAAAAGATTAAGAAATGGCTGTCGGTCCTATTACCATCAGCACCTCATCCCTGTTACAATAGTGTAGTATTTTACAAAATTCTGTACAAATACTTTGTTTTCAGGAGCTGAACTCTCCAAAGACAATTATCTTTGCCTATTCATTAATTATTAAAAATCAACTCTGTTACCAGGATTTTGTATAGTAAACAAATGTTTGAAAAGGGCATATTCTAAGCGTTACCAACATTAAATTCTGTTTCTAATATACACTTTTAGTCCCAAGGACAAGTTTGTTTGCCTATTTATCATCAAATTATTAAAATGTCAACCCTGTTAATAGTTATTTTAGTAATGAAATGAATGACTCCGTATTGTAGAAATATCAGCATATACCCTGTTACTCACTGGGTAATTGTTGTTGAAAAGACATCAAAATTGACTAATATTTGACGTAAAATTGATATCAAGGTTCCCACTGGGTACCTTCCCAACATTACATTTTGGTAACCAAACTGTTTCTGGTCCCCATTGACTTCCATAGTATGGAGAAAAAAAATACTATGGAAGTCAGTGGGGACCAGCAACAGTTTGGTTACCCACATTCTTCAAAATATCTTCTTTTGTGCAGAAGAATGAAATTTGCACAGGTTTGGAACAACATGAGGGTGAACGCTAAGGTTGAACAATACAATTGTATATATTCATTTGAGAAAATAAATACCAATATTGCAATTAGTGCATGCAGTTCCATCCTACCTGGATGAAATATAAGTTGATGTCTTTTCAGGGAAATTGCGAGAGAGAAGGTTTTGTTGCATATGACACAATGATATGGCTTTTGATGATCTGTCAGCTCTGAGCTGGAACTCTGATCAGCATCAAGGTCAAGATTCACTGATGGACTGAATCTCGTCTCAGACTCTGATAGACGCTCCCCTGTGCTCATTTCTGAAAACATATTAAGACGATATTAAGCAACTTAGGCTTGTTATAGACATGCTACATTAATTTATGCAATATTTAGACATAAGTGACTATGTGTCTACATAACCTAACCCTAAATAAACAACTAGAGATCATACTGTCTTCAGAAGCTCCAAGGCTTCCAGAAAACACTGCTGATAGCTGCGATGAAGCAGAAACACCGCAGGCTCCTTCCACGTCCTCTGGCTCACCCTGGTCCTCCTCCTCCTCAGGAATAAGCACATCAGCTCCGGCGGTCACAGCATCACCTTCCTGCAGCTTGTTCAGATGGGACTGCATGTGTGCTTGCAGGCTGCTGGGCCGAGGGAAGCTTTTGGAGCACAAAGGACAAATGTGGGGTCTCACTCCAGTGTGAGTTCCCATGTGTGTCTTCAGATCTCCTGCACCATAAAACCGTCGGAAGCATATGAAACATTCGAAAGGCTTTTCTCCGGTGTGAATTTTCCGATGCACGATCAACACCGAACGCTGCCTGAAGCTTTTGTTGCACATGGTGCAGCGGAACGGTCTCTCTCCAGTGTGAATGCGTTTATGTTGCTCCATATCTTGATGTCGTCCGAATATTTTTCCACAGTACGGACAGGTAAAGCGATTCCTTTCAGCAACACTCAAATGTTCTGTTAAAAAAAGTGAATCAACAGGATTTTTAATGATGACGTATGAAATTGATAACGACAAACCAAACAATTTGTCCTCCATGCGGTGCCAACTCACACCAGGAGCATTTCAGAAGCGAAGCAACTGGATTCACGAGGCCACAAGATTGGCCTGTCTGACGGTTTTCATGATTTTTTGTGTTTTTTCTTAATTTTTGAGGTTCTATACTGGTTAAGTAGGCTAAATGGTTATGTTTTGTTCGGTTTAATCGTGTTTATTGTTGTGTTTATTGCTGTGTCCTCCTTTGTTGTGCTGTAGCATACTTTGCAGCTGTGTTTTAGTCAGCACAGGGTGTTTATTTTGTATTTGAACTGTGCAGCTTGGACACAACATCCGTCAAAAATAGACTAAGCACCTATCTTTAGCCTTCTGGGACGCTTCTGAAACGTGGTATAAACACATAAGCACTGACTAGAGTGCAGTGTAAATAAGGGGTGAAAATCCTTAATCCTTTATCACAGACGACTGGAAAGGTTAAGAGGCCTTTGAATATTGTTGTGCCTTGGAGTCAAAAAGGTTGAGAACCACTGTGTTAATGTTAAAAAAGGAAAACATACTTGTTTCTAAAAGACCTTTTAAAACTATTGAACATATAATTAATGCTAATAATAATTTTGATAATCACAATTTATTTTATTCTACAAACAAAAAAATGAAACTTAACAGAAAGTAAATATTTTACAGAATAAATGCTGCCTTTCTATTTGTGACCCTGGAGCACAAAACCAGTCATAAGGGTCAATTTCTCGAAATTGAGATGTATACATCATCTGAAATCTGAATAAATAAGCTTTCCATTGATGTATGGTTTGTTAGGATAGGACAATATTTGGCTGAGATACAACTATTTAAAAAAAAAAGTGGAATCTGAGGGTGCAAAAAAATCTAAATATTGAGAAAATCATCTTTAAAGTTGTCCAAATGAAGTTCTTAGCAATGCATATTACTAATCAAAAATTAAGTTTTGATATATTTAAGGTAGGAAATTTACAAAATATCTTCATGGAACATGATCTTTACTTACTATCCTAATGATTTTTGGCATAAAAGAGAAATGTATAATTTTGACCCATACAATGTATTGTTGGCTATTGCTACAAATATACCCCAGCGACTTAACACTGCTTTTGTGCTCCAGGGTCACATTTTAGGAAGGGGTCCCTCGCAGGGGATCATCATATTTGAGGGTCTGTGGCATCAAAAATTTTGAAAACCCCTGATTTTAACCAAAATCTCTGAATAGTAGATGACACCACCATATAACCTCACAGGGGGTCAAATTTGCTCTGCTATTTCTCCCCAGTTTCTTTAAAAAAGAAGCTGATCTCACCTGGATGAGCGACGCGTTGATGCTTTATCAGCGAGAAGGAGAGAGAAAACCTCCGGTCACAGAGTGTGCAGTGGTAGGGTCTCTCCTCCGTGTGATGAGTACGGTGGTGTTTTCTGAGGTTTACTGCTTGGCTGAAGTATTTCCCGCACTGGGAGCACTGGTACGGCTTCTCTCCGGTGTGAACGCGCAGATGCATCCGAAGCTTCGCTTGCTTATGAAATCTCTTTCCACAGTGATTGCACTGATGCGGCTTGTTTTCGTCGCGCGCTTGCTGGTGAGCTGCAGACTCTTCCTCTTGAAGAGGATTCAGTGTTTCAAAGCCTGGGAAGAGAAAATAACACAATGTGCTACTTGGAGTGGTACCACTTTCTGAGATTTGATATCCTGGTAGAAACTACGATTATGGTAAGGTTTTTGTAATTATTAGACTCACCCTTTTCAGCAGAACGTGCAGAATTGTGAGAGAGCTCAGATGAAGGAGATGGCGCTCTCTCAGCCTCTTCATGCTGACTTTGGGCAATGTTTTCATTAGGTGCTTCGCTTTCAATATTGTCTACTAGGTCCAGAGAGAGAGATTCACTACCGTCCTTAAGCGCGTTAGTTTGTAAGTGCTTGTGCAGATCTTCAGAGGCCACAAAGCTGCAAGGCCTCTCATTGTCAGGAGCGTCCAAATGGTTCACGTCATCGGATTCAGAGAAGGTCTGATCGGGAGATTCGAGACTGGACAGATGTGTGACGCAGTCGGGGCAGCGGTGGGAAATCTCTCCTGTGTGTGTCAGCTCATGTTCATCCAGCTGGCATGCAAAATTTTTCCCACATTCAACACAAATTAAACACTTACCCTCTGTACTAACATCCTGACCTGCAAAAAGAGAAGATACTTAAGTTTCAGTTTGTTTGTTCATTGAAACAGATTTGGATAAGTGTAGCATTGCATCAGTGTCTCAGCAATGGATGCTCTGCAGTGAATGGGTGCCGTCAGAATGAGAGTCCAAACAGCTGATAAAAACATCACAATAATCCACAGCACTCCAGTCCATCAGTTAACATCTGGAGAAGACAAAAGCTGAAACACATCCAGCATTAAGATGCTTTTAACTCTGCTTCCATCTTTTATCCATAACTACGCTTCTTCCAGTAAAAAGTGTCCATCTCCTGTTGTCTCTCACATTTGTTTAGACATATTTTGGACTGTTTTTGCTTATAAACGGTGCTTGATCTGTGCATTTTTTCTCCTCTGATTCAGACCAGACCACTCTTTCACAGGACAAAGCATTATTATGGATTATGGACTTGGCCAGAAGCAACAGCTTCAAGTTAAAAATGTCTTAATAATGGATTTGTTTATTACAAACACACTTTGTCGATGGACTTGTGCTTTATGTATTATTAATTTCATTTATAGTATGTATATTATACAGATTATTGTGATGTGATCTGACGGCACCCATTCACTGCAGAGGATCTCCAAATCTGCTTTCTCTCTCAACAAATCTGTTCCAATAATAACTGGACATAAATTGTAATCGATGTTTATAAAATGGTCCGTTCTGAGGCTAAAATCTGATTGGATGAGCTAATAAACTGGCAGGACACTGGATCAGTAGTTTCAGGTGTTTTTATAACCTCAACTAGGTTTTACAGAGTCACAATAAAAAGGGGTTTTGGCAGTCCGTTTCATTTTGGGCCTAACAACACTCCATGACACCGATAGAACTACTGCAATGTCTTACTGTCTGTAGTTTAATTCAGTGCATGGCAACATTTCATACCTTGATGAAATGCACGCAGATGTCTTCTCAAGGAGGATAACAGGGCGAAGTTTTTAACACAAACCGCACAGTGAAAGGCCTCCGCATCCGTATGGACGATCTGATGGGTCTTGAGGTCTCTCTCCCGGGTGAAAGTCTTTCCACACACCAAGCACTCGAAAGGCCTCTCTCCTGTGTGAATCCGGACGTGCTCGGACAGATGCTGAATGCGGGAAAAACCCTTCCCACACTGAGAGCACTGAAACGGCTTGGCTCTGGCAGAGAGACTCTTTGCGTGGTCTGTGAAAGGAACATGACAATGTTAAGTTGTCTCTCTCAGCAAATATACACGTGTTAAGTATATGTGACAGCTAAACAAGAATGTTTCTGATTGCATAGTAAAGTATAATAAAACAGGAATCCAGTTATTACTCTCTAGGTTATCCGACTGAAATCAAAGTCAAGGTGGCACAGTATCAACATCTCTAGGTTCACATACTTATAATACACATAAACCCTCATTCTCACCCGGATCAGACTCCTGTGCTTCAGTGCTATGGGCAGCTGATGGGTCACTGGATGACTTCACGCTCAGATCCATGACTTACTGGAAAAATACATTTTTGTATTTTTATAAAAAGTACTATGGTTGTACAGCAATGGTATAAAACACTATGACATTAAATTACTACCATTATCACGTGGTATTTGCATACCATGGTGCATGATCAAAGATATGGAAATGCTCTAAACAATCTCTATCTAGTTGCAATTATTATATATACTATGACATATGCACATGTCTGAATATCTATATGATAACAAAATCACAGCTGGAGACTGAACACACCTCCTTTGGTTGCATCTCGATTTAGTTACATGTGAACACACAGTGAAAGGTGCATTAGCTGTTACTCAGGCAGATGAAACAGAGAAATAAACATTAGCTGCGCCACAAGACTGAGACACAGATGTAAAGTAGTGACAAGCCTCACCTTTCCTGTGTCTCATCACACAATTATCATGCACGTCCACACGGACTGACAACCCGGAAATGACTGGAGACGTTGACTTTTCACAATAAAAGTCAATCTTTTCAAAATAAAAGTCAATCTTTTCAAAATAAAAGTCAATCTTTTCAAAATAAAAGTCAATCTTTTCAAAATAAAAGTCAATCTTTTCAAAACAAAAGTCAATCTTTTCAAAATAAAAGTCAATCTTTTCAAAACAAAAGTCAATCTTTTCAAAATAAAAGTCAATCTTTTCAAAACAAAAGTCAATCTTTTCAAAATAAAAGTCAATCTTTTCAAAACAAAAGTCAATCTTTTCAAAATAAAAGTCAATCTTTTCAAAATAAAAGTCAATCTTTTCAAAATAAAAGTCAATCTTTTCAAAACAAAAGTCAATCTTTTCAAAATAAAGGACTAAAATCTTCCTTTTCTTATTCAATAACGCATTCTAGGTTCCAAATTTACAGGTACCCCAGTCTGGTTTTTACAAGAATAAAGGTCAAATCTTTCAAACAAAAAGTAAGTTAGAAGTCACGTCTTTGCAAATAAAGTCAAGGAGTGCGTTGGATCGTGAAAAACACAATAAGAGGCCTCAATCTGATATGCAAAAGTTAAAGGGCACACGGTCGTTTTGGGTTGTCTGAATAACAGTCAGTCTGTGTTTCAGAAAGTAAAAGGACCACAGCTGGTGGTCAAAAATAAAGGTCAATACATAGTGTGGTCTGTTCTGTCTAAAAGTCAATCTTTTCAAAATAAAAGTCACTCTTTTCTAAATAAAAGTCAATCTTTTCAAAATAAAAGTCAATCTTTTCACAATAAAGGTAAATCTTTTCAAAATAAAAGTCAATCTTTTCAAAATAAAAGTCAATCTTTTCAAAATAAAAGTCAATCTTTTCAAAATAAAAGTCAATCTTTTCAAAATAAAAGTCAATCTTTTCAAAATAAAGGTCAATCTTTTCAAAATAAAAGTCACTCTTTTCTAAATAAAAGTCAATCTTTTCAAAATAAAGGTCAATCTTTTCAAAATAAAAGTCAATCTTTTCAAAATAAAAGTCAATCTTTTCAAAATAAAGGTCAATCGCAAAAACAGTTAAATATTTTTTTTACAATACGTTTACTTTCCTTTGATCTTGCGACAAACATAAAGGAGGTCTAAAAAGTACTTGAACACGAACATAAAAAATGTTTAGTCCTAAATGTTGTTACATATTATAACAAATAAATCAAACATAAAGAAAGGTTATAGCCTACAGCTAATTTTCAAGCAAAACATTTTAGCATTTTTGGAAGGCTTATATGATAAAGCCATCATTCGAAATGATGATAAAGTATTGTGGCACTTAATGTTTTTCAAACGTTAGTGTAATGTTTATGTGATGAACTACACCCGTGGTTACACTAAGAAGTCATTTTTTAAATTGTCTCAGAAAGGTGAAGTTATTATTATTATTCTGAAAAAAAATTCTCTGATTTTGTTTGCAGGACCATTTGATATGTTGTTGTGTCTAATAGAACGGCATTCATATGTTTTGAGGACACAGGACTCACCTTCTGAGAAAATCAATAGCTTCTTCTACAATAATTTACATTGACATTGATTGTGTTCTGGTGCACTGGCATGCTGACTGTGATTTTAAGATTAGGGCCTTGATGTAAACCAGGGTTGCCAACTCACGCTTTCAGGCTCCGTCTCACGCTCAGCTTTCAAATTCGGGAAGTTTTAATACTAAATTCAAACAATAAATACAGTTTTGGTGCACTTAAAGGCACAATATGTAATTTTCCCTGCTAGAGGGCACGTATTCAAAATTAAAAAAGAGACAAAGGCGTAGTTTGATGACACCGTGACTGAGTGTGGAATCATGGGAGTTGTGGTCTTCATCCCCACAGCCTATGCAATCCGATGGGACTCGGGCAGAAATCATGTTCATGGATGAGCTAATGATTTATTAATGTAGTAGTATGAAGCAGGGTGAGGCTGAAAGCTGTCGAAGCGAAACGAGGTGCTGAACGAGCGTGACACACGGCTCAAAAGCAGCGGAGCTTTTATTATGCCACAGTCGAGCGCATCCGCTGCTTCCGGTCGTGCGTATGTATTGGGTCAAGCGCGGAGCTTTTAATTATGCCACAGTCGATCGCTTCCCGCCTGCTTCCCGGTCGTGCTTATGTTGTGTAAAGCAGCGTAGTTTGTGTATTGATGGCTCTAACAGATTGCGACCGCTTCCGCTACTTACTTTTCCGGTCGTGTGTATGTGGGGTAAAGCAGCGGTGCTTTTATTATGCCACAGTCGACCGATTCCGTTGCTTCCGGTCGTGCGTATGTGGGGTATAGCAGCGGGGCTTTTATTATGCCACACTTTAGCGCTTCCGCTGCTTCCGTTCGTGCGTGTGTGGGGTAAAGCAGCGAAGCTTTTATTATGCCACGGTCGAGCTCTTCCGCTGCTTCCGGTCGTGAGTATTTGGGGTAAAGCAGCGGAGCTTTTATTATGGCACAGTCGACAGCTTCCGCTCCTTCCGGTCATGCATATGTAGGGGTAAAGCAGCGGGGCCTTTTATTATGCCACATTCGACGCTTCACCGGTCGTGCGTATGTGGGAGTAAAAGCAGCGTAGCTTTTATATAAGTGCTCTGCACAGTCGAGCGGCATTTCATAAAACTTGCCTTGTCCGTCATGGAAGAAGAACGAGGAAGGCGTATGTTGGGGTAAAGTCAGCTGTCCGCTTCTTCCGTTCGTTGCGTTATGTGTTGTGAAAAGGTGCCATCTGTGTTGCTTTGATTATGCCACATGGTCGTGGCGTATCGGGATGGGTAAAGCAGTCGTAAGAGGAGCTTTAAGATTAGTCGGGGCCATACAGTCCCGAAGCGTGCCTATTCCCGCTGCTCTCTCGGTGTCGTGGTGCGTTAATTTTGGGGTAAAGCAGCGGGGCTTTTATTAGGCGCCAACACGCGGCGCGAAGTGTCACGGTGCGTTTTGTAAAGTTGCTTCCTCATGTGGGGGTTAGATGAGGCCGGGTGGCCTTAGAGTATAGTTATGGCCGGGACAGTCGAGGATGCTCGTTTCCTGCGGTGCTTACCGTCGTCGTATGGAGCGTATGTGGGGTTAAAGCCGCGGTTCCTTTATTATGCCAACGTCTAGTGGACCGCATTACGGCGTGGGCGAAGGTAGAAGGCGAAGAGGTTATGCGTACTGTGGGTGTAAGCAGCGGGGCTTTGTGATTATATGGCACCATTGGAGCGCTTCCGCTTCTTTCCGGTGCCGTGTTGACAACGTATGTGGGGTAAAGCAGCGAGCTTTTATAAGGCTTTTGCAGTTTTCCTTCGAGCGCTGCAGTCGGATTTCCGCGGCTTCCATGGTCGTGGGTATGTTGTTGGGTAAAAGCATGCACTTGCTTTTATTCTGCCAGGAGCGCGAACAGGGCTGTTCTCGACCGCTTCTGCTCTTTCCGGTCGTGCGTATGTGGGGTAAAGCAGTGGAGCTTTTATTATGCCACAGTCGAACGCTTCCGCTGCTTCCGGTCGTGCGTATGTGGGGTAAAGCAGACGGGGGCTTTTATTAGTTCCACGTCGAGCCTTATATTCTGGCGCTTGCTTTCGCGGTCGTTGCGGGGATATGTTGGGTAAGGCTGCGGCGATACTGTGTTTACATTGATGCCAACATCGACTCGCCTCCGACTTCTTGCCGGTCGTGCGAGGTATGTGGAGGTAAAGGCGTCCATGGGAGCGAGCTAAGATCTTTATATTAGCCACGGTCGACGCTCCGCTGCCTACCGTCGTGGGTATGGGGCGTAGGTGTTCTAGTGGTTTTTGGATATTTTAATTTTAAAAAATCACATATTGTGCCTTTAATGTGGCATAAATCATAAAATGTAACTCTTCAGTTAAAGCCAGAGCCATGAAAAAAACGACAAGCTTTGATCTCGTGGTTCACGGAGCTCTCCACACCAACCAGCGTTTGCTGAATACATTTTTTTTTTTTTTTTTTTTTTGGGCTGCGACATAATCGGGTTTAAGTAAGAGACGACAGCTTCATGATACGGGTATTTTGCAGCAATTTTTGGTAACTTACAGCATATTATGCATGACAGTACCGATGACATTTACCGTGTACTTTTATTTTGGGAGAGGGACGGGAGAGCAGTGCATACTAGCAGTTGCGTCTTACTCTCCGGTATTGCTTCTGATGACTGTGACCGATACAGCTGACTATTTTTCAGTTAAATAAGTGTTTATTGTAAGTTATTTATTGAACCTATAGTTAGTCCGCATAACTTTGAGGAGATATTTGGTACTAAATACTATTTGTTGTGCACAAATTAATGGGAACAATTATGACTTCTCATATATTTTATTCAAATATGATTCGTATTACACTTCTTATTGTCATGATGAGTAGCGGAAAGTGTAAAATTAGAAAAAAGAGTTCTAAATATTCCACTGCAAAGAGGCAGAAGAAGTTAGAGTCTTTTGTGGGTCCCAGAAAAAAACAATCATTTGAATTTGTAATGCTGTTACCGCACTAGGTACTTTAGGATTTTGACTAAATATATCTGAATATTGCAGGTCATACCGCTTACTTATTTTTAAGTTCTCATTTTTGGACTTTTTTAAGTTCTTCATTTAGTTCTTCCAACACTAGATTTGTTAAATGAAAATTTAAAAAAGGGAGATAACTTTTTTTATCCTCTTTTATCCTTTTTTTACCATTTTTTCATCTTTTATATTGCATACTCACACATGACTTCCAGCAAATACGGAATTTCAAAGCAAGTTTAAATTGATGCGACAAAGGCGCATTCAACAAAAGTTTGTTGTCCTCTTATTTTTACAGTATATACACATTAATTGATATTGAATCGAGATCGAAACACCAACCCCCCACCCCACTCCAAGCTGAACTTAAAAGTTGGCAACCCTGTGTAAACATATAGAATATCAGTAAGATGAGTAGAGATGCATAAATGAAAAACCTTGGTCCAGTTCCTCCCCGTGTGTGGTGACGTCTACAATCAACCGCAAATGGCCCAGCCCGATTAGGGGTTATCTGATAGGCCGGTGTCTGGTGAAATCTCCAGTTGAGTAACAAGTGATAAGAACGCCTCTAACCTGTCCATCACCTGATGCCTCCCAGACAGGACATAAAACCACGCTGCTTTAATATCATGTAGGTCCACCACAGCTCTGATGTGTCGAAAGCATGGTCTCCACAAGACCAGCGTGTCCCATGGTATCTGACACTAGATCCAGTGACAGCAGCAAATCGCTCAAAGTCTGGCAGGTGTGTTTTGTTGGTCGCAGAAGCATAATCGCCATAGTATGTGGCAGTAGGGGGTAGGCCTTTAAACACCTTTAAGAAAAAGCTATCAGAAGAATTTAGATTCATTCAGTTGTCTGCCAGATACGGGCTGATATATATTTTGGGATGTGGCCTGGAATGACTAATATGTCCAAACTTCATAAAACTCTGTACACATGAAAACCAGCACTTTTTTAAATGATCAGCTGTTTATATCAACATGAATGACTGGCATATGTTGTCCAGAAGAGGAAGCTTTTCTCAGAGATCTCATAGTTTGGCATCAGTGTAAATGGTTCAATAACTTGTAAAAATGCAAAGAAAAGCATTTCTTCATTCTGAGTTTAATACAATTAGTTTACAAGGACATCTCTGATCTTTAACATGCTTACAGATCATTTGATGGCTTCCGCTTATACCTTTTTCAGTTGATGTGTAAATTATTTATAGTTACTATAAAGTTTCGAATGAAAACCAAAATATATTTTCTTAATGATGATGATATATATCCTTAACCTGTTCCTGGGTAGAAATGTTTGTGTCTCAGTGGCCAAGCTTCATACATCCACGGTTCCACACCTATCGCCTATGTGTTGTGAAGTGTATATTGACTAGGTGTTGTTTCAGGAGTTAACGTCAAACATAGAGGAATGCAGTGTGGGTCTGCACACTTGTGTCTCTGTGGTGCACTCGTGTCGTGTGTGCTTCCGGCTGTAGCTGTCCCCACAGCCTCACGGGGCCTATAGCACTACGTACCCCGACTTCACGTGTTCCCCAGTGACCCCCAATGAAGAGATCCTCTGATAATTTCTGTAAAATTCGGGGGCCCTTCCTAGAGGAGGTGGGTGCACAGACATGTGTGTGGCGCGTCGGGGTACTTGTGCGGCAGTGTGCCCCAGGACCTCGGAGAACCTCTGTGACCAGTGGGGCTATACAAAAAGGATGTGTGTGGATACGGCTCGATTTGAGAGCACTCATCGCAAATGGGCCCGGGAGGTGAAGTTTGTATAACAATTGAGAGAAAGAGGACTTTTTTTGGAGTACCAAGGGCGTTTAGTCATAGCAGCAGGCACGAGTAAACGATAGTCTGGCTTGTGATGCAAACAGTGTGCCAAAGGTCCGGACGGTGTGTGCGGAGGACAAACACAATACTCCTAGCAATCTGCCAAACATATATATATGTTGGCGGCTTCCAGCACGGGACGGGACAACGTAGAAATAAGCTGCGGTAATTGTGTACGGCGTGCTGGGGGGAGGGGTGAGACACAGAGGCCGGTCTTTTAAGTCGCCATGATGCCGAGACCCTTTTAGAGGAGGGGAGCGCCGGGAGGAAGGTGCGCTTGCCGCGGGAGTGTTGCTGTTGAGGACCGCTAGAGCGACAAAACCGGACATAGGCTGGCGGTAAGCCGGGAGTGAAGGCTTGAAAGCTGTGTATTTAACATAATAAGAGGATAAGTGACTAGATATAGATCGCAAGACGAGGGAAAAACCGGATCAAAACCAGCCACAATACAGAGTTTTTAAGGTGGAGAAGGCCCATATTTAGTGTCTCCACCTTTAAACGGGGCTGTACCGGTGAAAAGCCGTATAAAGACCTTTTAACATTAAGGCTGGCAGCAGGTGTAAAGTATTTTAGTAAATGTAATTAATAACTGTACTTGAGTATCTTTTAGGATACTTTGCAATTTTACTGAGTATCAAAGATATTAGCAACTTTAACTCTTTACCCCACTCTTACATTTGAAACGGCTGCATTCTCATGACATTTTGCATAGCCCTAGCGTTTCTGATGCAGTTCCTTTTTTTCTGCTACAAAAGAAGTGATATCACCAACTACAGGGCACTGAAAGTAGCCTACAGTATCTTGTGCGTTTTGCACAAACTTGTCAACAAGGCTACTTTAAGTGCATGCGAGTTCCTTAGCAAGTATTTGTGAATCACAGGTGTTTTATCTCTGAGATGAGGCCCAAACCAGCACATCCATTGCAATAAGGCTTCGGCTTTTTAATTTTACTTATCATTATTTTATTTATCCGTTACACTGAAGAGACTTTTTGAAGGATTTTGGATGTATTTATTTTGTTTTGTGCAATTTTGAGGTGTTCAGTTTCATTTTGGTTTTAGAAAATAAACGTGAATGCTCTCCTCACAAATCAACCCTTTCTAGTCTCTTCTTTGGCGAGTGCTCTTGAGCTGTATTTATCAGTGTTGGGGGTAATGCATTACAAGTAACGCGAGTTACATAATCAGATTACTTTTTTTAAGTAACTAGTAAAGTAACGCATTACTTTTTATTTACCAATCTACCGGAGTTCCTTTCCCCCCCCCCAATGTATTGACTGACAGCTCTCCTGTCCCCATGTTGAGAGAAATCAGAAGATGTTACTGTAGTTCTAAAATAAATATGAATATGCATTAATTCATCTCACTCACACAAAACACAGATTCAGTATTCCTCAAAATGAATACAAATAATGCAACTCAGAATATGACGCAAACCTGCAATAATTAAATATTAAACAACACAAATATCCTTTATTTATTTAATCCCATTCTATTTACTTCTGAGCTTCGATGATCCAGTTCATAATAATAAGCACAAATTACTCTAGACAAACATTTGTGTGTCTTTGTTTATTGCTGAAGTGTGTTGAAATGTCTTCTTCTGCATTCTACTGTACTTTCCCTTCAGCCTGAGGCTTATTCATTTCACTTTTGGTGTGAAAAGGCTTTTATATTTGCCAAAAATATAACTTTTTTTTTTTATTTTAAAAACAAACAAGCAAGCCCTGTCCAGATGTAAAAAGTAACGCAACGCATTACTTTCCATAAAAAGTAACTAAGTAACACAATTAGTTACTTTTTTATGGAGTAACGCAATACTGTAATGCATTACTTTTAAAAGTAACTTCCCCCAACACTGGTATTTAGTACAAGTAAAATACTGAAGCACTGTTACAATCAGATGCTCTAAGATACTTCTACTTAAGTTGTTTAGGAGTTGCTGAGTTGCAACTTGAGTCAGTGTCACTGTAAGGTACCTGCACTTTTACTCAAGTATGCTTTTCATGCAAAATGCATGAGGTGACTATGAACATTTTTCATCTTTCCAAAAAAAAAAACTACTATAATGATCGTTAATGCAACCGTTAAGGACCTGGAATCGTTCAGAGGAATCGCAATTGCTGAATTTCTGTCTCTAATGTCGAGTCCACAACGCCGTCGCGACTAATGTCCGCAAACAGCTGCCGTACTTCTCGCTCATACCACCAGCAAAAGGGGGAGTCCGCTAAAAACAGCCATGCATTGTGATGACTCATTTTAAGCACCCCATGACCTATTCATGCATAATATAGATGTAAGTTCCAAATAAGCCTATATTAAACGTCTCGCGTAGATTTAGGGTTCTAATAGCTGTATCCATCCTGAACCGCGCTCGCGCCCCCCCTCCAGCTGACGCAGTGGTGCAGTCCGTGCGAGGCAATGGCAGAGGTGTAGAGGGAGAGAGAGGAACCGAGCGTCCTGACAGCTTGACTCCAGACCCACAGCGGTGACCCACCGAGCCGCGGACAGCGCACCCAGAGCCGCCGAGCCGCCGAGCCGCCGCCCGCCCGACACTCGCAGCTCCGCGGGGCTTTCTCTCACTCTCAGGTGTGCGTGTGAGCCAGCGGCGCTCGCGTTAGCACTGGCGCTAGCCGCCGTCTCTGCTCCACAACACTGTGTTTCTGTCAGAAACGCGTGTAAACACGGGCTACTTTACCTCGACACACGCCTGTTAGTTAATCACGCGTGCTTCGGGTTACCCAGCTGCCTCTGTTTTCATGCAGTTGTGTCGTATAGGCATGTGTAAGTAACGTTAGGCCTCTGCAGTTTTGGGGGTGACTCTCTTCCAGATCAAGTATCTGTGGGTTTGTTGCGGATGGAAACTCATCTGCTTTGGCTAACTTACATATAGAGATATTTCTGTGTACACCAGGTGACATTTATACTTAGATGTGCTTTGGCAGCTGTGCTGGATGTTGACACTGAGGTTATGGAGCTGATTTTAAGGATCTGTCTTTGTGCTCTAATAAAGTTAGTGAGGGTTGGTCTTGGGTTTATGGTTGTTTGGTGCAGAAGCCAGATGTGTGTGTGTCTTCTAACTCTTCTAAATCACACACACACACCTTATACACAAGTGCTGTGGGTTTCCATTGGGCGACACTAGTGCTGAAATATTGAGAATGGGGAGGTTTATGTGTGTGTGTATATATATATATGTATGGGGAAAAAACTACAAATGTGTACTCGTTGTTAACTTCACACATTCTCTATAAAATCCATTTACAAAAATCTGTATCCGTTCAGTGCATCTTCCAGAAGTCCTGGAAAGGCATGGATTTCATTTAATTTTGTTAGTGTTATTTATGTAGTATTAATGCATTTATTTATGGGTCAAAGACGAGGCGTGTTGGTGCCCTCATCTAATTAAACTGACAGAAGTGATTTACGCAGATAAAGATGCAGATAAAGTGTCTGCTTTAATGTTTCGAATGCTTTTGGTGAAAATAAAATGTCAAAGTACAGGTACACAAGTAATGTTCCATCGCCGTTCATGTAACGGGTGTATTTATGTAAAACTGAAACAAGCATATTAATGTAAAAGAAAAGAAGTGCATAAAGTAACGATCAGCTAGATTACATTTGATTCTGTTTTAAATGATTAAAAACGTCTTGCTAACTAATGAGTAAAGATTGGTAAAGATGTAAAATGACGATGAGTCTGCGAGCTTTAATGGCATCTAATGATTCCTGCTCTAAATATGCCTGAAAAGATGTTTTGCTGTATGATAGTCATTATTGTTTGCTCTTAAAAACTCAAATTAAACGGGACCCATTCGAATGTTTGGGGGGAAAACAACATTTAAAGCTGTATTAAACTTTTATTGTTTTAATGCTCGAAGACCACTTTTCGTCTTTGACCCTTATATTTTTAATTAGCTTGTCTTTTGATATAATTTTAGTTTTCATTTTATTTTTAGTTTAAGATTTGGTATTTTTTGTTTTGTTATGTGCTTTTCTCTTTAGTTTAGCTTTTAGTTTATTTCAGTTTTCATTTGAGTAAATTTAGTACTTCTACATCAACTTATTACAATTATATTTATTTTTAATAGTTTTAGTTGAGCATGAGCTGAAACGTCTGCTCTTTGGGCTGTTTTTAAGACACTTTTTTGCACTTTTGTCACCTTATAGATGTTCGTTTTTATGATAGACAATTGTCTTGGTCTTCCAGTGTGTGGACATTTTAGTTTTTTGGTTGATCACATTTGTCTTGATTTACGCACCTGAGAACGGACACTAATGAGAATGCTATAATGAATTCACTGTCACTGTGTTTTCGTGTGTTTTGCCCCAGATAAAGCCGAAGCCACGCACCATGTCCTTAAAACCGCGGGTGGTGGATTTCGATGAGACGTGGAACAAGCTCCTGACGACAATCAGAGCGGTTGTGATGCTTGATTACGTGGAGAGAGCAACATGGAACGACCGCTTCTCGTATCCTGCACTCTTGTCCTGATGTGCAATGAAACTGTTGCTTCATCTTTTTTTTTCCTGTTTCTTGTAATCTGTTTAAAAAAATCTATTTTATGAGTGTGCAAAGCCATATTTTATTTTTGTTTTTATCTACTTTATATACACACTATCATTCAAAAGTTAGGGGTGAGTAAAATTCCAAAAGAAATTAAAGCAAGGATGCGTTAAATTGATCAAAAGTGACAGTAAAGACATTTATAATGTTACGGAAGGTTTCCGTTTCAAATAAATGCTGCTCTTTTGAACTTTCAAAGAATCCTGAAAAATACAATGCATCACGGTTTCCACAAAAATATGGTGCAGCACAACTGTTGTCAGCATTGCTAATAATCAGAAATGTTTCTCGAGCAGCAGATCAGCATCTTATACTGATTTCTGAAGATCATGTGACACTGAAGACTGCAGTAATGCTGCTGAAAATACAGCTGCGCATCACAGAAATACATTACAGTCTAACAGATATTAAAATATAAAAGAGTTATTTTAAATTGCAATAATATTTCACAATATTACTGTATTTCTGATCAAATAAACACATGCTTGGTGAGCATAAGAGACTTCTTATCGTGTCTTATTGACCGCAAACTTTTAAATGGTAGTGTAACTTCATGTATCCTGCATTAAAATCTCCTTAACGTGAGCTTTAGTGACATCTATGCGCTGTGTGTTGCATATCCAGAGCCTTTAGGGGAAAGACTGTACACTGAGACGAAAGTGTTTCTGGAAAATCATGTCCGTCAGTTGTTCAAGGTGAGAACGAGTGATGCTCAGGCCAGTGTCGTTACGGTGTAATTGTGGGTGTCTTGCATCATTGCGGTGTGTGTGTCTTACAGAGAGTCCTGGAGTCAGAGGAGAAGGTTTTGGGGATGTATCACAGATACTGGGAGGAATACAGCAAAGGCGCTGAGTACATGGACTGCTTATACAGGTGAGCTCAGCTACTGTAGCAGAGGCAACTCTATGAAGGACATTAAAGGTGATGTGTGCAGTATTTTTCAGTCTGAGCCGAGTGTAAATAGATTGTTTACCCCAAAAAATGATAAGTTCTTTACTTCCTGCAGGTTGTTCCAAACTTCTTGTTTGAACGCAAAAGAAGATATTTTGAAGAATGTGGGTAACCAGACAGTGACTTGCGTAGTATGGAAATCAATGAGAACTGAAACTGTTTGGCTTTTTTTTTGTATTCAAATGAGAAAAGAAGGTTTGGAGCAACTTGAAGGTAAGTAAAGGATGATAGAACTTTCATTTTTGGGTGAACTGTCCCTTTAATGTGCAGAGACAGCAGCTGTATACATATGCAGGTCATAGACTGACCAATGAAATGCTTAATGCTTATGCTAACCCTAAACTTATATTAGCTGTATGGAAAACTGTCATTATTCTTGCCATTCATGTTGGGTGGTAGTTCCCTTTTAATTTGAAGCAAATTGCACTGACTGTAGGTTCTGGTTGGAAATGGTTGTTTGTGTTAGTGTGGTGTGATTACTTGGATGGTGAAGCTTATTTAATAATGGCTGGATGTCAAAGAATTAGATGATTGGTGTTTAACCTTGGTTTAACAATTCCTTGGTTTTTAGCGTAAGAAAGTCATTCAATTTCAATTAAGTAGTAACATAAAACAACAGTATATTAGTAAACATACCGTCAAAAGTTGGGGTCTTGGTAACCTTCGTAATATTTTGAAAGCATAATGTCGTTCTGTCACAAACGACTTAGTTTTATTGATGTGAAGAATAAACTAAGTTTGTGAAATATTATTGCAATTTAAAATATCTATTTTATTCCTGTGATGCGAAGCTGTATTTTCTGCATCATTACTCCAGGCTTCAGTCGTCACATGATCTTCAGAAATCAGTATTAATATGCTGATTTGCTTTTGTAACAAGATAAATGTTTTTACTGTCACTTTTGTTCAATTAGTAATGAATAAAGTATAATTCTTAACGGTTAGCACCTAAAATGAAAATGAGGCCCATAAATTACATAATACATCCAGGTGTATATGACTTGATTCTTTCAAGGACGAATCAGGGAGTTGCATGCATAAGTCCAAAAGAAGTGAAATTAAAAGCGCCCATCCATAAACAAAAGTGTCTCACACGGCTCCGGGGGGTGAACAAAGGCCTCCTGTAGCGAATTGATGTGTTTTTGTAAGAAAAATATCCATATTCAAAACGTAATAATAACTTTAATCTAGCTTGCGCTCACTGTTGTACACAGAAGCAGCGCCGCTCAGAAGTGACACAAGCGGAAGCGCAGCGGAGAGATCAAAACAAAACAATGGTCACTTATTAGTAGTACAAAACGAGGATTTGTTAAGAAAAATGCTGGAGGATTTCAATATAAACCAAGAGGAGACTGGTTTTCCTTTGCTAAAGTAAGGAAACTTTGCTTCCTTTGCTCCTGTTAACAAACGTTGGTTTTCACGAGACTCACCAGCGCATGCGCAACGCTGAACTCATACGTCATCCGCCCGGAGCTGCTTCCGTGTACAACTGATGGCGCAAGCTACATTAAAGTGGTTATTACGTTTTGAATATGGATATTTTTCTTACAAAACGCATCGATTCACTTCAGAAGGCCTTTGTTTACCCCCCCGGAGCCGTGTGAGACACTTTTTTTATGGATGGGCGCTTTTTATTTCACTTCTTTTGGACTGATGCATGCAACACCCGCTGAGTGCCATGAAACAGCTTGAAAGATCAAAGACAATTTTTAATATAACGCCGGCTGGATTCGTTTGAAAGAAGAAAGTCATATACACCTAGGATGACTTGAGGGTGAGTAATTTATGGGCTAATTGAAATTTTTGGAGTTGAACTAAACCTTGTAAAGGAAGTCTAATGCACCCCAAATTTTGGTAGTCAATCTAGTTATTCCTAGTTTGTTTTTTTTTAGTGTAAAATTTTGTGAACTTTTGATGGAACAAACGAATATGTCACCAAAGAGATATTAAAATCACGGTTGATGTTGCTTTGAGTTAATTAGGAACTGTTGCAATGGCAGTCGAAGCATTGCACTGTGGGATACAGTATTCCCTGAAGTGTGCCTGTTGTATTCTGCACATTTTGGCAAATGCAATAGTAGGTAATCCGGTTATTCTGTTCTTCTATTCTTATGCAGAAAAGTTGCATACAGTGCACAGTATGCTTAATACATTCTTGGTAAGAGTGCATTAGAATGCCATTGTGTGTTCTATTTAAAATCATACATTTCATTATTACTGGTTCTGACGGTTCATTGAGTGCACAAGGTATGGTTTCTCTTGCATGCAGAGCTCGTCCTGGACAAGGGCTTTGGTCAGTTTCTGCTTGATTACACCATGCTGGACTGAACTGGGTCAGCTGTGAAAACAAGCACGTCAGCCGTGGCTTTATTGTGCTTCAACATTCACATACTCAACTAAAATAATAGCAACTGTTTTTCCCTGAATTTACCCACAGGTACCTCAATACACAGTTTATTAAGAAGAACAAGCTGACCGAAGCAGACCTGCAGTACGGATACGGAGGAGTGGATATGAATGAGCCGTTAATGGAGATCGGAGAAGTATGCATGGTTTCATAATCAGATGCATCAGACTTTAGTGCCGTGTGTTTACAGTATCTTATGAAACAGGCTGTTGGCATGTGAACTTTTTTTTTTTATGTGAATAGATTGGATGTTAAGCTATGCACATTTCAAATGTCAAATTGTGGTGTTTATTCTTTCATGAACAGTATAATTTTATAAGATTTTTTTGTTTTTTTGTTGTTGTTTTTAGCTTGCACTTGACATGTGGCGGAAGCTAATGATTGAGCCCCTTCAACCGATGCTGATCGGGATGCTTCTGAAAGAGATCAAGAAGTAAGTCAAACTTTAAAACAGAAGGAAATAATTTAACATGGAACATTTTTATTTATTTCACTTAAAATGTATAATAAAAAAATATAAAAAAAATAAATGTTCAATAGAAAAATAATAAAAATTCAGGTGAAACCTGAAATATTTATTTGTTTAGTTTTATCAAACTACTATTGCATATTTTAATTGGTAATCTATTTTAAGCTTAAAGGTTTAGTAATGAATATGGAAAATATTTCAGTTTGACTGTAGCTCAAAGAAGTGCTGAAAAAAATCCCCAAGCCTTAAATTCAGGCTTTTAAAACAAACTCGAATACTTGCGTTATTGTGTAGTACTGAAAAAGTTATTTCGGTGGTTTACAAAATAATTACAGCGACACGCTAATTTTTTTACTGGTCGGTCGCGCAGTGAGTTCAAATTTTTCTGGTCCTGACAAATTAAGCTGACCCTGCTACAAAAAAATTAAATAGTTGCTGTTATTATTGTTTTTGACCCATGTTATCTTTTAGTCTAATAAATAAGCTTATATGTGACCCTGGAGTACAAAACCAGTCTTAAGTGTCACTTCGATATTGAGATTTATACACCATCTAAAAGCTGAATAAATAAGCTTTCCATTGATGTATGGTTTGTTAGGACAATATTTGGCAGAGATACAACTATTTGAAAATCTGAAAAACTGAAGTTTTAGATAAATACAGTAGACATTTACAAAAATAGCTTCATGGAACATGATCTTTACTCATATTCCAATGATTTTTGGCATAAAAGAAAAAAAAAAATCGATAATTTTGACCCATACAATGTACTGTTGGCTATTGCTACAAATACCCCCCAGCAACTTAACACTGCTTTTGTGCTCCACGGTCACGTATGACACACATTTTATATACCAATTAAATTTCACAAAAACTACTATCCTAACAAACATGAAAGACAAGTGAACAATCAGTAAATAAGAACAAAGGAACAAATTACAAGCAATAGAACAGGTTTTGAATATAGAGACACAATGAAATGATGATTTATGAAAACAGCAGAAGAGCTGAATGAGACGCAGATTCACTCTCTGACAGCAGCGAGTCAGCATTTCCTCGGTATACGTTTAATTCTGTAAACAAAGCAGAGCTGCGCTTATTAATAACACTACTTTAATATGTGTTATACAGAGACGAGATGAAAAGAAAACGCCATGTAAACTTCTCTGAAGACAGTTCCACTCAGAGATGCATTCATATAAACCCCCAACTCAATATTTAGGAATTTCTTCCAATATTTCGCTCTGCCCGCTACAGTATTTTCTCCTCTCTGCATCTGTCTTCAGCATCTCTGGCCTCTATTAACGGGCGTTTACAGACTTCTTATTTTCACATAAATGACATTTTGGAAAATGATTGCAGTGCAGTTTGTGTGCAAGTCCAGAACAGAGATCGGCTGAAATAAAACAAAAAAATCGACCGGTGGGTGCATCTGCACTCCACTGTATAAATGAAATAGAGATTAAGCTACGAAGTTACTCGCCAAGACTGGTATTTTTGACATACTTTTGAATGAATTTGTCTGTTCAAGCTCTGTGTGTGTGAGTACTGAATAGAGCTGACTTGCTTGAATGTAGCTGGAATTTTTTAATTTGCAAGGCTTAAAAACACGTGCAAATGATAAACTTTAGTGATGACGCGCAACAGCAGTGGCCCGATTGACAATTCCGTCAGCTGTCGCGAGGCTCTCTCACACTGGCAGTCCTTATTGTCGAGCCCTGAATTAATTACCTGCGGCACGAGTCTTTGGTGCCACAAATACTTGCTATGATAGCATGACCTGAACCCAAGTTCAGTTTTATTGATTATGTTCCAGTATACATTGTTTGAGGATACATTTGCAGATGTATTCAGTTTGGATGTTGTTTCCTTAGCGACCGATGTGGGGAGGACCCAAATCAGAAAGTAATCCACGGGGTTATCAACTCCTTTGTTCATGTTGAACAGTACAAGAAAAAGTTTCCTCTAAAGGTGAGTGCCTCTTTCTAGATGCTTTTTTATGTGTCACTTTTCGTTGTGCAAACATGAATCTTCAATCATTTGTAGAAAAATTGAAATGTCTTGGCTTTTTGTGCACTACTATTCAAAAGTTTGGGGTCAGCGAGATTTTTATTTTCTTTGAAAGGCAAAACACTTTTAATTCAGCATGGATGCATTACATCAATCAAAAGTGACAGTAAATGGGTTTATAATGTTACAAAAAATGTATCATGGTTTCCACAAAAAATATGAAGCAGCACGACTGTTTTCAACATTGATAATAATCAGAAATGTTTCTCGAGCAGCAGATCAGCATATTATACTGATTTCTGAAGATCATGTGACACTGAAGACTGCAGTAATGATGCTGAAAATACAGCTTTGACTAATTTATAGAAATAAATTACATATTAAAATATACTCAAGTAGAGAACCTTTCAAATTGTAATAATATTCACTGCATTTTTGATCAAATAAATGCAATCTAGAGACTTTTTCAAAAACTTACCGACCACAAACATTTGTGTACTTCTTTGCATGCTCAGAGTTTGTGTATCAGCAATCATGCATCTCATTTGGAGGCCACACCCTTTATTTCCCCTTTACCCCAGTTTTATCAGGAAGTCTTTGAGGGGCCGTTCCTGACAAAAACCGGCGAGTATTACAAACAGGAAGCCTCCAATCTGCTGCAGGAGTCCACCTGCTCCCAGTATATGGAGAAGGTGAGATGCTGTAACCACAGCTTAGCCTCTCCATCTCTGTCTTTTACATTTAGAACAGTTACTTTAACATGGTTTCTGACTAAATTTGGTCATTCAGTCCATTTCACACATTGCTGGTTGATATCTATCTTTATTGTGATCTTTAACTCTTTCCCCGCCAGCATTTTTGAACAAAGTTGCCAGCCGCCGCCAGCGATTTTGATGATTTTCGCTCAAATTTGATGGCCTCCAGTATAGTTTGCTGTATGGATATTTGAATATGCAATACACCAAAATAAAGACCAGAGCCTCTACTTTTAAACAAAACAAATCAGTTTTATTCTAGCTTAAAGCATTCTTTTTTTTATCAACACTTGAATATAGGTAGGTTTCATAAAAAATGCATAATTTTGAGCAAAATATTTTTATCAAAAACTACATCTGGATAATATTCAGTACGATTATCAAAGCATAAATCCAGTAAATCGCTTCCATCAACACCTCCAAAGCTTGCACAGACATATACCACATCCTAGATCAACATTTTACTCCGTAACATTATGCTGTTTTCATTTATATGCTGTCTATTGCTGATGATCGCATTATTTTTCATATGCATCTGTTTACATGAGATATCGCTCGTTTCTCCGTCCTGTTCATGTGTGTTTTTTGTTCGGGAGGTTTTGTCCTCGTTCAGAAGATGTGTAATAGCGCCCCCGAGTGTATAACAGTGAAAACACGAAAAAACGTTAAAAACTCGTCTTTGGCGGGAAGCGTTTTCGTCTAAAAGACGAGATAACTCGTCAATGGCGGGGAAAGAGTTAATGAGGCTAAATGGACTCCGCTGGCCAGTGGCTGATGCTCTCTGTTTCGGCAGGTTTTAGGCCGGTTGAAAGACGAGGAGGTGAGATGTCGGAAGTATCTGCACCCCAGCTCTTACGCCAAAGTCATCCATGAATGTCAGCAGAGGATGGTGGCCGATCACCTGCAGTTCCTGCACGGCGAGTGTCAAAATATCATCAGACAGGAAAAGAGAGACGGTCAGCACTTTAGTTACACTTATAACCAGTTTGAGCTTTCACTTTCGGCTTATGGATTTATGTTTGTATGCATGTGTCTCAGTTGGCATGTTATAACTGTAGGACGTCCTGATGGTGTGTTTGGTTTCAGATATGGCGAATATGTACACGCTACTGCGAGCCGTGTCCAGCGGCTTACCTCACATGATCCAAGAAATCCAGGTCCACATCCACGATGAGGGTCTCAGAGCCACCAGTAACCTCTCTCAGGAAAACGTAAGTGTCCAAAAGCAATGTATAGCTATAAAAAACAACAGCTTATTTGTACATAGCATTAATTGCATGTTTTCCTCTGGTCTTTGTCCTGCAGATGCCAACCCAGTTTGTGGAGTCGGTGTTGGAGGTTCATAGTAAATTTGTCCAGCTGATTAACACAGTGTTGAATGGGGACCAACACTTCATGAGTGCGCTTGATAAGGTACTCTTACATTTCAACACAGTTTATAAAGGGTGTACAAGTGTATATACAGTACCATGCAAAAATGTAGACACTTACACATTATTACTCTTTTCCATATTTCAGAACGATAGGAAATACATCAGTACTTAGAAATAATACAAATGCCATTATGGAATTTGTATAATATAATAATACTATCGACTATAATGATAGTAAAACATAATTTGAACAATGCAGAAGGAATCTTAAGATGTAATATAATGTAATATAATAAATAACATGATAGTAGAAGCATCAATATTTTGAAACAATACAAATGTGACTATGGAGATTATTTATATGTAATATAATATAAAACAGTTTAATCCATACTTAGCACCCGCATATCCCCACCTTACCAACTGCATCACCCTTCTCCCTGTAGTCCTGTAGGGGGTGTCTGGGATTCATCTCCCTGTAGTCCTGTAGGGGGTGTCTGGGATTCATCTCCCTGTAGTCCTGTAGGGGGTGTCTGGGATTCATCTCCCTGTAGTCCTGTAGGGGGTGTCTGGGATTCATCTCCCTGTAGTCCTGTAGGGGGTGTCTGGGATTCATCTCCCTGTAGTCCTGTAGGGGGTGTCTGGGATTCATCTCCCTGTAGTCCTGTAGGGGGTGTCTGGGATTCATCTCCCTGTAGTCCTGTAGGGGGTGTCTGGGATTCATCTCCCTGTAGTCCTGTAGGGGGTGTCTGGGATTCATCTCCCTGCAGTCCTGTAGGGGGTGTCTGGGATTCATCTCCCTGCAGTCCTGTAGGGGGTGTCTGGGATTCATCTCCCTGCAGTCCTGTAGGGGGTGTCTGGGATTCATCTCCCTGCAGTCCTGTAGGGGGTGTCTGGGATTCATCTCCCTGTAGTCCTGTAGGGGGTGTCTGGGATTCATCTCCCTGTAGTCCTGTAGGGGGTGTCTGGGATTCATCTCCCTGCAGTCCTGTAGGGGGTGTCTGGGATTCATCTCCCTGCAGTCCTGTAGGGGGTGTCTGGGATTCATCTCCCTGCAGTCCTGTAGGGGGTGTCTGGGATTCATCTCCCTGCAGTCCTGTAGGGGGTGTCTGGGATTCATCTCCCTGCAGTCCTGTAGGGGGTGTCTGGGATTCATCTCCCTGCAGTCCTGTAGGGGGTGTCTGGGATTCATCTCCCTGCAGTCCTGTAGGGGGTGTCTGGGATTCATCTCCCTGTAGTCCTGTAGGGGGTGTCTGGGATTCATCTCCCTGTAGTCCTGTAGGGGGTGTCTGGGATTCATCTCCCTGTAGTCCTGTAGGGGGTGTCTGGGATTCATGTTTTAGAAACACTGGAGTTTGTGGTTTGTGATTTTATTGCTCATTTCCCTCCAGGCCTTGACTTCAGTAGTGAACTACAGAGAGCCCAAATCCATCTGCAAAGCGCCTGAGCTGGTGTGTAATCACTGTTTATCCTCAGCTACTGCCAACGTTAGATCAGGATGACTGAATAAACTCTGAATGAAGCTAACGAACACGCACGGTCAGAACGTTAACACTGCTTTTCCTCTTTGCCGGTGTTTCTCGTGCTGTGGCACAGCTGGCTAAGTACTGTGACAATCTGTTGAAGAAATCTGCGAAAGGAATGACGGAGAATGAAGTGGAGGACAAACTGACCAGCTTCATCACGGTCTTCAAATACATTGACGACAAAGATGTGTTTCAGAAGGTGAGGCCATGTCTTGATTTATCTACAGGTATAGTAGAAGGAGAACAGGAAATAACTCTGATGAAACCAGTCTGAACTGGTGGGCTGGTTTTGGCTCTTCCAGTCTGGTCTGCAGGCTGACTTTAGAGGGGCTTCTGGGATGCAAGCTAAAAGCTATTGGCCCAACATTTTGATATGTCCTGTCCCATTATATCAAGCAAGCAGTGTTAAAATAGGCTAGCAACATGTTGGAACAAGTTAGGAACATGCTGAAACATGTTAACAGCAATGTGTTACAACATGTTAGCAGTACAAATGTGTATACAATAGAACAGAATAATAATGTGTAGAATATGCTACAGTATGTTAACAGCATGTACATTTTTTTACAAAGTGTTAAAATGTTAGTATGCTAAAACATGTTAATGTGTTAAAACATGTTAGCATTGTTGTGGTAGCAATGTTTTAAAACTTGCTAGCAGTATGCTAACAACATGTCGAACAATGTTAGCAACATGCTAAAACGTGTTTACAAAATTCTAAAATGTAAGCAGTGCTAAAACATGTTATAAAACATATAAAATGTGTTATTAACATGTTAAAACATATTAGCAATGTTTAAAATTGTATTAACACGCTAATGCTAAAACATGGTAGAAACATGGTAAAACATTTTAGCAATGTTAGCATCCTTGTGCTATTAATGTACTAAAACGTTCTAGCAGTATGCTAGCATGTTCAAATGTTAGCAAAATGCTAAAATATGTTAGCAGTGTGTGACTAACATGTTTAAACATTAGCAAAGTTTTAAAACAAGCACACTATGAAAATGCTAAAACATGGTAAATCATTGAAGCAATGTGTTAAAACATGTTAGCATTGAATTAAAACATTCTAGCAGTGCTAAAACGTGTTAGCAGCGTGTTGGAAGATATAAGAAACATGTAGAAAAACATGTTACTAATGTTAAAACATTAGCACATGTCTGTTAAACATGGTATAAACATTCTAACAACATATTAAAACGTGCTAAAACATTCTAGCAGCATGTTAACAACATGTTAAACAAATATGTTAACAAAATGCTAGAACATTAGCATTAGCATGCTAAAACATGCTAGAAACATGTTAGGAATATGTTGGCATTGTGCTAGAAATGTGCTAAAACATGTTAAAATGTTAAATCGTGAAAAGGTTTATTGGTGACTGAACTGGTTTTTGGGGTCTGAAGTGGTCTAATATGGTCTGAATGGGATTTTGTATGTGTTCCTTCTGTCTAGCTGACCTTAAAGCTTTTAAAACTATTTAATACTTTCAGGTTTGGCTTTGTCAAGCCAACATCAAAGTTTGTCGTCAAATATTACTCAGCTTCTTTCCTTTGAGATCTTCTTACTTTGTGTGGTGTTTTCAGTATTTTGTGGGTGACACTTACTGATTTCTTGTTGTTCTCTTCTTTTAACCATCGTTTATTCTTAGTTTTACGCCAGAATGCTTGCAAAGAGGTTAATACATGGACTTTCGTTATCCATGGACTCAGAGGAAGCCATGATCAACAAACTGAAGGTACAGCAAGTCTCTCGCACAGCCGTCTTTCTTGAAAAGTGTGTCCTCCATAATCAAGTGTTCGCTCGCTGTGGGCGCCACAGCTTTGTCATTATGTAAAACTGCGGATGGGACTGATGAAGGGGTTGGTGTGATTAAAGCGAGCAGACCTTTCATTGTTTTTCTCGCTCTCGGTTCCCTCCCCTGCCCTTTGCCTCGCAGCAAGCGTGTGGCTATGAATTCACGAGCAAACTGCACAGAATGTACACTGATATGAGCGTCAGCACCGACCTCAACAACAAATTCAACAACTTTATCAAAACCCAGGAGACTGTCGTGGACCTGGGCATCAGCTTCCAGATTTATGTATTACAGGTAAGAGAGAAGGACAAGCATTCATTGTTTGAATAAGTAACAATTACTTTGCCACATAACGTCTAGTAAAGCTTAAAGGGGTCCTATTATGCTCTTTTACAAAGTCTTGATTTTGTTTTGGGGGTGTACTAGAACAGGCTCTCATGCTTGGTGGTTCGAAAAACACATTATTTTTCACAAATTTTACATTATTACAACACCTCTCTCTCTCCTCAGTCTGGCTTGAACCGAGTGCGAGTTAGTTCCGTATAAAAAATCCGGATAATGTAAAATATTAGGGCTGTTAATGGATTTTTTTTTTTAAATCATGTAATCAAATCAATTTATCAATATGCTGATAAAAAATATAATAAATTGTATATAAGTTATATGTAAAGTTGCAATAATTGGTCAGATCAATAATGAAGTATAATTTCCAAATGTTATATCTATATATATATATAAGATATATATATATATATATGTGTGTGGTTGTGCTTTGCAATTAATTACAAGTATATCAATAGTAATATAGTAATTATTTAAATAATAAAATAAGTAATATTAAATTATAAAACAAATTAAATACATTTCTAAATAAATTCTGAGATCACCACTATTTTGTCATTTCAACTATGAGAATGGTAAATGACTGTCTACATTTATATATTGAGGGATTTTGCTATTTATTTCAAACGCAAAATAGTAAGCCAAACACAACAGAGGTCATTGACATATAAAAGGCTCAATAAAAAGGTGAAAAATGAGCCTTTTACAATACATTATGACTGTACCATAAGTGGGGAAGTTATAGTAATGTAAAATATGTCTATTTTGCATGTGTTGATCATGCGCTGGTTGTGTGAGCTGACATGCGCTCGTATGTGTTTCAGGCAGGCGCGTGGCCCCTCACACATGTCCCCTCTTCCACGTTTGCCATCCCGCAGGAGCTGGAGAAAAGTGTACAAATGGTAAGCTGCCCTGTCAACAAGCTCCAAAACACGATCTGTCATGATTAGGGGCAAGAGCAAAGCTTCCTTCATGTACTGAGAACTGAACATGTCAAATCATTATGAAAGTAGGTGACCCTGAGGGGTTTTACAACAGATGTCTCCTTCTGCAGTTTGAGTGGTTTTAGAACCAGCACTTCAGCGAAGGGGAAGCGACCTGGCTACATTACTCTGCACAGTAAAGTCGGTCATTTATTGACATACAATACATTTCAAAAGTTTGGCGTTGGTAAGTTTTTTTTTTTGTGCAATGTTTTCTGCATTTATTTTGACACACATATATATATATATATATTACATTTAAATAGTATTCCAATTTTAAAATTGCTTTCTATTTTAATAGATTTTAAAATATAATTCCTGTGTGGGCATAGCTCAATAAAAGTATAACTTCTAAAACAACAATTATTACTGACCCCAAACTTTTGCATTTTTTAATAAATCCTGATCACCACCTTTTCTGATTCTCAAACTGCCTATCAGCATTAATCAGCATTGATTGAAAATACCAATATTGTATTATTTGATGCACAAATTCCCACAATGCTGGCAAGCTGATATATGTAAATATTAGGGATGTTAAGATTTTTTTTATCAAATTAATTACACTGGGCTTAAAGTTCTCCGGCGTGCAGCGTTTGGCTGCGGTAAAAAATAGTCCTACATTAAAAACAAAATCTTGTTGATTGATATCACTTTCGAGTCAATGAGTTCGCCTACCAATGGTATCAGAGGAGCACAGCTTTCAACCAAACTAACATTACTAGCCAATCAGAATGTTTTGCTCTTATAAACACGAGACGGGCATAATAGTGTCCAACTGCAGAGTCGCAGTCCTGATGAATGGAGAAGCGTGACAAAAAGCATGTCAAAGATGTCCATCTAGTGCATATTTACATAGAATAACTAATTAAAAACCAGCAGAGCTTTGTAAACAGCTCAGAGTAATCACGCCATCTCCATAAATCGAGAGATTGCCCAGAACAAATTTACTGGTATTTGTGAAAAGGTCCTGTTCACACATGATCTATATGGTAACTTACCGGTACTGTATGTGTGAAAGGCCTAAACTTTCTATGCATATGCCGTGAATTGAAGCTTAACGTCCATCGGGGAAAAAAACATTGTGTGCATTATCTCATAGATTGGTAACGTAAACATTTATAAAAACTTTGGCCAACACGGTAGAATACATCAACCTATGTCTAAATATGCCATGTATTGTACATCGCGATTTCAAAATAAAAGTTTCTGCATGTGGCCAAATTTTAAAATTAAATGGATTTAAACATCCTTTAATTATGCTGTAAAGTGAAACGTCACCAGGCCGTTGGCGCTCTCTGCAGGTATTTGTTATAATACATATTGTACTTAAGTTGGTTATGTTCATATGATGTATAGGAATATTACATTATGTATTTTAACAGTGTTGTTCAACACAATCATGCAATTTCTTGATTTTGATATTTTATTTGAGCCAATTATTAATGCCTCATCGTTAGTTTATATATAAATAATCATAATAAAACCTGGTTTTCACTTAGGTCTGTTTGTTACTAAAAAAAATCAGATTACTCAGTTGTCAAAATAATCAGTAGATTACTTGATTACCAAAATAATCATTAGTTACAGCCCTAGATTAGTTAAAATATTTCTAAATATAACTGCATTGTTTTACTGTTTGTAATTAAAAGACAAATATTTTATTGAAAATTTCTTAAAAATAGTATTAAAAATTTGTCTCGTTTTATCTGTTATCTGTATTTTGTCTCGTCTCGTGAGCTAAGTTTATCATCACACCCCTAGTGTCTATGAGCGTGATAAAGCTCATCATTTTCCAAGTGTATGATACAGCTTTCATTCTTCAGGCCAACCATATATTCATGAAAAAAATAAATCAGTTTGAATAAGGAAAGCGATAACTTTGCCATAGTATCCTTTCAAATGTTAAAGTTGCCACAGTCATTGCATGCTTTGCATGTGCTGCCCCGCCCAGGATTTTTTTTTGCTTTAACCCCTGATTACAGGATATGCTGATTAAAAACACTAATTAATTGTAATTAATCACATATATCAGTATTACCTGAGAAAGCCTCCCAATTAGTTAAATAATTATATTAATATTTAAATTAGGGATGCACCGAAATAGAAAAACGGTCGAAAATATTCGATGCACTGCATCGCCCAGCAGTGTTGCATAGAAGTGAATAAAAATAATATAATGATATTTAATATTAAGGTAACACTTCAATAAGGTTCCATTAGTTAATGTATTAAAGTGTGGTTATTTTATTGGCTTGTGTTTTTTAAAATTCAGTATCATTAAAATTGAGTTAAATTAAAAAGTCTTACAAAATTACTTTATATAATTTAATAAAATAATAAATAATTATTGCAAAGCATTATCAGCTTCGGTTTCGGCCCAGAATTTTCGTGTCTGTGCATCCCTAATTTATGTAATTTAAAAAAAAAATTTATTTAAAATAAATACATATTGAATTGACAGATCTAGTATTTTGAACTTGCATATTACACTTAATTTAATTTCCGTTTACTGCACCTACACCATCTGCATTCCTGATTCTGGCGCAGAGGTTGATGGTGTAGAAATTAATCTGATATGCGTGAGATAATATTTGTTGGCTGGTGCTGTGGAAGTCTGATTAGCGGCATCTGGTATTTCTACAAAACCACAGCAAATCCTTGCCACGGTTCAGCAGCAAGAGTCGGATTATCACACTGAGCTGTGACAAAATATCCTGAGTAATCCGTCAACTCAGCAGGACAAGCAAAATACAGTCACACTTACAGTGTGCAGACACAGACAACTGACAGAAGCTTCAAAGTGGAGACGATTTTAGCAGAACGCTAACCATCACATACACTATATCACCCAAATGTTTGAACACACTGACATTTATATTTACTATTGTCCAGAGTAATAATACATTCATGAAGTTTATGAAATAACAAATTGAAATATGGAAAATATGTGGTGAACAAGCCAGTTAAATCAGAACTTAATCTTATATTTAAGCATCTTCAAAGCTCTGCAAACTCTCTCCAGTGTATATGCTGTTAGTGTATTTATTACCGTATTGGCCCGAATATAAGACGACCCTGATTATAAGACGACCCCCCTTTTTCCAGATGTACCTTTTAAAAAGCTTCTTTCAAAAACCAAATCTGTTTTTTCATGTTGTTAAACACCCATTTTGTCTTCAATTATTTTCATATTGTATATTTTTCCTATTTTAATTTTTGTTTTGAAAGTATGGTAAAAACTGGTAAACTGTACCAACAATCACATTTAAAAAATAAACACTTTTTGATATACCATTAAAAAAAACAAAAAACCGGTAGCCCATCTGAATTAGGACATTTAGGCTATCCATCTAATAGTAGCCTACCAAAATCTTATTAACAGTAGAAGTTAAATCTTACTGTAGTCTTCAAATCTGGGTACTGTCTTACGTTTTAAAATCACGAAGAGAGTTTGGTCCCATCAGGCTAACGTGACAGTCACGACTCACGCAGCTGTAAGCTTTTCTTTCTCTTTTGTTTTTACTCGCGATCTTTACAACACGCATCACATTACGTATTTCATGGCACACTCGTTTTATGCTTATTTGGTGCCACCTATTGTTGTGGGTGTATTATTGACATGTCAAAGTCTAGACCCTGAATATAAGACCACCGCATTTATTCAGATGTATTTCCAAGAAAAAAACATCATCTTATATTCGGGTCAATACGGTAATTAATTGCATAAATCGGTATCAACTGAGAAAAGCCCCCCAAAATAGTTAATGTCAAAAATCAAGTAATTATTACATTTTTAAATCATCACTATTTTGACATCACAAGCATTAGAACTTTAACATATGAATGCTCACATTTATATAAAAGGAGTTTGGTACTAATTTTACATGCAAAATGATTAGCCAATCGTAGCAGAAGTCATTTGCATATTAAAGACTTTAAGGTGCTGTTGCAAAAACAGCCTATTTTATTATAATGGTCAGATAAAAGGTGGAGACAACATATCTAATATTTGATATTGTATTCAAGTTATTTTTTTATCAACACTGGTTCTTGTTTGTGTCAGGCGAGGTAAAGATGAATTATCTGTGCAAGCCCTACGTGGCGGTGGTGACCACCTATCAGATGGCCGTTCTGCTGGTGTTCAACAACAGCGAGACTGTGAGCTACAAAGAACTGCAGGACAGCACGCAGATGAACGAGAAGGAGCTCCAGAAGACCATTAAATCCCTGCTGGACGTCAAGATGATCAGTCACGACTCGCAGAAAGTATGTTTGAGATCAGTTCATTCGTGGCTCATGCAACCAGTCATTTTTATTCATTTTTAATTGTTTGTTTGATGTTTAATTGATTTATCATAACTAGACTCCCACGTTCTTTTTGCCTCCAGGAGGAGATCGAAGCCGAATCCACGTTTTCCTTAATTATGAGTTTCACCAGTAAAAGAACAAAGTTCAAGATCACAACATCGATGCAGAAGGACACGCCACAGGTACAGAGTGTCACGCTGAGCAAATGCCATTATATATCTAGTCATATAAACCCTGTGATGCCCTTTGTGTGCGTCAGGAGCTGGAACAGACGAGGAGTGCCGTGGATGAAGACAGGAAAATGTATTTACAGGCTGCTATAGTGAGGATTATGAAAGCCAGGAAAGTCTTGAGACACAACGCCCTCATACAGGAGGTGAGATGGCAGATTCTCGTCTGCTAATACTTCAAACTTTCTGTTTATAATCTTAATGTGAGGGAGCGCTCAGGGTGTGCAGTGTACAGGAATGCGTGTGGTACCTGACACAGAGATCAGACACTGTGCACAAATAATCATATGTGCAGAACACCAGGAAACAAATCCTAGCCCGTGCAGATAAGAGCACATATGTCAGGAATGAGAGACTGTGACATAGACTGCTGTCAGAACACGTCTGAGGAGCAGACGACTGTTACACAAGAAAACTGAGATGTAGACTGTTTTTACTGCTACTACACACACACACACACACACACACTCTCTCACTCACACACACACACACACACTCTCTCTCTCTCTCTCTCTCTCTCTCTCTGTCCTCATCTCCTCTCATCTCTCTCTCACTCACTCACACTCGCACACACGCACGGCACCACACCCTCGCGCACAAGCCAACAAACAAACACACACACACACACACACTCACTCATGCACACACACACACACACACACACACACTCTCTCTCTCTCTCTCTCTCACTCACTCACACTCACTCGCAAACACACACACACACTCTCTCACACGCACACACACCCACACCACTCTATCACCTCAACACACACCACAAACACACACCACAACCACTCTTCTCTATCTTCTCTCTCTCTCTCACTCACTCACACTCACACACACTCGCACACACACAAGCACTCACTCATTCACTCACACACACAAACACACTCACAAACACACACACACACACACACACGCACTCTCGCTCTCTCTCTCTCTCTCTCAAACACAAGCACACACACACACACACAAAAACACAAAAACACACACACACACAAAAACACACACACACACACACAAAACACACACACAACACACCAACCACACTCACTCACTCCTCCTCACTCACTCAATCACTCACTTCACTCAGCACTCACACAACACACACACACACCCACACTCTCTCACACACACACACACCACAAACTCTCTCACAACCAACACACCCACACACGCTCTCTCGCACCACACACCCACCACACACCCACAACCACACCACACCACTCACGCACTCATCACTCACTCACCAAAACACTCATCATCATCACTCACTCACTCACTCCTCACTCACTCACTCAATCCCTCACCTCATCACACACAAAAACAACAACACACATGTTTTCCCCTAGTAAGTAGACCGAGCTGACACAGTCTCTCTGAACAGTGAATGAATGAGGGAATGGTGCACATGGTGATCCTGAAACTGGGGAAGTGTTATAATTGGTTCATGTCGGGGTCATATTTTAACCAAAAAAATTATTTTTGGCATATATGGACCGTTTTCCCAGAAAAATGTGTGAAAAAAAATCTCAATACAGTTAGAAACAGTACTAAAAAATCATTGTGTCTGGTCAGTTTGATCAAAGTCAGCAGGCAGGACATGAAAAGTGTACGCACGTACTACAATGATGTTTATGGCAAACGATTTAGCGTGTTTATTGATTTATCTTTATTGTTATTTTATTCTTATTAATGATTATAGATTTGTTTTATATTTTCACAATAATGAGACTTCTGGGTTTATTTTTCTTGAAAAGTCTCAATGCAAATAATTATAAAATTAAAACTAAAATAAAATGTGATTATGTGACCATGGACCAGAAAACCAGTCATAAGGGTAAATTTTTTTACAATTGAGATTTATACATCATCTGAAAAGCTGAATAAATTTGTAAACTCTATGTGGAAAATACGGTTTATCATAATTGGCAAGTAGCTATAGCTTTTGACATCAATGGGTTCTTAGGTATCAAATTGAACAGAGATGAAATAATTGCAGAATAATGTGTTGTAATGACAAACAATGTGTATACCTTAATGAAGTTGATTCATTTACACTCGAATATAACACAAGAAAAAAAAAAAAAACTTTTGTTTTATCCATGTACAAGTTCTGTATTTAGCGCCTGGTCAGAAAACGGACAAGGAAACAAAAACATCATAATGACATTTTATCTCCAGTTCAGCTGTTTTTTCTTTCTTGCCATTTTGAAAAGCAGAAGTGCGAGATAAAAACTTCAATTTCCTTATATTTTTAAAGGTAATTGAATCCGCAATTCTGACTTTTTTTCTCAGATTGTGGAAAAAACATACAAATTGTGAGATAAAAAGTCACAGTTACCGAAGCAGATTACAGTAACTAAAAGTATATTAATGTGAAGTAATTTGATCAAAATAAATTGATGAGATTAGTCAAAGCTGTGGTAATGACGTAAAACATTTGCTCATGTATTCATCTTTTTACCGTAAATGAAAGGACAGATGCAGGTGTGAATTATGAAATAGATTTGCTTATGGGCTGTGAATTTCTGCTGGCGCTCCTGCTCTTCCTGCAGCGGTCCAGTGTTTGGATTTCTGTGGTAGTGCATGTGCTTCTCATTGCTTTGGATCAAACAGCATCACACTCAAACACATCTTCAGCCAGAAAACAGCTCATAACAATGGCAGCACTCAACCTTTCAATTTGTTGGTTTATTAAATAACAATTTATCCTGTCATCCAGCAATTATTTATTCCTAGTAATATATATATATATATATATATGGCAAATCAAGAACACAGTCATGCAGTCAAGGCAGGTTTGCCTTGCTTTTTTATATCTTGCAGGAAGGCTGATCTTACTGTGGAAATATGGATTACAGAGTCTGCAACTTAATCTGTTCAAGCTGTACTGAACAAGGTAAATCCTTAGTTCTGGGTGCATGTTGTGACAAAGACATGTTGACCATTCTCAAGAATGTCCTTGTAACCAGAGATTATTTTCAAGTTTATAATCAGACACCGAAAGCACAGAACATATATCTGAATGTAAGGTTATGATCAGAGCGTTAATGTACTGCAAACTGTATAAATATAACTATGCTACTTATTTAAAAAAAGTCAAGAGAAAATAGTAAAAAATAAATAAATAAATTAACAATATTAACTTTCATTTAAATAATTTAAAAATATGTTAACATTTACAGAATGTGACATTATTACCATTTCTAATCATGCACAATTAATCAATTATTTAACAGTGGAAAAAGGGGTCTTTGCTCTCTCTCTCTCTCTCTCTTCTCTCATCTCTCTCTCTCTCTCTCTCTCTCTCTCTCTTCATTCTCTCATGATATATCTATATATATAGAATATATATATAAAATCATTAATCACGTTATTGACCACAATCAGCATCCAGGAGTGGGACTGTCTATTTCAGTAAATGTAGTAATACAGAAATTGTCATACTGTATAGTAATTGTCATGGAAACAGGGTATTTAAATATGTTTAATATTTTAATTTTTATTATTTTAAATCTCTTCTGCCTAACAAGTCTGCATTATTCTGATCAAAAATACAATAAAAACATTTTATTTTTACATACATGTATACTGCAGAAATACTAAATACTGCAGAATGATATATAGTGCTATACTGTATACTGCAGAAATACTAAATACTGCAGAATGATATATAGTGCTATACTGTATACTGCAGAAATACTAAATACTGCAGAATGATATATAGTGCTATACTGTATACTGCAGAAATACTAAATACTGCAGAATGATATATAGTGCTATACTGTATACTGCAGAAATACTAAATACTGCAGAATGATATATAGTGCTATACTGTATACTGCAGAAATACTAAATACTGCAGAATGATATATAGTGCTATACTGTATACTGCAGAAATACTAAATACTGCAGAATGATATATAGTGCTATACTGTATACTGCAGAAATACTAAATACTGCAGAATGATATATAGTGCTATACTGTATACTGCAGAAATACTAAATACTGCAGAATGATATATAGTGCTATACTGTATACTGCAGAAATACTAAATACTGCAGAATGATATATAGTGCTATACTGTATACTGCAGAAATACTAAATACTGCAGAATGATATATAGTGCTATACTGTATACTGCAGAAATACTAAATACTGCAGAATGATATATAGTGTTATACTGTATACTGCAGAAATACTAAATACTGCAGAATGATATATAGTGTTATACTGTATACTGCAGAAATACTAAATACTGCAGAATGATATATAGTGTTATACTGTATACTGCAGAAATACTATATACTGCAGAATGATATATAGTGTTATACTGTATACTGCAGAAATACTAAATACTGCAGAATGATATATAGTGTTATACTGTATACTGCAGAAATACTAAATACTGCAGAATGATATATAGTGTTATACTGTATACTGCAGAAATACTAAATACTGCAGAATGATATATAGTGTTATACTGTATACTGCAGAAATACTATATACTGCAGAATGATATATAGTGTTATACTGTATACTGCAGAAATACTATATACTGCAGAATGATATATAGTGTTATACTGTATACTGCAGAAATACTATATACTGCAGAATGATATATAGTGCAATACTGTATACTGCAGAAATACTATATACTGCAGAATGATATATAGTGTTATACTGTATACTGCAGAAATACTATATACTGCAGAATGATATATAGTGCTATACTGTATACTGCAGAAATACTAAATACTGCAGAATGATATATAGTGCTATACTGTATACTGCAGAAATACTAAATACTGCAGAATGATATATAGTGTTATACTGTATACTGCAGAAATACTATATACTGCAGAATGATATATAGTGCTATACTGTATACTGCAGAAATACTAAATACTGCAGAATGATATATAGTGTTATACTGTATACTGCAGAAATACTAAATACTGCAGAATGATATATAGTGTTATACTGTATACTGCAGAAATACTATATACTGCAGAATGATATATAGTGTTATACTGTATACTGCAGAAATACTATATACTGCAGAATGATATATAGTGTTATACTGTATACTGCAGCAATAGTAACAGCAATACGAGTGTGTGCTTTCCCGAATATAAGCAACCTAATTTTGTTTGTGTGTGCTTATTCTTGCAGGTAATCAACCAATCCAAAGCGAGATTCAACCCGAGTATCAGCATGATCAAGAAGTGCATTGAGGTTCTTATCGACAAGCAGTACATCGAGCGAAGCCAGAGCTCTGCAGACGAATACAGCTATGTCGCATGAAAACATTAATTTAATGAAAGAAAATCAAAAAACGCCGTAAAGCGTGAACAGTAGACATGTCTTTTATTTTCGGCTCTGGCTGGCTCCGGCACTCAACCATTGGATCGAATCGGTACTCTGCGCCTCCATCTGTGTTAAAAAAGGGCCTCCGAGTAGCTGGACAGTCATTAAAAGCACCCCCATCCCACCCCCTTCTGATTTTATGCTGTTTACATCACCAGTGCCACGCCCAGGGCGTCTCTGAAAAAAGAAAATGCCTATAGCTACTCGAGCGTAAAAGGATAATACATTTTTAGACGTAATCGTGCAAGAGAAAGCGAGCGAATGAAATGCATCACATAGAGCAAAAGAGGTGAAGTGTTTGAGAAACGGCCGAAAAAACAACCACGCTTTCTTTTCTCCCGTTGCAGTTGTGTGTTTTCTTTTTTTAATGTATCAAAGTCAAAGAACTATTGTAATAAAACCGGTATACTGATAATTGCATTTACTTTCAAGATATAAAAAAACAAATATGAGGTGACAAACATGATTCTGCTGCTTGTCAAATAAACAAATAAAAAACACTTTTTCGTAAATGTTTTAAGAGTGACTTCATCATCAGTAATTATTAAAGGTGAACCAATTTATTTATTTATTTTTTAGCATTTTTCTAATGGTGTGTTGGAAGATGATGTTTATGAGCAGTACTGGGTAAATTACTTACAAATTGTAGTCTGTTACTGATTACAAATTAAAATGTAATTACTGTAGATTACTCATGTTTGGTCATGTATTCTGGATTACTTTTGACCTAACTTGTTTATAGATTTAAATGGCATTATTGTTTTTTCTAAACAAAAACAAAACAGAAAAATAAAATATATTCAACTCTTTATCATGAAAAGCACTGCGTTACTCCAGGGTTTCCCAAACTGGGGTAAATTAAAAACTATTTTATTTGTTTACCTGCATGTCAATATGACCATTAAGCAAACTTCCGAGGAGAACATGTGAATGTGTTGTAAAGATATTAAAATATAAATTTAATCCTCAATTTGGGGCTTCAGGTAAATATTTTAGGTCAAAGGGGTTTGACAAGTTTGGGAATCCCTGCATCACATGAAACATTAATGAAGGTGAAAACAGCAAAGACATGGTCAAAGTCTTCCAGGTTTGAAATATGTTTGTTAGTTATACATTGGAAGTGTTTAGTAAACCTGTTAATTATCGTATATGCCTGCTTTGCCCCACATTCAGAAAGCATGGTTCAAAACTTAAGATTTTTTTTTTTAGAAAGGACATTTACAAGAGAAAAAAGAATACGGATGGCGAATTAATAAAATAGAAGGTAACACTTTCAATAAGGTTCCATTAGTTCAAGTATTAACTAACATGAACAAACAATGAGCAATACATTTATTGCAGCATTTATTTCATCTTTGTTAATGTTAGTTAATGAAAATACAGTCGTTCATGTTAATTCACAGCGCATTAACTAATGTTAACAAGCACAGCTTTTGATTTTAATAACGCATTAGTAAATGTTCAAATTATAAAAGATAATTAAATGCAGTACAAAGTTTGTTCATTCTTAGGGTCATGGTAACGAAAATAATGTTAAACCAGTGAACCTGTTCAAAGTGTTACAATATGAAGAATATGTAATCATGTAATCCATAAAAATGTAACTGTAATCTGATTATGAGTATTTTAAAATGTAATCTAATTACAAATACTACATATATGATTACATAATCCATTACATGTAATCAGGTACTACCCAGCACTGTTTATGAGTCATAATTATAAGTGAGAATCCCTGGATTTTCTTTGAGCCAGTTTCTGAGTTGGAAGCATGTCACTGAGAAAATATGATGGATGCAACAGATGCAGCGTCTGTATTTATGGTAAATTTGTTAGAATTGTTTTTTTATATATATTATATATCCAATTAAAGGAGCTATGTTGTATGTATAAAATAAGATGTAACAATTACGATTTATAACGATTCCGTTTACAGCGCCTTCGTTAATTGAATAAAAACAAAAGGAAAAACACGCTTAATGTACATTTTAATTGTGTTTTGAAAATGCAAATCTCATACTACTCTTCAGACATACTGCTCTATATGGTTTTGGACCCAGGACGTGACCCCCTTTATGCAATAATGGTCTGTTACATGGATTTGATGAATGTTAAACTGACACCTATCTGTGTGGATGAAGCATTACACAAATGTCACAAATGTGTGTAAGGTGTCATAAGTAGAGTGCTGCAAGGATGACATAACTTTGTAGGGCATAAAGTGGAAACACGTTAGCATTTTAACACTTCAGATTCCATCATCCTGAAGTCAATGGGTTTTTGGTTAAACAGGCCTGAGGTGAACACGGGCTCACGATATTTTCACGTTTTATTCTACAACATAAAACACATCAGTAATATCCTCTTGTGAAAGGCAGCTGCTAAGAGGACTACAGAAGTTGTCATTAAACGTCATCACGTGAACTCATTTACTCAGAAGTTACACAGCCTTGTTGCGTTTACAATCGCAGTCTCACAAACTATTATAACTCTGTAAGTTGTCTGAAGCTTCACGGTGGTGACAAAGTCATGTGACCATGGTGTAGTTTGTTTACAGCCTGTCATGTGCACCAAGGACTGCAGGTTTTCTGTGGGTTGTGCTTTAATGGGATTCTTCGTAAGCAAATCTCACTCAGCAGAAGCCTGTTCACTCTCAGCTCCTTCTAGCTGAGGATTCGCTCCTAATGAGGCCCACGTGGAGGTTCCTGACCAAATCGACATGTCTGCAATGTGTGTGTGTCCTCAGCAAAACATGTCTGTGCAATATACATCATCTTACGTAAGCCTGACATTTTGCAGATTCACAGATGTCAAGTCACTGGATGCTATAGAGAGTAATAAATCATTACCAGTGAAAAGCACATGCTTCAAAACAAAGCATATTTTTCTACCACAAGGGGGCGTTATGCATAATAAAAAAAAGAAATAATAAGAAAGGAGTTTTTTAAAATAATGATTCTATTTAAATGCAGAGTGAAATCTCTATGTCTGAACATTGAACATACATCTAGAAACATGGTTTTGATGCTTCGTAATGTGGCTAGACAGACACAATCCAGCAGAATAATCAGATGTTTGTCTCCATGAAAACAACTACCACTTTTGTTTTATGTCATTTGCTGTCCTTCTACTTAAATTGAGACTGTAAACAAATAACAATTTAAACACACCTTCTCTTCGTATTTCCCACTTTCTCTTGCTCGCATGATTAACAGCATCAGAAAAATTGAACTTATTTTTGAAGTAAATGTATTTCATATGTTTTTTTTTTGACACTGCTAAAAACATTAACAGCCAACCAACTTGACCACACAGGCTCTCAAAAAACATTTGAATTAGTATAAAATTCATTATATCTGTCTTATAAACAAGTGCTGCAACTCTGCATTGTCTTCACCGGAAAGGAAAGAAACAAACCTCTGTGTTTTCGGTGAAACATGAATGTACGCTAAGCAGTTTTAAAATTCATGCCTCATTTTTAAAGGTTTCATAACAATGAAAAACGAACAAAGTTCTACTATGTTTATAGCAAATATCTGCTTACTTCTGAAAAGTGGCAGAAGTTATTTAGTCTCTTTTGGAAAAACAATGTCTTACAAAATTGAGCTGTTGTTTGGGTCATGATTTGCTCAAGGTAGTTCAGCTCTAACCAGCATGATCAAGATCTACCACCAACTGAAGTCCATCGTCTCCATCATCTAGGCATGTCTGGCATGGCCAAGCTAGAAATATCAGACGGGTAACTGATAGGCTGCCATCCGTAATCTCATCTACAATCAGACAGGAAATGTCCAGGCTACATCATAAGCTTAAATGAGATAAAACAGACCCTTATAAATAAAGTGTTTTTTAATTATTAATTGACAATACATCATCATAAACAGCCATAATTAAAGATGTGTAGGCAACTCTAAAAATTAAGGTTCTTTTTTGGCATCTATGGTTCCACAAAGAACCATTACACTCTAAAAAATGTTGGGTTAAAAAGGGACAAACCCAGCTGTTGGGTTGTTTTGATCCAGCTGTTGGGTTGTTTTGAACCAGCGGTTGGGTTGTTTTGAACCAGCTGTTGGGTTGTTTTGATCCAGCTGTTGGGTTGTTTTGATCCAGCTGTTGGGTTGTTTTGAACCAGCTATTGGATTGTTTTGACCCAGCAGCTGGGTTGTTTTGACCCAGCGGTTGGGTTACATGTTGGAAACAGCGGTTGGGTTGTTTTGAACCAGCGGTTGGTTTGTTTTGAACCAGCGGTTGGTTTGTTTTGAACCAGCGGTTGGTTTGTTTTGACCCAGCGGTTGGTTTGTTTTAACCCAGCTATTGGGTTGTTTTTACCCAGCGGTTGGGTTGTTTTGATCCAGCGGTTGGGTTGTTTAGACCCAGCAGTTGGATTGTTTTGACCCAGCAGTTGGGTTGTTTAGACCCAGCGGTTGGGTTGTTTTGACCAGCGGTTGGGTTGTTTTGACCAGCTGTTGGGTTGTTTTGACCCAGATATTGGGTTGTTTTGACCCAGCTGTTGGGTTGGTTTGACCCAGCTGTTGGGTTGTTTGACCCAGCGGTTGGGTTGTTTTGACACAGCGGTTGGGCTGTTTTGACCCAGCTGTTGGGGTGTTTTGACCAGCGGTTGGGTTGTTTTGACCAGCGGTTGGGTTGTTTTGACCCAGCTGTTGGGTTGTTTTGACCCAGTTGTTGGGTTGTTTTGACCCAGCTGTTGTTTTTTTTTGACCCAGCGGTTGGGTTGTTTTGGACCAGCGGTTGGGTTGTTTTGACCCATCGGTTGGGTTGTTTTGACCCAGCAGTTGGGTTGTTTTGATCCAGCTATTGGGTTGTTTTGACCAGCGGTGGGTTGTTTGACCCAGCTGTTGGGTTGTTTTTTTGTTTTGAAAACCAGCGGTTGGTTTGGTTTGATCCCGCGGTTGGTTGGTTGACCCAGTGTTGGTTGTTTTGATCCAGCGGGTTGGGTTGTTTTGACCCAGCGGGTTGGGTTGTTTTGACCCATCGGTTGGGTTGTTTTGAACCCGCGGTTGGGTTGTTTTGATCCAGCGGGTGGGTTGTTTTGATCAAGCTGTTGGGTTGTTTTGACCCAGTGTGGGTTGTTTGTTTTGACCAGTGTTGGGTTGTTTTGATCAGCTGTTGGTTTGGTTGTTGATCAGCGGTTGGGTTGTTTGGACCAGAGGTTTGGGTGTTTGACCCAGTGTGCGGTGGTTTTGATCCAGAGGTGGGTTGTTTTGAACGCTGTTGGGTTGTTTTGATAACAGCTGCTTGGGTGTTTTGATTCCAGCTGTTGGGTTGTTTTGGAACCAGCTGGTTGGTTGTTTTGATCCATCGGTGGGGGTTTTTGGAACCAAGCTGTTGGTTGTTTGATCCAGCGGTGGGTGTGTTGACCAGATGTTGGGGGTTGTGATCAGCGGTTGGGTGTTTGACCCAGCTGTGGGGGTGTTTGACCCAGCTGTTGCTCGTTGATCCAGCAATTGGGGTTTTGACCCAGCGGTTGGGTTACTACGCAGAAGGTTGTGTTAAACATTTAACCAAACCGCTGGGTCAAAACAGCCCCAATTGCTGGGTTTGTCCCTATTTACCCAGCACCGGGTTGTTTTGACCCAGCAATTTTTAGAGTGTATAAAGGAAACTGTATTAAAAATAAAGGCTCCAAAAGGGCATTTTCTCACAGTAATGTCAAAGAAGAACCATTTTAAGTTGCCCCCAAAAAGAACCTTTCACAGTGAACAGTTCTTGAGCATTTTAATAATCTTAAAATCCTTAAAGGAGCTCCTGTGCAATGGAAAGATTCCATGGATGGTACACACTAAAAAATACTGGGTTTAATATAACCCAGTGCTGGGTAAAATAGGGACAAACCCAGCAATCGGGCTGTTTTGACCCAGCGGTTTGGTTAAATGTTTAACCCAACCTTCTGCGTAGTAACCCAACTGCTGGGTCAAAACAACCCGATTGCTGGGTTTGTCCCTATTTTACCCAGCATTTTTTAGAGTGTAGAGATAGGGATCCACCTCATTTATGTGGATCTTCCATGTTCTAGATGCTGAAGCTTTATCCACTGATGAAGTCAAACACAATGACAAAGTAATGTGTTTTTACTTGACGTCCCATTTTCGCCAACCATTAACCATTGGAGTAAAGCACATACACTCTTAAAAACAAGGTTCTAAAAAGGTGCAGTGACTCCGTAGTAGTAGAACCATTGTTGGTTCCCTAAAGAACGTTTCAGAGAACAGTTTATAAAAGAACCATTTTTTCGTACTTTAAAGAACACTTAAAAGAGATATTTTCCTACTGTAAATAACCTTTAGTGCAATGGAAACTTTCCATAGATGTTCAAGGTTCATCCTGGAAGTTCAGAGTTATACATTCAGACATTTAGATACAGTCAGAGTTTTCTATGTAGTAGCCTAGGCTACATCTTGAAAATGTAGTGGTATATACTTGAATATAGCCTAATTAGAAGAGTACTAGCAGCATTTAACGAGTCTATAACCTGAAACAGACAGTAGTCCCTGGCGGAATACACGAGGAACGCGTTGAAACGGCAGTGAGTCAGTGTGGGAAGCCCAACCCACGGTCACTTCACCCGCGACGCACGGCGAGACGAGGTGGTCCAGTCCCACCTGAGGAGCACAACATGAGGATCTATCCCGCTTTTGACATGCACGGATACAATGTTGCCATGGCTTACTGATTTTTCCTGAAGAGTTCCACACTTCACGCGCTTCCCTGCGGAGTCTCTGGGAATATCGGGCGAATATGAAAGTGACAGTGTGCTTTGGAAGGACCCGGGTGGTCGTTCCCTGTGGGGATGGGAATATCACAATACACAGTCTCATCCAGCAAGCGACAATGAGATATAAAAAAGCCATAGCCAAGGTAAGTCGAGTGTTTTTGGAGAAAAGCTGCGTGTCAACTCCACTGCTGCTCTCAACATGGCGCTTTTTCTGGAGAAAGAAAGAAAGAAAGAAAGATAGGAAAGAACAGGGAAGAGGCCGTCGGTATTCCCGATCGGTCCGATGGAGATGTTGTTTGTTTGTTTGTGGATTCGCGTTTGTGTTTGTTACGTCACGACGGCTTGTTTGTTACAATTGTTGCAACTTTTTCGGTTCAAAGGTTCAGAACTCCTTCCAAGAGGACATGTCGGCTGATATAACGCTCATATCTCAAAGTAAAATGCATGACAGTGTTTGCAAGTAAACAGGGAGTGTGGGAAGAACTTCAGAGGCACGGATGGAGGGCGAGGACTGCAAACTTCCCTGGAAATCCCTGGAAGCCTGGATCCACACATGCAGCCTACTCGGTGTTACTCACACATGATTTGACTATTTACTCGACTCTTAAACATTTCAAATGAATGGTGCTTTCTATACCTTTATTATTTATTAGAATGGGCTGTGTTGCTCTGTGGTTAATGGTTATAGAACGGTTGCATATTTAAGCCTTTCAAATAATTGACAGGAAAAACCTGGAGGTAAGACATTTGGTGTTTTCCAGGTCTTGAAAAGTCCATTCACATTTATTTGTATAGCGCCTTTCACCATACAAGTCGTTGCAAAGCAGCTTCACAGAAAATTAAAGTTTCTACATTATATTCAGGAGTAGCTTATCAGTGGTGACTATGTCAAGGTGATGTCCATATGGCTAGAAAGTACAGTTTAAAAAACTTAAGGATTCAAGGTATTCAACAAAACGGACACTGTTAGGACGTGCAACGATATACAGTATCTCACAGAAGTGAGTACACCCCTCACATTTTTGTAAATATTTGATTATATCTTTTCATGTGACAACACTGAAGAAATGACACTTTGCTACAATGTAAAGTAGTGAGTGTACAGCTTGTATAACAGTGTAAATTTGCTGTCCCTCAAAATAACTCAACACACAGCCGTTAATGTTTAAACCGCTGGCCACAAAAGTGAGTAAACCCCTAAGTGAAAATGTCCAAATTGGTTATTTGGAATATTATAAAATGTGAGGGGTGTACTCACTTCTGTGAGTACTGTATGTTGCAATCTAAATTATAGCAAAATTTGGTACACTCTTAAAAATAAAGGTGCTTCAAAAGGTTCTTCAAGCGATGCCATAGAAGAACCATTTTTGGTTCCACAAAGAAGCATTCAGTCAAAGGTTCTTTTAAAGAACCATCTCTTTCTTACCTTTTTATAATCTGGAGAACCTTCTTTCGCCCCAAAGAACCTTTGTGAAACAGAAAGGTCCTTCAGAGGTTAAAGGTTCTTTATGGAACCATTTAAACAAAAAAGGTTCTTCTATGGCATCGTGAAGCAACTTATTTTAAGAGTGGTAGTTCTGTATGGTGTTTCATGGTTGGCATCATCTGAGGTCCTTTGAGTGGTTGGCATCATCTCTTCTCAGGTGTGCGGTCATCTCAGATCTTTGAAAGGTTTGGATCCAGACTGAAGCTTGTGTAATCCTAGTTACCACGGGATGTCAATACCGTGGCAAAAACAGAGAAACAAATAGAGAAAAATTCGCGTAAGATGCTGTTCAAATCAAGCTAAAGAATAGTAATGTGCATTTGATCAGATATAACAAGTACAAGGTTGTGAGATACATTATGTGAATGCTTGGCTGAAGAGATGTGTTTTTAATCTAGATTTAAACAAAGAGAGTGTGTCTGTACCCGAACATTATCAGCATGGCTATTCCAGAGTTTAGGAGCCAAATATGAAAAAGCTCTACCACCTTTAGTGGACTTTGATATCCTAGGAACTACCAAAAGTCCAGAATTTTGCAACCTTAAGGAGCGTCATGGATTGTAGCGTGATAGAAGACTGGTTAGATACACAGGAGCTAAACCATTTAGGGCCTTAAAAGTAAGTAATAATATTTTGTAACTGATACGCAACTTAATAGGTAGCCAGTGTAGAGAAAAATTGGGGTAATATGATCATATTTTCTTGACCTGGTAAGGACTCTAGCCGCTGCATTTTGGACTATCTGTAGCTTGTTTATTGAAGATGCAGGACAACCACCTAGCAGTGCATTACAATAGTTCAGTCTAGAGGTCATGAATGCATGCACTAGCTTTTCTGCATCAGAAACAGGAAACATGTTTTGTAGCTTGGCAATGTTTATAAGATGAAAGAATGCTGTTTTTGTAACATGAGAAAAATGATTTTGAAAAGACAAGTTGCTGTCTAATATCACACCCAAATTTTTGACTTTAGAGGAAGTAACAGTACATCCCTCTAGATGCAAATTGTAATCTAAGAGATTCTGTGTACTATTTTTATTTTTTTTGTCTAATAAGTAATATCTCTGTCTTATCAGAATTTAGTAGGAGATAAAAATTATTGGTCATCCAGTGTTTTACATTTTAACACACTCTTTTAGCTTAGATAATTTTGAAGTTTCATCTGGTATTGTTGAAATTTATAGCTAGTTGAGTATCAACAACATAATGGAAACTAATCCTGTATTTTCTAATAATATTACCAAAGGGCAACATGTATATTGAAAATAGCAGAGGGCCTAAGACATATCCTTGTGGCACTCCATACTTTACTGGCATTAATTGAGATGATTCCCCGTTTAAATAAACAAAGAATTTCTATATTTATTATACATAATGTAGTTCCTTGTCGGAAATTCCAACTGTGTAGCTGGTCAATAGCTGGTAAAAACAGCTGTTACCTGGTTTGTTGGAGGTCCAAGATGGAGCACACCTGCTACTATATCCCAAAACACAGCTACCAAACTTAAACTTGACTTAAACTTGAGAGTTTGTGTAGACTAAAACTTGTTTACAAGCCATAGTGATGTTCAGTTTACGAACTGTGAAAAACTGAAACTGTTTCTGAATGATTCATTTCAGTCCTTATCTTATAAATGGAAAGGTAATGGAAATTTGTTGGTCAGAAAGACCCAACAAATTTGGTCAGATGTTGGTCAGAAAGCCATTGAACATCTAGACAAAAAACTTGAACAGTTACCAAATATTTTCTCAATTGTGGTCATAAAACTGAAGGCAAACTATTTGCCACTAAGAGAGTTGGCAGTGGTTGTAGTATGAATGTGTAGTCACGTGTTCATTTAAATTCCTAAACTGGACAAATTAACTTCCAGGTCTGCGTTTTGTACTCCACTTGATTCAAGATTTATAGTAAGAAAATTTGAGTGCAGTAGAGGAACTTGAATGCGTTCCAGCTCAATGAGGTCTAGCTGTTTAATTATTAATATGTTGATTTTTGTCAGTAGATGTGTAGATTGTGCATAGCTACAGGCTGTATTGTTGTTGTAAAGGGGCATTAGGTCCCTGCGTGTCTTGAGTTGGCATCAGTGCTATTATTCCTGCCCTGGTCTCAACAATTTGCTATTAGCATTGGCATCACGTCCAAGCACTTCTGTTCTACAGGCCTAGAATAGTTTGGTGAACCAACACTGATATTGCCAGGATTTCTCTTTTACAGAGCATTTCTTGAGTATGGAAAATTATTTGTATTAGCTTTTTTTTTTGCATGACAAACGCTTTCAGCTTTTTGTAGGCACATTTGAGGCATCTTAAGGACAGTGGGTTCAGTGGGTTGTATGTATGTGTATATATAAAAGGTAATTTGTGCACTTTTCCCCGCTGATGTTAGAATACTTTTTCTATTCCATATGGCAATTAAATCTCATTCATAGGTTGATATCCCTTAAAAGTGTAAACACTTTGGAGCTTTCAAAACATTTAGTGTGTTTAAACATCCCAACCAGTCCAATATAGCAACGGCTCAACCAATGGTCCAAGTTGGGGGCGGGGCTGAATGTTTGACTGACCAATGGCAGATAAAGCAGTGTTTGGGGAAACCTGTTCAAAACTCAGTTTTATGGGGTATCAAGTGTAACCAGACTGTGGACTGAATGAATAATATGGTATGAAATGCAGTATTTGATGACAAAAATGCAGTAAATTACTATGTTCTTCACAGAATGTGCATTTTGTGAATGAAATGCATTAATGACATGCTGAGTTATGAAAGAATTTGGATTGAATGTGTTTTGTGATCTAGAGACAACCCCTTTTGTGAACATTTTCATCCATTTTGTGAACGAAAAGCATTTTGTGCCATGCTGGGTGCATTTTGTCCTCAAATTTATTTTCCATTTATTACAAATGAACATTCCAATTTTCCAGTGTGCAATTAACAATTTGTAGACAAATGCATTTTGTGACATGATGAGAGCATTTTATTCACAAATTTGTTTTCTGTTGTTCATGATATGAAATTCACCTTTACATTCACAAATAGAAGGAAATTTCATGCACAAAATCAGTTTTAAGTTTCACATAACATGAAGTGCTTCTGCTGACATGTGACTGTGCTACTGTCTAATTGCATTTTGCCATGCAATACTGTGTTTTGTCACAATTCATTCAGTTCACATAATTAGTCAGGTTATGCTTTGTGCCCTATACAGTTCACTGCTAATGATGCAGAAGTTTACACTTTCAACTCCACAAATCCATGCGGCAAAACTTAAGACAGAAATAAATTGATAAACCTCAGCAGTGCATGAAGGTTAGTCACTCTTACAGCAAAGTATGAAACTTAAAGGGCTAGTTCACCCAAAAATGAAAATTAGACTGTGTTTTACTCACCCTCGAAGCATTTTAGGTGTATATTACTTTTTTCTTTCAGACGAATCCAGTCGGAGTTATATTAAAAATTGTCCTGGCTATTCCAAGCTCTATCAATGCAGTCTGCGGGTGTTGCAGTTGAACATCTTCAGTGTATGAGAGTCAGCGGAAGTGAGAGAAAAGTGTTTATTACGTTTGAAATATGAATATTTTTTAGAGATGCACCGATCGATCGGCCAAGGATCGGTGATGCCGTACCACGCAGTGGAAAAGCGCCATTAGTGGAGTGCACAAGCCGCACTCAGTCTCAAACAGCTTGTGAGCCACAAATACCAAAATGAGTTGCCTTAACGGCGCTAAACCGGGCAACTACATACAATATGTCAAATGCCCGTGTTGGCGAGTTCCAGTTAAACCGTCGTTTTTGCACGTAAATAGTGTAGCAAGAGAACGCATGTTGTGTAACATAGATTGGGTCTGTTCCGTGGATAAACTCTTAAGGGCCCGCAGTTCCATAGACCTGCTGCTGAATGTCTGTTAATCAAGAACAAAGCAAAGACATTATTTTATGCTCTTGACTGAAATACGTTTTATACTTAATGTAACCCATTAACTGTATTTCATTTTAACCATGAAGACTTTCAGAAATTAAGACTCAATGTAATTAACACTGGATGTGTTATTTTTACATTTGATTACTTACTTTCTGTAGTATTTCTTAACTGAATGTAAAAACTTACTTAACCTGAAAAACTTTGTTTCATAGCTCTTTTTATTCTATTGCTTTTATTTGTGCTGTTGTTTGCAATTTTTATTACTTATTTTATTGCTGACTTTTTACTTGTGCTTTTTTATGAAAATAAAACTTTGCGTTGAAAAAGTTGATTTTTGTTTGTATATGCTGTCAATTATAGTTCTTAGAAAGAAAATCGGAATCGTCAAAAATCAGTATCGGCAGGTCACACTAACAAAAAAATCGGTAATCGGAAAATTGCAATCGGTGCATCTCTAATATTTTTCTTTAAAAAACACATGGATTCGCTACAGGGGGCCTTTATTCATCCCCCGGAGCCGTGTGAGGCATGTTTTATTATGAATGCGCAAGCTTTATTTGACGACTTGTGGACTGTTCAACTGCAACACCCGCAGACTGCATTGATAGAGCTTGGAATAGCCCAGGACAATTTTTAATATAACTCCGACTGGATTCGTCTGAAAGAAGAAAGTCATATACACCTAGGATGCTTCGAGGGTGAGTAAAACACAGTCTAATTTTCATTTTTGGGTGAACTAGCCCTTTAAGCTTCTTCACCTTGAAGAGACCTCACTTTGCAACACAACGCTCAAAAGAAGCATGTGCTTCCAGAGTTCCCTTTGCATTTTCATTCTTTTCATAAACAGGCTGTCCTTGCAGACGGCAAAGACATACATGGCACACACCCATGCTTGTATGGCTTAGCAGGCACACCCTGTACCTCTGCCTCAGCAGAACGACGATGGCGGCCTATTGATCCCAGCTTGAGTAGGTTTTCCCAGCGGAGCGCCGTATGCTGAGGACGGCTCTGCGCAGGCAGTCTGGATCAGTGGTTTGCTGTGCAAGCGGGAGTCTGCATGTGATCTATAGGGAGATGTGACTCTGCAGAGAGAACTCAAGCTCTTCATCAATAACACTAACAAATAGGCTTCTTTCTTCGGGATGCTCAAACTTTTCCTCCTCCGCCGTAAGACTGCTGTCTGCAGCCTTTCCATTGACTTTCTCTTGAGTCGATATAAATCCAGTATGTAGGAAGGGGCTGCAGACTGAAGTCTTGAGATGGAAGAAGAAAGATGATTGTAGATCAGCCTATGTATTTGTTTGATTGTTGATTTGTCTCTTTTGCCATTTTTAATGTATTTCAACCCTGTTAATTAGAACAGGTAATTAGAACATTTTAATATTCCATCAGTGAGGTGAGGAATAAAGATTTGGGTGAATCTCAAGAGCCTGTGTAAGAACATATGAGGGCCATTTTTTTATTTGGTTAAAATTAGCATCAATTATAGACAGTACAATAAATACACAGCGAATTATGTTAATTAGGACTATTAGTTGATTTAAACGTTTAATTACCCATAATAGGATTTTGTGTAATTATAAAAGGTTACATTATATTACACAAATTATTAGGTTACACATTTTATGACACATTTCTTGTGATTATACTGATTTGTAAGTCAGTTTCTTTGGATAAAAGCATTTGCTAAAAAAATTTCCTCACAAATTTGCAAGCCCCTGTTGCTCTCAAATAACAGCAGCACACAGACGTCAGCCCCGCTGCTTTATCCTGCAGAGTCAGACGGCTGTAATGAAGCACAGGTCCACACAAGACCATACATTGTGTTTATGAGACCCACATGCATCTGGATGTCTATTACCCGGAGGGAAATGCAATAATTGCAGACAAACTTTTGACCTTCAGATCGGAAATCCTTCCTGTAAAGGCTTCTTTGTAGTGGGACCTTTATGTCTGAAGTAACCTTTGCCTTAAAATTCATTGTAAAATGGCTCAGAAATGTGAAGTTAGTTCTCAGATGGCACTCTTTTATATTTTGTTTTCATATGCAATGACATTTTTAAAGACTTCAGAATCCAAATGCATTTTACGGCCACTTTATTTGTCTTTGTCTTGACACTCTGTGGAAGCAAACCATCTGAAAATAACGGGAGCTCATGTTGCCTGTAGGAACCTGTACGAAGGAGGTAGAGTATGCCTATTAGAGGAGGTGTTTATTATGTTGAATGACTAATAAATGGACTAAAACCTTTCATCTGTTTTCAAGGAGCACATTACACACACTCGTACATAAAGCCAAGACAGATCTGTCTGCGAGATCACGTCGTCGAAGAAGTTTATTTGTGTGTATTATTACGCAAGTAAAACCAAACATGCTGAGACTAGAAGTCGCTTCAAAGTGGACTTTTTTATTTAAGATGGACTGGAATGGAATGACAGAAGCCTTGATGCTTAGTCCTCCAGAACTGACTTTTTATTATTTATCTCACAATTCTGACTTTTTTTTTAATAAACTTGCAGTTCTGACTTTTCTCACAATTGCAAGTTTATATCTCACAATTCAGACTTTTTTCTTGCAATTGTGATTTTTTTTTAAATCACAATTTATATCTGACGACTTTTTTCAGAATTGCGAGTTATAAACTCCAATTCTGAGGGAAAAAGAGGGTGAGGGTGAGGGTGTTTTCTTACAATTGGGAGTATATATCTCACAATGAGGTTTGCACAAAATTGCTGAAGTTAAATGCAAATGTTATGCATCGTTTAATGAAGAACTCTTAATTTATGAATCTTTTTTTTGTCTCTATACAGCTTATTTTGTTGGAATGTACTACTTTAAATGACACTAGGTGACTTTTTTACTCAGAAAGTTCACTAATGGATGTTTTTAAAAATGTGTCACCAGGAATAATCTTACATTTTTATCAAAAATTGAAATGACAATTCTTATGTTATATTGATGTTGAGTTGCCATAGATACGGGTATTGCAAAAAAAAGAATAAATAACCACTAAAATCACACAAAAAAAAGAGAAATTATATTTAAAGCCATCATGAAATTAATTAATCTATTAATCTATTTTCCAAATGCATGTCATTGCACCTCACTGTGAACGATTCATCCATTTACTGTTGTTAATTTTTAAATGTCATAACTCATGAAAAGACAAATTTCTCTGTGGTGAGGTATGCCAGACTTCTTCAATCGTTTTGTCTGCTTAAACCCTTTCTTACAATTGACTGTGAGCTCGCATTCAGATCACCATTCAATCAGCAAGCGACGGAGAGAACAACCTCCTGCCCTACATTTAGTCTTTTCACTCAGATGTACACCACAATACTGAAAAATAAGATCTATCTCTGCTTCCGTTTCATTGTGACAAAAAACATATTTTCTTGTCATATGATTTTGGAATCAGAGATATTTCTTGACTGCTTTGACTGAGAATTACCCTCGTATTCATCTGTAAGTGTGCAGATAGTCTTTCAGAGGTGTCGATGGGTGTGATGTCTGGGAATTAGTGCACTGAGTATCGTCAGGTCATTTGTCGACACAAGCAAACCAGACGAAGGGAGTTTAGGTCTGTATAAAGCCTTAACTCTCAAGACATTCAAAGAGAGATTTACTCCCTTTTTGCACCAGATTACGGTGTTTATTCAGATGAAGTCATGTCATTCATAACTGTACGGTGGCTTTCAACTGTTGGTCTCTTCTGAAAAAATAACCGCTTATGGGTTTGGATCAAAAGGAGGCTGAGTAAATGGTAACAAAATATAATTTTGAGTAAACTATCTCTATCATATTCATATGTAAGTGTCTGTGTAATTGCATTCATAAGGATGTCAAAGGCTCATGGTCTCTGTCCCGCAGCCGCTGTGAATTCATTCTCCATGTGGGGTCTGTGGATGTGTTGCACTAGTCAGGCGTGACGGACCCCCTGCTGCTCAAATCTGTAGTCTCTGTTTGCGGAGGGCCGAATAGTGCCGCCCCGTCTGCGTTCGTCCCCGTAGCATTTTAATGATGCATTTGTTCAGGAGAAAAACCCACATCACTCATCCCTGCTTCTCTTGACAGTGTTTCCCCGGCGACCAATTATCCCGTCTAACTTTTGGGGGTGACCTTTGACCTTTAGCAACCGAAATAAAGGAAGGGGAAAGTGTGGGTGGACGTAACTGAAGGATGCGGTTTTAGAGAGGATAAAGAGATAATGGTAGGATATATTATTTGTGTCGACTGCATACAGTTAAGCAACACTGCTGCCAAATAAAACAAACAAACAATAAATATATTATTTAAATAATTTAAATTAAATTCCTTGCGGAGTTTCCTAAATGTAGTTTCGACTAGCAAATACTAGTCAAAACTACCTTTAGGAAAAATACTAGTTTTGACTAGCAAATATGTAAATATAATAATATCGTTTCTGTGAATCTGGTGTTTGTTTCAATGAATTATTCCAAAACTCTAATTCAACAACTGTTGGCATCATTACTCAAACATGTTAATGCAACGTGACATTTTTCACAATAACATTTTAACATTTAAATTTTTTTTGCAATATTGTTGATTTATTAGTTTGTTATACTGTCCATATAATTAAAATATATTAAATACAATTCTTCCTTCTGTTAATTTAGTTAAAAATGTTGTGGAAAACATGGCTAGATTTTTTTTTACTCCTTTTTTAAAAATGTTTTATGAAATATCCTGGTAACAATAGATTTGAAAAAATAACTGCATGACATTGTAATATTAAATACATAAAATATATATTTACATGTAATAAATAGCCAATACAAAAACTATTGAGTGATTTAAGATTATATATTCCATTATATTTTTCAGGCTTTTGAAAATATGCAATATATCAAATATGTGTAAAAATGTCTCTTATGCATTTAATATTACAGCATCATGCAACACTTGACCCATTAATACGAGCACACTTGCTACTGGTACATGTGACTAGCTGGGACTTACATATTGTTGCCCTTTCGTTGGTTTAATTGCTTCTGTTGTCCTCATTTGTAAGTCACTTTGGATAAAAGCGTAAGCTAAATGATTGTGTAAATGTGAATATTTTAAAAGCCTAAAAAATATAATGTGATAATTTTATATTTTTAGCTATATATTCTGGCTCTAACTGTAATGTGAGAGGTACAGTGGGAGTGAACGGAGCAGGTATACAAGAGAATCATAAACTTGTAATTAAATGCCAGCATAAGCCATAACCAGTGCTCAGTGTGAAATTATGATTTGCTGGGGCAAATATGACCAGAACTACGGTTTACCAGGCAATCTCTCGATATCCCCGGGGGAACTTACTAGGAAGCCACAAGTACAGACAGTGTCAATGAGACCACAGTGTACGTGCCTCCGAAACTACTGAGAGTAATTACATGACCGAAAGACATTTTAAAATGGCTATGTGATAATTTCACTACAGAGAAGTTATTGACATGACAGAGGTAGTGGTGCACATATTCATATCTACGACAAGAAATGCCATTACGGTGCTGTTGCCCTTCACATGCAAATCTGTTAAACCAGGTCTTCTTCACTTGAATGAGTTCAGATCTGGAGAATAGAGGAACGTGTCTGAGACTTTGATGAGCTTGTGTTGTTTTTCCTCGTGCAGGACACTGAAACGGCACACAGCTGCAGCTGTTCTGCACTCTTAGTCACGCTAAGTGTTTGTTAAATGCTATTGTGACGTTTCCAGGGCTTTTTCAGCATGCAAAAATGTGCGGATTTTATGAATAACCTTCATTACATAAACAAGCCAATTCACCTCTTACTGTATACGTCGGAGTAATATGAGCTCAGTTTGCTACCATACCCATAATAATTTTGCAGTGTGCATGCATACTGTGAGAACAATGCACATTTTCCGTATGCAGGAATGTGCGGATGACATTAATTGCCATAATGGACATAAGTATTTTTACAGAATTAGAATAAAAATACAGTATACAAGGTAACCTTTTTTGTGTTGTTTTCATTTTTTGTTTTGATAGGTTTTTTTGTGCTTATGTTTTTTGTTTGCTATTTTTTGCTTTGTGTTTTTTCCCCATCATTTTTCTTTTTGTTTTCTTTTAGTTTGTTTATTTTACATTTTTGTTTTGTGTTGTGTTTTTTATGTTTTTATATTTTTGTTTTGTTTAATTGTTTGTTTTGTGTTGTGTTTTTTATGTTTTTATCATTTTTGTTTTGTTTAATTGTTTGTTTTGTGTTGTTTTTTTGTCTCTGTTTTGTTTTGTGCAATGCTTCCTTGATTCTAATTTGTAGTGCAGTTTAAAAATATTATCAGCAAAAGGAACAAATATTTTACTGCTCCTATGTCCTGTCTTTTGTCAAGGAAAGTAACAAAGCGTCAACTAATCCCAGTAGGTTAGTGCACTGGTGCCAAGCACTGCTTGAAAATCTTAGTAACCAGATAATCAACTCAAACGATTAGCCTCTTGATGTTAGGCACTGCATATGGGAACAGCACATGAGCAGAGATAAAGGATTTAGCGTGTTGGATTATTTGCAGGATTTGTTTTTTTATAAAGATTACAGTTTTAGCCAATGTGTTTTATATGGGCGTATTATCCTCCTCCTAAATAATCTCTTTATATTTGATGTTTTGATAATACAAATGGGACACATCATTTACATTACATTTTCATTTAGCAGATTTAACAAAGATTTAACAATAGATCCGACAGACAGACATAATCCTGCCTACCACAGTTATGTTCATTCCACTTTAAATGAAAGTAAAACAGCAGTAGTTTCCTTTAGGATATCAGAACTATAACCTTGAGTCACAGTTTCTCTTGTGACTCATTTATCACACAGAAATGCTGTGCTTTGATGCGAGCTGGCTAGTATTGATTCTTTGAGTGTTTGTGTGTGTGTTTTACTGAGCGTGCCATTGTTAGAGCTCCACGACAAACAGAACTCGCTTTAATGAGTCGCGCTGAAAAGCCAAAGTGGCCTTGGTTCAGTGACAGGCGATCAATGGGCGTCACTCTGAAGTAGTTTAAGCAAAGTCTGCCAAACTGGAGCCGCGGCATATTTTGGCGGGAACAGGAGCCAATCAGCAGACAGCTGCTGGTCTCCTGAAGGCATTTCGATTGCTTTGTAGACGCAGATAAGCTTTGGTCGGTTAATGATTCTCTTCAGATGCACAAAGCATTGTGGTTTCAATTACAAAGTTGTTAGAAAACATGAAGAACTAGTCTTTATTCTGAACTGGAATGATTTGGATTGGTGATGATTTTTGTCCATTAATGATTCTTGTACGAGGGATGGGGAACTTATGGAATATTTTGATATTGTTTCCATTATTGATTCTTTTACTACTTTTGAGGATTGAGAAATATTTGTAAAAGTACATTTATTATTTTAGATATAACGTTAGAAATACATTTAATGTAATTCTTGCAAAACATGTGTCTGTGCAGACGTCTTAATGCAGCGCAGAAATGGCATTCATGCAGTACTGTATATTGAATAAAATCATATGCCATTACTTAAACTACGTATGATTCACTAAAAATAATCGGTTCATAAGTCAATAAAGGAACGGTTCACCCAAAAATTAAAATTTGCTGCAAATGTGCTCCCCCTCAAGCCATCCAAGATGTAATGATTTGTTTCTGTTTTCTTCTTCGTCAGGTTTGTAGAAATGTATACCTGCTCTTGTCTCAGCATGGATGCTCTGACCCAAGTGACTTGTTGCCGTCAGAACTAATTCCAAACAGCGATAAAACCATCACAATAATCCACAGCACTCCAGTCCATCAGTTAACATCTGGAGAAGACAAAAGCTGAAACACATCCAGCATTAAGGTGTTTTTACCTAAAATACATTGAGTCTATAATCCATAATAACTCTTCCTCCAGTGAAAAAGTGCATCTGCTGTTGTCTCTCACATCAAAATCCAGCCACATATGTGTTTAGAGCTGTTTAAACGCTGCTTGATCTGTGCAGATTTCTCTCCTGATTCAGACTTTTTCAGATGTCTTTTTAATAATGGAGGAACTGTCATTATGGATTATGGACTCAAATCTTACTCATATTTTGAGTGGTGTGGATTATTGTGGTTTTTATCAGCTGTTTGGACTCTCATTCTGACGGCACCCATTCACTGCAGAGCATCCATTGCTGAGACACTGATGCAATGCTACATTTCTCCAATCTGATGAAGAAACAAACTCATCTAAAACTTGGATGGCCTGAGGGTGAATACATTTTCCAGCCAATTTTTATTTTTGGGTGAAATATTCCTTTAATTCTGAAATCGGACATAGTATTTTTTTGATTCACTACAAAGAATCTGTTCATGAAATGCCATTTGTTTGGGATTTTAAGGTTACTGTAGTTGATGAAACTGTCCGTCTCTTTCCCATGTGTTTTACTCTCTCTTTTTCCTCTGTTTCTTCTACACTGGTTCCATAAACAGAGAAAGTGTAGATATGTAAATAATGGATTTGAGATGGCCAGGAGTGTATTTTAGTTGTTCAAATAACTGTCACAGCAGCATGACCGATCTGAGGCCTTGTTGCAATACACCACCTCCTCTGTGCCCCTCCCACCCGCTCACTTTGCCCCGCCACCGACCGCTCATGTGCCCCCGCCCCACCGCTCACTGTGCCCCCCCACCTTCGGCCTGGCTAAAACCTGGTGACTTTACAGCTGCAATCACATGTTTTTGTGATAGCATTCGCCTTTTCCTCTGTTATCCTGTGGAATGTAAACATTAGTAACTTGGGGGGGGGGGGGTGGTGTTACATAGCAAAGCTTCAGCAATCCCACAATCTGCTGCTTGGGCCTCTCCCTCTGGTTGCCTTTCCAATGCCCTCCACCCACTTTGAGTTATAATCCCACAATCCCTGTACTATTCATCATAAAGACTGTATTCTTGTTCCCAATCTGACAGTTTTTCCGATGTACATAGTAAGATGTCCCTCTCCTCTCAGCCTCACAGAAGCGTTTTCTGGTTTCGATGTGTTGTAATGTGAGGGATGGGCTTACTGCTAACACTTTCCATAAACGGGGTTCAAACTGGTATCTCATTCTTTTTAATGCAGTCCTTTAATCACTTTTTTTTTCTTTAATTCACTGATGAAGAATTATTTTAAAATTATTTAATTAATTCAATAGTGGTTGACCGATATTAATTTCTTTATGGGTGATATAATCCCTATATATATATATAACATACACACAAACCACTGGTCCCAGATAGAGTTTTAATTAATTTTAGTCATTTAAAAGAAGTTTAAAATAATTTATAATATAGTAATATAGTAATATGTAATTAGGGCTGGGCGATATGAGCAAAAATTAATATCTCTGTATTTTTTGGCTGATTTGCGGTATACGGTATATGTATCGCTATTTTGTATTTGGATTAAACAAATAAATAAAGTGAATGTAACCATGTAGGCATATATTATGTGCAAAAAAGGGTTAAAATCACATAACATTCTAACAACTGTCCATGCATCTCTAAGAACAAAAATAAGGTTTTTAAAGCCTACGTTGAATGTAACCAAACTAAAAATTAAAATAATAAAAACACAGAATAATTGAATAAAAGCGATTTTGATTACCCCAATAGAGTCCTTTACAGTTAGTGCTCTCATACCAATACACTTACTTGCAGTTTCGAATTCTACTATGCCACATTTGTTGTCCACCTAACAAATATGTCAGCAAAATTGTATATTTTAGTTCATTTTTCATGCTCCGTCTGGCGCGCTCGTTCTAAATGAAGTCTGTGGAGTTTAGCGGAGAGTCGCAAAGCAAAAGCTCATGCATTTCTGACAGCAAAATGGAAATATTTCAATGGCTTTCTAACATTTACAGATTGAGAATATACCTGTGAAATGCAAGTTATGCATTAAAGGAAACAGCACATCTCAAACACATTAAAAAGCGCGTCTCTGTCAGCCTCACACACAGCCCTATAAACTATAGGCTACGATCTTACGAGTGTTTTAAAGCCCTTCAGATAAAGTCTTGTCACATGTTTAGCACAAATTGTATTATCCACTTTCTCCGCAGCAGCTCATTCCTGGGCTCCCTAGATATTTTTCACATGCGCGCCTATCAACTCGAAATGACGGTAATGCGGCATACCGTAATCGCTTATTAAAAATAATCGCTATAATCGTACAAACTCGATCTACCGCCCAGGCCCGAATATTATTAATAGTCTATGTTTTCATACTACAGCAGACAACCATCTCAGAAATTATATAATTAGTTATAGTTATCTATATATATATATATATGACTGTATATAAACAACATTTAAATAAATCCATACAGTAAAACAGTAATTTTGTAAAAAATATTACATTTTAAAATATTCTATGTGCATCTCTGTTAAGCTGTAATGTATTTCTGTGATGCGCAGCTGTATTTTCAGCATCATTACTCCAGTCTTCAGTGTCACATGATCTTCAGAAATCAGTATAATATGCTGATCTGCTGCTCAAGAAACTTTTTTTTTTTTATTATCAATGTTGAACACAGTCGTGCTGCTTAATATTTTTGTGGAAACCGTGGATGCTTTTATTTGGATAGAAAATTCAAAAGAATAGCATTTATTTGAAATAAAAATCTTTCATAACATTATAAATATCTTACTCTCTCTTTGTTAGGTTTAATGCCAATCTTTTCTGAATTAAAGTGTTCAAATCTTAGTGACCCCTAACTTCTATGTTTATTCAGTAACACCAAAATAATAAAAGAGTCCTGCACAATAATATTTAATCTGATTTCCCAAGGTGAACCACCAGCCTTTTCTGAGTCAATCACCACCTTTCACTGACACATTGTTGAAGAAAGTTATACCCTCTTCATGGAAAGTGCCAGTAATACTGTGATTCATGAGGACGTGGACTGTTCAGAAACCACCAGACAGAGTGAAGACTCCTAGAATACCTCCCTCCGTCCTTTAGTCTAGTACAAAAAGACATTATATGCTTGTCAAGTGCCTTCAGCAAGGCGTTCGCACTCCATAGGCCTAAATTTGCTGACTTTTTATTACGGTTTGTTCGTTCCACATAGATCTTATCCCAGAAATCTGCTTTTCCACTCGTTAGATGTACACATTCCTTTGCTGTTGACTAATAGTGATTAGGGTTGTGCCGATTGACGATGCCATCGTCCATCGCCAATGGCTGATAGACATCACGATGTTGAGCCGGCATCGTGACCCCCCCCCCGCAATCCGCCGCATCCCAATACCGTGTTCGGAAAGAAAATGACGTGTAGGCAGAACCCCTAAAGGGAGTAAATACGAGATGGGAGGAAAATATATATTTCAATATTTTCCTCGCAGTTATATAATTGGGTAATTATACTACATATATATGTCGGCATCAGGGAGCCGCTATTATACCTGCGGTGAAGCGGCTCGGCTTTTGGATGCACATCGCTTTAGTTCACTCGTGATCGCACTTTACTCTATTTATCTATGGAAGCGCAAGTACTATGTGCCACACAGTTGACAAGTATTATGTGTTTTGTCAGTGGTACTGAGGACTGCAAATCATTCGCCATCGACTCAGTCATCTCTCCTACTCTGTGTATGTGGGAAGTGAAATTTTTATGTACTGTAAGTAACCGTTTGTAGGTCGCGCCGCGCCGCCCAGCTGAAGTCTGTCTACAATAGCTGTGTTTCCATTACCCTTCAAATTTCGCAAATTGAAATTGCGGATTGAAAATACGCCTAATGGAAACGCATCGATTTTGCAAAAACGCCCATATATCGCAAACATTTTTTTACGCTCGCATGAGGTGGTTTTTCAGTCAATGCGAAAAAGGATTAATTCGCAAATCTGCAATGGAAACGGCCTTTTCGCATTTACAGGTCACATGGCTGTGAAAAGTCATATGATCATTCGTCAGTGTCACTATAACCGCCAAGAAACACTTCATCAAGGTGGCCGTTCTCCAGGATAAGGTGCTTCCTGCTATTAATACTTAGACATTTACACTGCACACATCTGTGTGCCAGTGTGGCCCTGATCGGTCATGATCTGATTACAGTCTCCCTCAATGCTTGTGTTTATGTTTTTATGCAGTCTATGGTTGTTATCCAGCCTCGCCACCGCACGTTTTCTGAATCGGGCTCTCTGTGCGTCTTCTGTAAAGATCCCACGCGTAAGCCCCTGATAAATATAGCCAAAAAACCTTCAAACTCCCACCAACTCGTGCCATGGATTATCGCGAGAGGCAAAAGTTCGCTTTAGCAGTATCACAATGGTTAATGAACCCCGTGTCATTTCGCAATACGTTTTTTATCGACATTCATAAAATATCGCCAAAGTTTTGCGCAAATCTGTAATGGAAACGCGCCTACTGACTGAACGGTTGCGACAAAGCAACCGTTGAAAATCATTTGAAATTTGCATCCAGTGTAGACAGCATCACTGATTATAATGAGTTCTATAGACTGATCTATATATAATAAATCTCGATTATAGATCAGTGGTTCTATAGTATTTTGTCGCGCCGCTCGCGTCCGGTGTAGAAACGGTGTTAGGAATCTTGTTTTCCCTTATAAGGATTCACACTTTCACTGTAGACATCATCCGATGCCAATTTTGTAGACATCGCCCAACCCTAATAGTAACGGAGCAGGAAAGTGGCCATCTTTTACCCAGAGGCCCTCTGCGGCGGGATTTTCAGCACTGAGAGACCAGATATCAACTAGATTTACTTATTCACTGCATCTCTGGTGCTCAAGCGGTAGAGCATAACGCTGGCAACACCGAGGTTATGGGTTTGATTCTGAACGATCTCTACCTTAAATCCAATGTAAGATGCTGTTGTACAAAAACATCTTTTTTAAATATGATGAAAATGTCTGTGTTGCAAACTGTTGTGAGCTGTGGATGTTTCTATTATTTTAAATTGAATTAAATATTCAACACTACTAAAGGTATATAATCAAACAAATGCCATTATTAATATAAATATTAATGACCTAGAAGTTCATCAGTAACTACAAACCACCATTTGGTCCCAAACTAGCTAGTAGTTGTTTAATTAATTATTTAATTATGTAATTTAATTATTTTTTTAGGATAACCTGTTGCTTGGGTTCAGTCAGATTTTTAAAAAAAATGTTTTTTATTTATTATTATTAATTATTTTTTAGAAGTTCTTCTACTCCCAAGGCGGCATTTAGTTATCAAAACTACAGTACTAGTATTGTATCTATTTTATTCTTCTTATTATTACAGTTTAAAATATTCTATTTGAATGTGTTTTAAAATGTAATTTATATTTTTTATCCTTTTGAAATGAAATGTCTGTTAAATCTTTAAGAACATGCAGTGGCGCACCTATAAAAGTACCTCCTCTTGCTCTTTTGAAGGATAGCAATATATTACATTTTTTAACTATCTCCCTTTTACCAAAGTTAGGTAATCAAACACATACTAATTTAACTATTAAAAATGAGCTCCTCAGTACACAAACACCTATTTGGTCCCTAATTTAATTTAATTTTAATTTAATTTAATTTTCTTTAATTTAATGTAATTAATTTAATTTTTATTAATTTTATTTTATTAAATTTATTTAAGTGTATTTTTTATTTTTTTTTTTTTAATTTAAGTGAATGGAATTTTAATTCATTTATTTTTTTGGGGGGGTAACTCAACAAAGCTGTTTTCTGTTTGAATATATTTTGAAATATTATTTATTTTAATGCTTTTGGATAAAACAAACAAACAAACATCCTGTTACATTAGAAACTCTTTGGTGCCCCGGTGAAGTGCCTTCATGTTTTTAGTATGTTGTGAAATGTGAATGATTACAGGTTTGCTTACCAGTCCAACAAGTCTCGAAGTCTTCAGTGTCGGTCTATAGGATCATTTTTGTTTGTTTTATGGTAAGAAAAAAAAGTAAGCTCGATCTGTAACAGCAGACCTCACATCAACAGACAGCATGAGACAAGATAACATTACATGGACTTCCATCAGTTGTCCATTTCAGCTGTATTTGACATCATTTGATTGTGTTTAGGAGGTCACAGACTTGCACGCTATATTTTACAAGCTTGTAAACACATCTGTGCGGTCTAGATTTTGCAAGGCAAGAAAGTGTTCACAATATTACGTTTTAAACAACAGCTGCGCTATTGTAAATAAGGTTTCAGGAGCCGTCTGAGCAAATAATCGCCAACATCTCCCCCGTAACAAAAAACCCACTGCTACTTTGTTTGCTAAACGTTCAGAATCCTGGAATTGATTTATGGAAATGTTTTTTCTTTGCCGTATTGGGTCTCCTAACACGCTGTTGCTGTGTTTTTGAGGAGTTGCAACATGAAGTGTGTTGAAATGACCGCTCTGCGCCTGCAGCAGGGACGAGATGAACGTGTCGCAGCAGAATTGAAATATTTCACGAGTTCTGTTCCAGCTTGCCGGACGAGCCCTTGTGGGTGTGATTTCACTTCGTATTGTCAACAGCTTAACCTGCGCTCAGAGGTGCAGTTCGGAGCGGTTTTTCTCTCTCTTTTTCCCCTAAGGAAACCCTGTTTAACTGCTCACCTCCTTCTTCCAGTTTTCTTGAATAACTGCTTCCTCGGGTGAAAGGTCGCTTGATTGAAAGGGCAACACACCTGTGGAGGATTAGAGGTTAATTACTGTTGACCTTTTTGAGATCACTAGCCTTTGTCAGGAAGTTTATCTTTGTACCGCAAATGAATCACTGTGTTATGTGTTTGTCTACTAAAATAAATTCTGCTTTTCCACTCCTTGGGTATACTAATCTATCTAACAATATCTAATTTTTATTTTATTTTATTTATATTTTTAATTTTATTTAATTTAATTTAATTTATTTATTTTATTTTATTTTCTTTATTTATTTATTATTATTTATTTATTTATGTATTTATTTATTTTTGTATTTTTTATTTTAAGATAGTACAACTCTGTAACCCCCTTAATTGTACAGATTACACATTTAATGAATGTAAAAAAATCATTTCAATATTTATTTATTTCAAAAGATACACTCCTATACACTACTATTCAAAAGTTTGGGTTCAGTTAGACTTGTAAAACTTTTTCTTAAGTCTCAAAAACATTCCATATTGTACAAATAGTATCACATTTACATATTATGTTTATTTTATCATTTTTAATTCTTTTTATTTTTTGCAAAACTTTTCAATTTTAAATATGTTACATTTTCATTTATTTATTTGTATTTTGAGTATACTTTTTTCTTTTAGTTTTTACTCTTATTTTTGTTGTTTTTTGCCATCTAGTATGTTGTTGTTTTTATTTTCGTCTCTTTGTGTCATCGTGTGGTGTAGCGGTCTGGCAGAGTTTCTTCTGTATTATTAACAGCTGCGGTATTTGAACACTGAAAACTGTATTTGCAGGAGTTCATGTGGTCAGTTCGGTAACAGATGTAAATGCGCAGAGGTGCATGTGAAATCATTGCTTGCTCATTGTTTTTTTGCTTCAAATCAGCTTCCCATTGTTGGGCTTTGTTTTCATAGCCATGTGGCAGTGATGCAGTTGCTTTAAATACACTGTATAGTCACTGGATTCTGCTCTCAGGCACTTACAGCTTGATTACTACAGTAAAGTAGCTGATTTGATTAATATTTGAATAAAAACAGACAACCAGAAACAAGATGAGCTTGCAGATCATAGTTACCTTTTAGAGTCTGACGCTAACAGATATGATATTATGGGGGTAGAATTGTTGCATTATTCCAAATTTCAAAATCCAACAAATTCCTGAAGAAAATTCGAGTTTTTAAAAAAAAGTTTTTTTCTTGTGTTGTCATATTAAATAGTTTTGAAATTGAGTTTTCTTTGTCCTTTCCAGACCTTCACGCTGTAATGACGGTTCAGCTAAAAATGAAAATTGTGTGATTCACTGACCCTCGTTATTAATATTTTTATGAAACCCGAGAGGTTCTGTTCCTCCATTGCAAGTCGCTTCCACCAAAATGTTGATGCTTCAGAAAGTTCGTAAAGGCGTCATAGAAGTAATCCATTTGAGTCAGCGATTTAATCCAAGACGTCTGAAGAGATACGAGTGCTTTATATGGGGAACAGGTTTAATTTAGGCTTTTATTCACATATAAACCTTGATCACGGAGCACATCATTGGTTTGAGGATTGATGAACAAAAGGATTTGGAACGACGTGAGGATGAGTTATTAAGACAAGATTTACTGTCGATTTTTGGGTGAACTGTTCCTTTAAGCTTTCATCTGCGCTCTTTTGCATATATGGAGTCCTACAGAGGCCAGCTGCTAATGGATCGTAACACCTCTGTTAATCATGAACTGATGAGTTTATGTGTGTGTGTGTGTGTGGTATTTATGATGATGGCAGTGTGAGTTATGGCAGCACTTTTGTCTATTTATTCTGCATACACTGGAGGTTTCCCTGATTACCATCTTGCTCCGAGGAAAGTCTTACATCATAGTCATGCTTAATGTTAATATTAAAGTAAGTTGAAGCAGGTTTCAGCTGGAGCCGGCTGTGTTGTGTGTTCTTGAGCTCACTGTGAGCTGCAGACGTGAACACACGAGCACCAGAGGTTAGACATTATTGATGACTTCTGTGCATCTGAAGAATTTACCGCTCATGCACTCAAACTTAGGAAGTTATTTTAAGAAAGAGCTCAAGGATGCAACTTCTCAATAGTCAGTATCCCAGAATTCCACTTCCTGTGTTCATTTCCAAGCAATGCAAGTTACTTATGCTCTCGAGAAATTATGATTATATTATGAACAGGCCTGCAGGAGTTCATGTTTCTGTCAATACTCAGCCATATACTGTATTACTTAAATAGTGGAGTGCTCATGTATTTGAATTAATGAGTTTATTTTTATTTTTATTACCTATTATATTTTGTGTTTTTTTTGGGGGGGGGTGGTGGGGGGGGGGGGGGGGGGGGTGTTGTTATTTTATAACCATGATGATATGTGGGATGATTTTAGTATTTTATTTTAATAATTAAAATGATTAATACAATACGTAAATATTATAATTGATTACCTGTTTTTTAATAATTCATATTATCATTATTACATCCATGTATTATTATGTATTATTATTAATGAAAATTTTGTTTAAAGTAATACCATATATTACTTAAATGTGTAGTAATGTGTTTTAAATTAATAATTAATATATATTAATTACTGAATTATAGTCAAACTTTCAGTATTAAATTAATTTATTATTGTTTTTTGTTATTAAAATTAAAATATTCATTTAAATAATTATATTTCGTAATTTTAATTATTTTATTTGCTTAAAAAAAATCACTGGTACTGCATGTACCCAGCACAGGTACTAAATTATAACTATTATTGCATTTATTAATATTTTTTATAAGCTTTTATTTCCTTTTTTTAAGATTTCATAATTTTGCTATTTCAACCTTAACTTATTTCAATTAGTTGTAATTTTTATTGTTATTTTTGTATTAGTTGTCATTTTTAAGTTTTACATTTAATATTTAAATGTTATTTTTTTTTCATCTTCATCTCACTTCCTGAAAGCAGTAACAGCGCTGATCTGTCCATGAGCGACAGCAGCTGGCGTAAAGGACTAATTAGGCATGCTTAGCTGGATGGCTGTATGGGACGGGTGTCCAGTGTATCATTTCTGATGATCCCTGGAGTTATGAAACAGATTAATACTGTTTATAGCTCTCCTCACATGCTGATAGTTTTCCACTGATCTGAAATCTGTTCGCTCATCAAATTAAATCATTGTAATTGTGTCAAGTTAAGGACTTTGTGTATATCTGTTGGCCAAAGTCTGGCTCTAATTCTCCCAATTTTCTGCTCATATCTGTGTTTTGTGTGCATACAAGCAATGTTCATACAGGCGAGACCTTACCTTGTTTTTCCTTCTTAACTCATTTTTCTTCCTGACTGATAGTTGTTGTTGTTGAACTGATTCAACAGAAACATGGCTGAGGATACTCTGCGTCATGCTGTGTTTCTATTAGACACTTTGTTTGCACACCTCTTATTAAAGGAGGTCAAATGAAGGCTTTTCCATGGACGGCTGTCCCGGGTTTCACATGTGTGCTAATGAAGCTGAAGTGTTCAAGCGGGTCTGAGAGATGTTTAGGATTCTGGAGGTTTATATTCAGAGCAGCTTGGTCCTTTCAGCAGTCTGTTTCTTTAACTGTTGGCACTTGTGACTTTGTTGGCATTTGGAAACACACTTTAACTCACTTTAAGTTTATTTAATTTGTGCATTAGCAACTTTCTGCAGTGATGGATATGTATGTATGTATTAGGGATGTTCATTTTGCTTATTTTTCCTAACCGACAAAATAATATATAAAAATAATATAATAATATTATTATTAAAAACACACTGCTCAGTTGAAATATGTAGTCAAATCTGTGCCGTTAAGTGTTATCGCCGTGATGTTATGCAAAACATTTTGTTTTACGTGGATATTGGAACGCCAGTGAAGTAGGCTACATAATAAATAATATTTTGGCATTCAAATACATCGCAAATGCGGAAACATTTAATTTTGTTTTGAATGAGAGACCCAACGTTGGTTTCAGTTTCGTTTTAGCCTAAATGAATTAGTTTTGGCTTGTCGTTTATATTGCTATAGCTTCTTATATTTTTAATTCTAGTTATTTTCTAAATACTGTTCATTGAAAGGCTTTGTTGTGGAGTGAGGAGAACTAAAATAGCCTAGCTATGTTTACAGTGTTTATTATAATGTTTGTAAACATTTCGCGTCGGCATTAGGCCTATTTCTGTAAATAATACAAGGTGACTTGCGGGGTTTTTTTCTAACAAAAAAAAAATATTTTTTATATATGCATTGCGTATTATAACCATGCAGCAAACCTTTTTAAATATTTTGATAAATTACTTTTGATACTTTTTAAACCGTTTAACTGATTGTTTTAATCGGTCAAAAATTCTTACGGTCGGTTAACGGTTAACCGGTTAAAATGAACATCCCTAGTATGTATGTATGTATTTATTTAAAACATAATTACATATTTTCACACCTTTTGCATAATTTGCGTTAATTACAGCTTGTTTGGAAATGACACACAATAAAAATAAATGATGCACTTTTTTTAACATATGACGTGCATGATATGTATCCTAAATACAAAATCAGATTTATTTATTTATGTTTACATTTTTTTTATAGCTAGCATTTTATGTATCCTAAACACAAAATTTTATATTTTCACACGTTTTGCATAGTTTTTCATGATTACCGCTTGATTGGAAATGACACGCGATGAACATATTTTATTTATTATTCACACAAATTATGTTTACCTTGATGATTATTGTTATTATATATGTGTTGTTATGTATGTTTGCAGAAAAAAAGAAAGATTGATACAATTTTCAAGCAGTAAATATATCAAAATAGTTTATTTCACTATGTTTAGACTAGATGATCATAGTTAAAAAAATAAGTAATAGGTTTATGGTAGATTTCCATATTTTAAGATTGAAAGTAGTAAAAATAAACCATAAAGACTTGGCAAGAAGCTTCCAAGACAATAAAATCACCCATTAAAATGGCCATAAAAAGTGAGAGGAGAAACACCCAGTTATCCCTTTAATTTGAAAACAAATATATGGATGCAGTTTGCTCGTAGTGTGTTCAGACATTCAGTAATGTGTAGAGACGCCCTGTCCCTCACCCATCTGAAGGTGAATGCTTTATCACTGTGTCAATATGTTAGTCAGTGTTTGCATTGCACTGACCATAACCTGACCTGAAAACATCTCCGCATGCCAGATCCCAGCTGTTGTGCTGTTCAGATCTCAACTTGATCTATACTGTTATGAAAGGAAAATTAACTTGGTGTACTTATGAATGGGGGAAAAAATACAAATAAAAATGAAAACAGAGCCAAAACCAACAACAAAACAACCAGATTTTTTCATTCCAGCATGCTTTTTAAATTGAGAAGTATTTAAAAAGCAAATCCCAATATGTTCACGCATCAAAATCAGTTATGCTGTTTCTCCAGGTATTATTCCCTGAAGTGAGCATCCTATTATGCGCTTACGTGTTTGCTAACCCGCCGCGGGACGGCCGTGGAGAGCGTTAATTGATGTCTGCTCTGCTGTGAGCAGCTGTGGGAGCTTTGAGAACATCTCGACACTGATAGCAGATGAAAGAAGACGAGGAGGATTGTGGATGTTATTCAGAGTAACACAGACCTCCCTGATAAGAGACTCACTGGCTAGACTGGACGCATCGGCCTGTGTACAATAAATATGGCTGAGCTCCTTAAGGTTATCTTTGATGATGGTGATGATGATGATGATTTTGATATATTGTGCAAAGAGCGATTTACAACCTCTTGATTCGATTCCATTTCAGTTGGATTTGATTCGGATTCATTTGGATATATTTAAGATATAATTGTCTATATTGCTAATATGTGACACTGGAGCACAAAACCAGTCTTAAGTGTTAATTTTTCAAAATTGAGATTTATACAGCATCCGAAAGCTAAATAAATAAATAAGCTTCCATTGATGTATGGTTTATTAGAAAGGACAATATTTGAGAGATACAACTATTTGAAAATCTGGAATCTGAGGGTGCAAAATATCTAAATATTGAGAAAATCGCCTTTGAAGTTGTCTAAATTAAGTTCTTAGCACTGCATATTACTAATCAAAAATTAAGTTTTTATATATTTACGGTAGGACATTTACAAAAATCTTCATGGAACATGATCTTTGCTTAATATCCTAATGATTTTTGGAATAAAAGAAAAATTGATAATTTTTACCCATACAATGTATCGTTGGCTATTGCTACAAAATACCCCGCGACTTAAGGCTATTGCTTTTGTGCTGCAGGGTCACATATATGAAATGCATTCTCTGCTAATGCTGTATTATACAAGGCAACGTTTCAGATACTGCTGATTTAAAGCAGTAACTCACATTGATTAACTGTTTAATAAAAGAACCAGCTCATAAGAGTCAGTTGTTTTGTGAACACAGGTTGTGCTGTACTGTATGTTTTTGATTCATTTAACAGAACTGTTCTTTAGAGTAATTTGTTTGTGAATTAGGCTACACTGGTTTCACTGTACGTGTTCGATTCACTAAAAAGAACTGTTTAAAAGAGTCATTTGTTACATGTATCAGTCTACTCTGTTTGCAATGTATGTTTTTGATTCACTAAAAATAACTGGTTCATAAGAGTCATTCATTTTGGAATCAGACCACACTTTTGCTGTATGTTTTTGATTCACTAAAACGAACCGTTTATAAGAGTCATTCTTTTGTGAATCATGCTTAATGTTGTTTTTGGCGGCCTGTTTTAATTTTAGTTTTAGTCTAGTCTTTGTGTGAAGCTGTCATTTTAGTTTTTATTAGTTTTAGTCACGTTCATACTCTTTTTAGTCTAGTCAAGTTTTAGTCAACTAAAAGTCTGAGCATTTTAGTCAGAATTATCCATGACTATTTTAGTCTATTTTTAGTCAATGAAAATTTTATTTTAGTCTCTTTTTAGAAATGCAATTCTATTTAACCCAGTCAATATAGTATAAGTACCTAGTAGTATAGACGAAACCAAAATTTTCTTTTAGCCAAACCCATTTCAAACAAGGTTATCTTATTATATTATTGTTACCTTATAGACTCAAGAATACATCCATTCCAGACACGGAAGACACTCTGATTTGAATTTACAACATTTATTTTACCAACCAAACATGTTAGAAGTACACACACATAAATTTAAATAAAGACGAACCCCGGCTGGCCGGCCATCGGTCCCTTTCTCTGTGTCAGACTTCACTTTGTTTGGTTTTCGTCTTCTAAATCTGTGTTTCCCAACCTTTCTTTAGTCGCGGCAACCTTTGGAAATTTTAACAAACTTGTGGCACCCTACAAAATTAATTTTGTCACAATATTTGAATTTCTAACTTCGATGTGATAATTTGAAAAGTATAGATATTCGGTACAGCAGGGAAGAACTGCAGATTATAATGTCATACAGATATTTTAAATGTGTCTATCAATGGTGGCAATCATAGGCTAATTTCTAATGAAGAGACCAATTTCTATGACAGATTTTAATGTAGGCTTTTATATAAAAACATTGTGAGATAGCTAGTTATAATGGTACTAAACAAGTTTTGCCACGCAGTGTAATTTTGATTTTACAGCTGGGTAATTTGTTGCAGTAGCACTAGATAGTTGATTAAAACTTTGAATTGACTAAGAAATGACAAGGAGGCTAAGCAGTTAATAATAAAATAAGAACAAATAAAGAAATTAATAATGATAGCACAAATAAAAAATAATGATATGCCTACAAATGAAATAAATTGCTTTTGAGTTATTCGGGTAGGTCTAACACACAGTATTTTTTTTTTTTTTTACCAATTATCCAAATAATGTTTAACCCTAGAAAGCTATTATTATCAGAGGACATGTGAGCATAACATATCGGTTAGCAGATCAATGAATGAGAGGACAGAGTTGCCCATTTACCACACCTTGATACAACACAGTATGGCTATTGCAGACAGAAACAATACTGTACTACATCCATGCTTCCTGTCAGCTCAATGTTTGAGTGGACTTTGCTGTTCCTTTAGATTACGGTATATTAGCGTAGCACACACATGGGCCGTGACGCTGAGCGGAGCACACACATGGGGCGTGAGCGACTGAAGCGGAGCTCACACATGGGCCGTGAGCGACTGAGCAGAGCACACACATGGGCCACACATGGGCCGTGAGCGACTGAGCAGAGCACACACATGGGCCACACATGGGCCGTGAGCGACTGAGCAGAGCACACACACGGGGGGGCCGGAGCGACTGAGGGGCAGAGCACACACAATGGTGCCATAAACCACACATGGCCGTTAGTGACTTGAGGCGGAGCACACACATTGGCCACACATTTGCCGTTAAGCGACTGATTCTTAGCAACACACATGGGCCGTGAGCAGGCGACTGGCGAGAGCACACACATGGGCCACCTTTGCCTGATCGACTGCGGAGCACACACTGGCCGGGAGCTACTGGAGCGGAGCACGCACATGGGCCACACATGGGCCGGAGGCGACTGAGCGAGCACACACATGGCCGTGAGTGACTGAGCGGAGCCACACAATGGGCCACACTGTGCCAGTGAGTGACTGAGCGGAGCACACACATGGGCCGTGAGCGACTGAAGCGGAGCTCACACATGGGCCGTGAGCGACTGAGCGGAGCACACACATGGGCCGTGCGCGACTGAGCGGAGCACACACATGGTGCCACACTTGGCCGTGGCGGCGACTGAGTGGAGCACTCACATGGGCTGTGAGTGACTGAGCGGAGCACACACATGGGCCGTGAGCGACTGAGCAGAGCACACACCTGGGCCACCCTGGGCCGTGAGCGCCTGAGCGGGCACACACATTGGCCACACACAGGGCCGTGAGCGACTGAGCGGACAGCACACCCATGGCCGTGAGCGCTGAGAGAGCACACACATTGTCCAAACATGGGGTGAGCGACTGAGTGGAGCAGTCACATGGGCCGTGAGCGACTGAGCGGGATAACGCACACACATGGGCCCACATGTGGCCGTGAGGACTGAGTCGGAGCACACACATAGCCGTGAGCAGACTGAGCGGAGCACACACATGTGCCGTGAGCGACTGAGCAGAGCCACACATGGGTCCACACATGTGCTGTGTGCGATGAGCGGAGCACCCACATGGGCCGTGAGCGATCTGAGCGAGCACACAATGGCCGTTAGCGACTGAGTCGGAGCACACACATGGTACGTGAGGCGACTGAGCAGAGCACACACCCTGGGCCATACCCACATGGGCTGTGAGCGACTGAGCGGAGCACACACATGGGCCGTGAGCGACTGAGCAGAGCACACACATGGGCCACACATGGGCCGTGAGCGACTGAGCGGCGCACACACACTCATAGAGCGGGATAATACACAGAGCTTCACACCACGTGAAAGTGAATTCTGAGCGGTGAACTAATTTTCGGCAGCCGGAATTTCAGTGCATTTCTAACTATTGGCGATATTAGAAATGGATATTATATAATAGCTGCTTTTTTGAACATTTTATCAATTTAAAAATATTAAAAAATGATTTTTTTTTTACACTGCACCCCTGCTCTCGACAGACGCGGCACCCCGGTTCCCCGGTTGGGAAACACTGGGCTAAATAATGCCGCGAGTGGGGCTCGAGGAAGTGACGTCGCCTGCGTCTGTGCAGTGTGACCTGATGCAGCCCCTGAAGTGAGACACAGGAAACAAAAATACTGCAAAATAATAATAACGCGACTTAACGAGACGAAATAACATTATAACATTTCGTTTCGTCTCGTTTTGGTCAACGAAAACGAAGAGACATTTTAGCATAGTTTTTATTTTGTAAACCACATTTAGTCTCGTTTTATTCGTCAACAATATTGCATTATACATTTAATAATAGTCATCGTCACATGACCAGCTAATACGCTTCGTCTTCGTTTTGCTTTCTTCAACGTTATATTTAGTCATAATTTCGTTGACGAAAGCAACTCTAATCATGCTCAACTGGTTGCACTGTATGTTTTTGATTCACTAAAAGGAACCGTTCACAAGAGTCAAATGTGTGTGAATTAGGTTACACTGGTTGCACAGTGTGTTTGATTTCTTAAAAATAACGATTCATAGAATAGGAGTCATTTGTTTGTGACTTAAGCTACACTGGTTGTACTGCATGTTTTTGATTCACTAAAAAGAACCAATTCATAAGAATCATTTTGCACAGTGCTATACAGTCTTTTTATTGCTTTACATTCAATACAGAAGGTAAACTCAGGTACAGTATGATTTATTTTGCTCTGGTGCTGAAGATTGACCAGCGTGGCGTAGATTCAGCATCAGGGAGGTGTTTACAAGCCTCTGCACATCTCTAACCCACATTCACAGCAGTGAGCAAGCGCAATGAATCACTGTGACATGCACAGCACAAAGAAGATGATAATGTAATGATTACACTAGTGTGCTTTTTATGTCCTGCTGCGGTGTGTAAAGAGACCCTAACATAGTAGCTGATGGATTTACCAAACAACACCGTTACAACATTTCATAATGAATCGCTTTCAAAGATATCCTTCCTTTTCTTTTGTTAGAGAGAAACAAAAATTCCTTCTTTTGTTGTGCTCCCCATTCAGTGCTTAAGAGAGAGTTATTGCTTTGACAAAACAGGTTTTCTTATTTCGCGTGGGCTCTTTCTCGATCGCTGGCATCAGATAGCATGAATGTGTCATGCAGAAATGATCGCCGTTCCCTCCCTGTGTCATAAGACCTGAAGGAATGCTTGGAGGACTTGTCATAATTTCCTGTGAGGTCCAGATAGACCTCAAGCATTCCTCAATGCTGTTTTTGAATGAGAATAGAGAGATTATATATTAACAGAGCTGCACAATTATGACAGATACAACAATTGAAACCGTATTTCTGTTGACGTTGTAATCACAGTTATTTATTTTCGATTAACAATGAATATCTGAATTTAAAATGCATATTTTGTGTGATATAACAGCATATCATATTCTTTATTGTAAAGAAAAATGTGTTCCTAAACTTTTTTTTTTAATTGTTTGATAAAAAATAAAATTATGAAATATTATTAAAATTAAAATAACTGTGTTCTATGTACTAATGATTTAAACTGTAATGTCTTTCTGTGATGCGCAGCTGTATTTTCAGCATCATTTCTCCAGTCCTTCAGTGTCACATGATCTTCAGAAAGCAGTATAATATGCTGATCTGCTGCTCAAGAAACATTTCTGATTACTAGCATGTTTAGATCAGACTGCTTAAACTTGCTCATTAGGACTAATTATCATTATTGAGGCTTATAGACTAATTAAAAAACCTCTAATTTGCCATTGATCTCAGCAGACATTTCTGTGCTCAACTTTTGCAAAACAACACATTAATAGACTCCTCTTATGCAACATGAGAAGGTCTAAGTGCAGTGCTTTAATAAACATTAAACTCTAATCACAATCACATCAGCTGTAATCATAATCTCAGAAATTAGTTCTGCAGCCCTAAACGCGTCTTATATTTCGTGTCAGAGCACCGGTGCATTTGTGCACCAGTCCGGACCTGCTGCTTCTGTCTTTACACTCCCACAAAATGACATATATCCTCTCTCTCCGTCAACACACACACGTTTTTCTGCCAGTCATCTGTGAAGCAGGAACCGGTTTCCTCTCCTCCGTCTGTACTCAATTTACAGGCAAAACGCTTGGCATGAAGATCGGGTTAATGGATTTCCATCAAAATCGTATTAATCGAGCTGTCACATAAGTCACGATATGATGGGAAAGCCATATGTGCGGTGATCACTCCAAACCGTCGTGAAAAAGTATCACAACACAGGCTGAAAAAAACCCAGAATCATCTTTTGTGTGTGTGCGTGTGTGTGTGTGGGTGTATGTATGTTTGTGTTGTGTGTGTGTGTGTAAAAGAGCTTGGAGAGAAATTAGTTTACTGGCAGGTGTAAATGAATTGTTTTCTCTGCTGGAATTCTTCAGTTACACACTTTTTTCCTGTCATCTTTATTATGGCGAAATACCTGTTTGTTTGACACACTAACCCAAACTTTACATTGTGAAGGTCTTTAACATGGCACTTGTCCTGAACTAACACACTGCTGACATTGTAAAGCATTACAGACCTTTCAGTTCATTGTGTCTGATCCAGTGTGCTTAAATGGCTCTTTTTTTGCATATATGCTACTGTTCAATAGTAGGTTCTGTTCACCAAGGCTGCTTTTATTTGATCAAAAATACAGAAATCTTAAATATTGTGAGATATTATTACACTTTAAAATAACTGTTTTCTATTGTAATCATCTATCTATCTATCTATCTATCTATCTATCTATATCGATCTATCTATCTATCTATCTATCTATCTATCACAGCAGAAGACAGACAGACAGACCGACACACACAGACACACTTCTTAATAGGGCTGATGCTTCAAAATTAAAAATGAGAAATTTTCAGACTGTGAAACAGTTCTCACCTCACCAGTTCGACAGCTTCTAGAACTTTCGCCTGAACTTGTCCTGTTAAATACACCCCCCGATGCGGCACACACACACACACACACACACAACACACACACACAGACAGATGCATGCACACAGAGACACAGACAGACAGACGCACGCACACACACACACACACACACCACAGCAGCCAGAGACACAGAACACAACACTCCACCCACAGACAGACGCACGCACCCACACACAAGACAGACAGCCCACACAAACACACACACACGAAGACAGACAGACATAGACACACGCACACACACAGACACCCACACACACACACAACACACACAACACACACAACAGACGCATGCATGCAACAACACAGACCCACCCACACAGACACAGACAACCCATCACACACGACCACACACACACCGAGACAGAATACATACAGACCAGACGCAACGCACACACACCACACACACCGAGAGTGACACACATACCGACATACGCAAACAACACACACCACACACACATACAGACCACGTAGACTCCCACGCAGACATACAAACACCACAAACACACACTACACACACACAGACAGCGCACTCACGCACACACAGACAGACAGACACCCACAAACACACACACACAGAAACGCACTCACGAACGCACACACACAGAATACAGACACACACAACACCGACAGACCAGACACCGACAGACAGACAGACGCAACTCACACACCACACACACAGACACACACACCCACAAACACACACACAGACAGACAGACAGACAGACTCACACACACAGACAGACAGACACACACACACACCCACACACAGACACAGACAGACACACACCAACACACACACACAGATAGGACCGACATACGACATCAGAAACCAGGACTCACACACACACACACAAAAACACACACACACACACACACACAGAGACACACACACAGACACACAGACACACCCACACACACACACAGACAGACACACAAACACAAACACACACACAAACACACACACACAGACACAGACACAGACACAAACACAAACACAAACAGACACACACACAGGCAGACAGACACACACACACAAACACACACACTGGTCTGTTTCCTCCTGCTCTGGCGGCCGCTGTAGGGAGATCTGGAGCTCCAGACTCAGTGCTTTGTGTGCTTGAGACGGGCTGCTCTGTCTGCTCTGACAGTCTAGTACCATCCTCTTACTCACAGCCTGCAGTGCTGCCCATGGCCATCACTCGCTCGCACCTCTCTCTCTTTCTCACACTCATTCAGCGTCGCTCCTGGCGTTCGCCGGTGGTCCTGGACTGTGTTGTGTTGGGCTACTCATCTTTCACACCGCTGACACTAATGGCTACGGTCAAAGAGATGCCAGATCTGTGCCAGAGTACCGCAAAACCCCTTTGCTTTTTTCAAGCTTTTGTCGATAACGCTGTTTGTATTTGAGGCTGAATGGAAATGGCTTTCAAGATGTGATTTCCTTGGTATTTGAAAAGCCCTTTGAAGATTATTTGTGATCCTTGCAAATAAACCACTTAAGAAATGGTGGTTTAGGGGGCAATATATTGAAAGCTAAAATAGGATATATCTACAGTATATATATATCTAATATAGTATTATTTCCGCAAAAAATCGAATGCCATTTTCATGCGCATCTCGTCAGTAAAGCCTGTTCTGTGATTAGTAGTAAATCTCCAGCACGGGCTTTCAGATGGAGCAGCATTTACTAAACAGACCCGTAGTTCACTGACAGCACAAGCCAATCGTGTTGGCAAAATCGCAGTGATTTTTTGACACTCACAGACACGGTGTCTACACCGGACGCGACCGCTGTACGGAGATACCCATTTTAAATACATTTAGTAGCAGAGCTACTGCACGCGATTTTCAGTGCTGGAAATCCATTTATCCTTTGTTGACACTTCCGCGTCATCGTGGAGAGCGCAGGTCACGGTTGCTTAGCAATGGCAGACGTCACGAAAGCGCAAGTTCCTGAGCGCTTTGGAAAGAAGGAGAAAGCGGTGCGGCTGGCGTTTTTAGGCACAACATTTTAGGCCCCAAAGCCTGTCTACACTGGACGCGACAAAGCGACCGCTGAAAATCATTTGAAATTTGTGTCAGCACGTCATTAATAGAACCCGGCAGCAGTTTTCTGTTGTGGATTTGTCGTGCCGCGCCGCATCCACTGTAGACTGACAGCATCACTGATTATAATGGGTTCATTGTATTTTGTGCCGCTCGCGTCCGGTGTAGACACGGTGAGAGCCACGCAGATGCACGTGAACACTGAATTCTGTTCACTTCTGTCTATTTGTGCCTGAAATACTGTGCTCTGCAAGTATCCTTGTAAACATATTGCTTATGGCTTAGGTGAAGGGAGACAATTGAGAAAGAAAACGGATGTGTAACAGTATATCGGTTCACAGCAGTTTAATGTTCCTGAAGCTTTCTGTGTTATGAATGTTAATCAAACTACAAAACACAAAGAAAAATCACTTTTGTAGCTTTAACACAGATTTATTAGATTTATATAGTGAAAACTATGCAGTGTTATTTTACATTTGATTATTCAATTTCTGTACCTGAATACTGTTAGACTTACCTGAAAAATATAAAGCACTGCTTATTTAATTTGTATGTTTCTGTTATTTATCTATGCTTGTAATTTGTTTATTTCCTATGCTGATTTACTCGCCTACAAAATCACCCCAATCATTGATTAGTTTTTTCCTTCAGAAATCATTTCTAATATGCTGATTCTGGTTTTTATCAATGTTGGTGATAAAACGGTAATCTATTTATTTTGAATATCTATTTATTTCAGATTCACAGGCTTGGAGCAACATAAAAGTCAACATGAAGTCAGATTCACAACCTGGTTTTCTTCAGTAATATAGGATGCATTAAGAAAAACGAAAATTAAATGTGTATTGAAGTCAAATTTTTACTTTGTTGAACTGAAGCATTCAATTTCAGTATGTCTCAGAAGATTGTTTTTGCAGGTCAGTGGTTTCACTTTCTCTGGAAGAAATGACATTGTTTTTTTTTTCATTGGAAATGAGGTGATTCAGAGCTGAATGTTGGTGTTAATACTCTGATATTAGTCCAGAACCGGACCTCACTTTTGGCCACAATATCAGGGTCATCTGTATTACATGCACCATAGTATATACATACTGTAAATATATTTTGTATAGGAAGACCATGAACTATATGACTCTTGTGTGTGTGTTTGTTGGTGCATTATGGTCTAGGAAATGTGTAAAGCCACGGTCACTCTAGACTCTGAGAATGCAAAATTTCTACAGACAGCGTAACGTTTATAATCACACTCTCTGATGTCTTCTTAAAAAAAAAACAATTTTATATAAAAGAATCTCCCTCATTTTTATGCATATGAATTGAAGTCAATAGAATAAAAAGTGTAGCGTGAGTGTCCCTTCAGGGTGTTTTGAAAGTGTGAGGGGGGGGGGGGGGGGGGGGGACTACCAGAAAAGGTGGTAATCACAGCGCTGAGCGTGGGACGTTTTGAGAGCGTTTGCTTTCATCATAAGGTCAAGCACACAGTTTATGAGCTCTGTAATCACACACTGTCACACAACTCTAATGCTAATTATGATTGAGATCAGCTGCTGTCTTCCTGCTGCCAGTTTCAATGTAATCGGTCATTCCAAGGTATTCTTTGAAATACTTTTGGGTACCATGTAAATATCATGGTATTACAGTATATGCATGTGAATAAAGTAAATAGTTGTTGACATACAGTATATGGGTTTTTAAACCAATACTGATGCTGATATAAGAATATATTTCAGTCATCCTACTTCAAAATTTCATGTTTAATTAAACGTTAACTGCTACAGTGTGTGTGTGTGGACATATACACACACGGTTTGTTTTTATGTTATGGGGACTTCCATAGGCGTATGGTTTTATAATGTTACCAGACCGTATCTTTATTGCCCTACACCACCATACCCCTAAACTACGCCTCACAGGAGACTTTCTACATTTTAGATTTTCAAAAAAACTCATCTAGACTTATTTATACGCCTTTTGGAATTACGGGGAACTGAAAAGGTCCTCATAAAGCACCTTCTCGTTGTAATACCTGTCATACCATGTTATTATACAAATTTTCACTCAAACCACTAAACATTGCACACAACACACACACACACACCAACACCCATATATATATATATATATAGATATATATATTTATAGATAATACCAACTTGCCTTCGGCAACTAAGCTGGATAATTATATTGTTTACTTTAAGTAATAAATTAACAAAAAACTAATATTAATTATAATAAAAACTTAATAAAAATGTCAAAACACCAACAAAATTCAACTTGAAATATAAAACTAAAAAAAAAAAATATTATAAATATACATATCTAATTCAAGAATTATTGAAAACTATAAAAAAAATAAATAAAAAAACGTATTTTTTTCTAAATGTCCAAATTTTGGCCATAAAATTTGTATATATTATGTGTACAGTATCTCAGTTCAGCGTAATTCCGAACTTTACACATTCATTCTGTGTGATGTCAATCAACTGTTGTCCTCATAGACTGATGCGTTCATAATCTTGCATAGTCATGTTGTCAAAACACAGTTTGGCCATCTGAAAGGGAAAATAAGATGCTTCCAAAAATCCGTTCAGGATTGTCTAATCCAGAGCATCTGAAATGTGGCATCAGATTTTGCCAGAATCAAAGGAAAGCAGCTGTAGAAGGCTTGAACGCTCCACTGAGAGACTTCATTTATGGCATAATTTGTGTCCAAAATACTGGTATGATCTTCAAAAACGGCAGAGAACTTCTGTTGCAAGTTTCATGGGAATTGATCTGTCAGATAGTTGAGGCTCCACTTCTACATCCAGAGAATTTTGGATGAACGCTTACCTGTCAAGAGATATTAGCTTATAAATATGTCAGGATAGGGGTCAGTGGGTTTGGTCCTGGAAGCCAGCGCAATGACAGGACAGGAGATCTGACAGGTCAGATCTGATGGCGGTCTGTGAACATGTGTTAGTCAAAGCTCAAGGGCGTCTGGAGCGCTTGTTAATGTGGCATGTAGAGTGTGACTAAGTTCTGTCAGAGGGAAATGAAGGTTTTGTAACGCTCTGCCTTTTTCAAAAAATATCACTGCTGCAGGCTGCTTTGAAATATGTGTGCGTTTGCTTTCCATCTGAGTCACAATTTAGTTTGTGTGGTTCTACCTCTGATTCCTTCACCGGTTGATGTTTGCATAGACTAAGGGTATGTTCAAATGACAATGATTATACAAAAACAGAAAGGTTTTTAAATTGCGTTTTTGAAAAGGTTCACATACCTATGACAAAGTTGGTAAAATGATCCCCGTTCACACGGATCACAAAATAAAAAAAATGTATTATGCATGTTAGGCCAGTAGATTGGGGGGGCACTACACATACCTATAGGCTGAACACATAAAATGCATGTGCATGACGTCACCGTTTTCACAAATTCGCATTTTCGTAGTTTACACAGAGACGATAACGGTATAATTTTCAAAAACTTACACTTTGAAACCTGTTTGTGTTCTCATGCCCCTTAAACGCCATGTTGTGTAAATGAACGCACATAAAAAGTTTCTGTTTTTAGTAGTGCTGTCAAACGATTAATCGCGATTAATCGCATCCAAAATAAAAGTTTTTGTTAACATAATATATGTATGTGTACTGTGTATATTATTATGGGTATCTAGTATCTATATAAATACACACACATGCATATAGATTTCAGAAGAATATGTGTTATATATTAAATATTTTTTTTAATATATATTATATGAATCAAATATGACATGTTTAAATTATGTAAATATTTTCAAAATATATACTATATGTGTGTTTATTTATATATACATAATAAATATACACAGAACACACATATATTATGCAAACAAAAACTTTTATTTTGGATGCGATTAATCGCGATTAATCGTTTGACAGCACTAGTTTTTTAGTTGAAAATGGTTTTGTTTAAATACGACATTGATGTTTTTTTTTAACAAGCTTAGCTTAATGCACCCAAGTAATTTGTTAAACTTCCACCTAAAGTTCAGTTGATAAGATTTTTAAGTCATTTCAACTTAAGTTATATTAAACTTAAGACTGTAGGGTTAGATTTTACTGAACAGATCAGATTATTGTAGAGTGCAATCCTGTAAAATTCTGTGGGTGATTTGCTGATTATGCACAAATTAGTGAACACAGACACATTCAGTGCATTTCTATAATGACCACCACAGTTTACCAAGAGTTTACCGCAAACCTGTTAATCATTTAAATACTCTCCTCCTATAAATTTCGCATCTGAAAGGGAAACTCCTACAAATACAATATGCAATAAGGTTAGCCACAAAAATAACTGCATCCAAGTTTATTTTTTACTGCGTGTCTTTAGTTAATCCCGATCATCATTTTTTAACGGCAAAAGGTACAAGCTGTTTGTAAATCTGGCCCAATGTTGATTCCCCTGTAAATTAAATTCAGTTAAAATAGCTTCAACAACAGTTTTAATGAGTTAATCGGATTGTAATCAGATTGATGGCTTAATCGAACTGAAAAGGCTTCATGCAAACACTTCAAGTGATTGAGCTTGATCTGAATGACGTTTCGATTGGATTGGAATGTGTTGTGTGGACCTGAAAAAATGACAATCAACAGAAAAAAATAATCCTACTGTTTTCAGTCATACAGAATCTGAATTACCTTGCGCATATATGTGCAGCGTCGATTTATGTCTTGCAAATGTGCGTATATTTCAGTGGAAGAGACTGAATATTTGCTAAATAAATGTATCAGTCAGCTTTCTTTTTAGGTACTTCATTTTTTCTTCACAGCGAAAACGACAGTTATACTCAAATGTTTCGTTCGAGATGCATGAATGTATGAATTGCACTGCAAAGTGTAGGGTCCATACAAAAAGAATCGGATTCATTTGGATTGATGAAAATTTGAGCATGTAAACACCTGTTTAATAAGTTAAGCTGTAGAGACGGGATGTGTTATGTTATATGATTTTTTTTCTGATTCTGTACATGTTGCCACCTCCAGTAGCTCAATTGTCACTTAGATTCGTCCCACACAAGCCTCTTTAGCCAGACCTGGCCTTTGAAGTGGATCATGAAGTGCACTTCCATTGTTTGTTTCATTGGACACTTCCTGGTGTGTGCAGAGCTGCGATTTATGAGGCCCCATGGGAAAAATGGTCTTTTATTACTCTTCTCCTCCTCTCACACACTGAGTCTGATTCTCTGTGCCTTTGTTGCTTTCACTCGCAATAGAGGTTTTCATCTCACACAGTGAAATACTGGTTCAACAAGTTTAGGTTTATATTGCTGGAGCTCAGTTTGTCTACTTAGGTGGTCATTCACCTCTTATGAAGGAGGAGACACTTCTTTACTTATGAGACTTCATTAGTAGATTAGTCAGTGATGTGACGTTCATTTTTATGGGCAGATCTATTTATTTATTTAAAACTTCATTAAAATCAACTTATACATGCAATTACGTGAATACACCTATTCTATGATGAGCACGTTTTTAATTTCTGAATTAAAAGTCATTTTGTTCATTTTTGAGGGCATTACGTCAATTTTAGGGTGGGACAGCTGTCAATATTATAATGAAGAAAATTATTTATTTTCATTAAACGAGTGAAACTCTTGAGAAGAAAATCCAGTTGAGTAGTTGAGTGGCATGTTCCTTTAGTATTACTTCTTGGGGGAAAATATTTTAACAAAACTCCTTCACTGCTTATTCATATTTCAAAAACATTTGTCCAAGTTATATGGTGCAACCAACATGCAGAAAAAACAGCAGACCCTAACTAAACTAGTTTCTCATTTAAAAAAAAAAAAGGTAATCTTGTAAAATGTCATGTGGTGTAACTACCCAAAAACATAATGATATTTTTGATTTATTAAAATAACACTTTTTGAAAAATAATGATTAAGATATGCACACTCACTTGGTTTTAAGATGAGGAAAATATGTTGTTATTTTTTATTGGATGGTTACACCGCATGACATTTAATCATTTAGTCTTTAAATTTAATTTATAATTTTGTTTTTATTCTTTTTAATACTACATGAAACTAACATGAATACAAAGATTACAATATAGAGCGCTTCAAACCTCATATACATCAATTCCTTTCTTTACTTGCACTTTAGTGCAACCGCATCTAAATAATGTTCAAAGTTTTGTCTGGTTTCACAGCATTTCGCTTGATTTTTGCCTTTTCTGTTGTTTTTCTGGTTTTACTGTTACACCTGTCTTCTTGTGTGCTCCATCCTGCACTGAGACTTGTGAATGTGTGTGTGTGTTTTGTGAATGTATGTGTTTATGTGGTTGACATTCACCTCATTCAGAGACACTTTATTTTAACTCTCAGTGCTTAATCAGGCCTTAGACGATACTGTTGTCAAACCAATTTAGCCTTGAGCACATTTCAGTTCACCTGCATGTAAAACCATCTTCAATCGCACACTTTCACACTTTGTATTAAGTGACTTAATTCGTTTGGCTCCGTCAGTGCTTCTTATATAAGCTCTTAGCGCAATCACATCTGTAGATGTCTAGTGGGTAACAAATATGAGCCTGCCAGCGGCTCTCAGCCATATTTAATGCCATTATGGCTTTCATTTTGTTTTCTTTGATACCCTAGAGACATTCCTTCATCCTCTCGCGCTCTCTCCATTCAGCCAGTACGTCTATTTGAAGACCAAGGACACTAATTTAGCCTTCTGCGACGCTATCAATACACTTCAGACTGAAATGTTGGCACGCTTGCTTATTATTGCGAGTTAAATGTCATGGTTACACAATGAAAACTATTTAGTAACAAAGACGGAGAGTGAATTTTGTAATTGCAGGGTTATTTGTGGGATCTCGGAAAAAAGGTGCAAGGTTAAGGTTGGACAGACTGGAATAATAATTAAAGTTGAAAATAAGGAGCTTAATTTATGGTTAAGTTACAAATGGAAGCGTCTGAAAGGAATAGCTCAGCCTCAGAAATGTTATTATTTACACACCATCACGTTTTAAAGTCATTAAATGTACATTTCTTCTGTGAAAAACATAAAAAGACATCTTAGGCACAAAGTCAGTACTTTTCCAGTACTTTTGTTTGTTTGATTGTTTTTTGCTTTTAATGATTTATTTTAGCAGAGTGATCCACTTTTTGTTGTACAGAAGTACAGCTCGGTCTACATATTATACAAATAAACAAACGAACAAACAAATACATGAATGAATGATATTTAAAAAGCTATTATTTATTATTGAATATTTGAAAAATATATATATAAAATGTAATATATTTTAAATTAAGTGTTTAAATAATTTACATTTAATTTAATGTTTGTTTATATATATATTATAGATATATATATATATATATATATTAGAGGTCGACCGATAGTGGATTTTACTGATACTGATAGTTAGGTTGGACCACACTGGCCGATACCGGTTAATTAACCGATAGTTTTAAAATTTATACTGAACAAAAACTAAAATAGTGCTTTATTAACAAAAAACAGTACTGAACCCTAGTAGTAGTTCGTAGAAAATAAATAATAATATAGTAATAGTAAATGTTGAAATTAACACTCTCTAACAAGGAACAATACTTACACAGCTTTCATTAATATTAATGCTACAAATGGACTCTTATTTAAAGTGTTACCATTTCATTTCAAATGTCATGCACGATGCACATCTTTAAATATATGCACAAAGGCCATAGCATTAAAATTATATACATATGTATATTGTATGTATACTCTCACACTTTAACAGCTTCTATTCTTGAACACTTGATGATTATCTAATCAAAATAAAAGCGGAGCGCTGAGTCTAGCGAGAACTCACCTGTATCACACACACTCCGGACCGGTCTAACAACGTTATTAATCACCAATGGACACAAGTGTACTTCATAGACTGAACAATTTGGCATGGAGAGTTTGAAGTTCGGTTGTTTAAAAAAACGGAGTAAAGTGAAAAAGAAAGCACAACCTCTATTAAGCTGATAAAATTACGCACACAGACTTTATTCGAGCCCCAAAAGACCAAACGTTTTTGCTGAAAATGCACAATACACACTCATTATGTACATTAACAACAATTCAGGACCAATATAATGTAATTAAAAGGAAAACTATGTGAATGGCGCACTGTGGCGCGGCAGGATTTTCTGTCGGCTGCACTTAAATCCGCGTCTGAAGTTTCCCGCTCTGTTCAGCGTGAAGGTATAACTGTCTAAAAATAGCACGTGCTGTCCAGTGATTTCAACCACTTAAAGGGGGGGGGGGTGGGAGGACACTCTCCAATGTGGTACTGACCAGCAGGGACCTCTCAGACGCTCCAGCAAATGGACAGCAACCGGAAAAATATCGGCATGGATTGTGAATCGATACCCGATAGTACAGCAAATCAACTATCGGTGACCGATTAATCGGCAAAACCGCTACATCGGGCGACCTCTAAAAAAAAAAAAAATAGACAGGATAATTTATATATATATATAAAATTTTTACATTTTTTTTTCAATCCTCAGAGAAATCCATCATTTTAGCTTGGATATAAATGTTTTTTGTTTGGGTAAATATTGGGTAAGAATAATGAAGAAAAATTGGTAAACAAAAATTGTGTAAATTGTGTAAAAACAACAAACCCTGGCTTTAATAAAGAAAATATTCCCTTTATATAATTTTACACACTTATTCTTGACAAGGCACTTAATTACTTTAAGCTTAACCCACTATTCTCAGGAAAGACAGGCATGTTTTTTAGATAAATAAATGATGTCATTGATGAAAGCCAAGTAACAGGGTTGGGATGAGAGAAGAAAAACAAACCTGATATACGGGTAAAAGAAAGTAAGATAGAGTGAGAACACCATAACACACCAGTTATGATTGAGGCCTCGTCTGTGGTCATGGTTTACGGTAAATGTAGTGGTAATTAACCGCAGACTGCTTTTTCCATACTAATCTGCTCCACACGGGGAGCTTTAATGTCTCCTCTCAGCACCTCAGAGCTTCTAATGATTTCTACACACCATAACATTAGCACAGGTTACTGTTTGAGTTTGCATCGTGTCATATGTCCACTTGCTGGTTGCGTTCCATTTGCAGTGTTTTGTGATACCGACACACAGCCTTATGTTCCACTTGGCATCGTCTGAGCCTCCATCTGGCATGCATAACTCGTAGTTATGAAAGGATAAACAATGCACTGGGAAATAGTGCTGATTGCTGCATGCTGAAGCGGTTTGGTGGTGCAGGACCTGTTTCTAGAACATGCCAAACCTTGAATCTCCTTCGCTAAAGTCCTGATGTAGAGTTATGATGTTTAGTCTGCTGTTTGATTGGTTGACTGCCATATCCAGTAGTCAGCATTTCAATGGTGCAATCACAGCCAAGGTTAATGGTTCGTTTGCAACAATTTTAGCACTTAACCAATCATACTTAAGTGTGAAGCAGGTGAAGATGATTTGTACGCACAAATATTCTTCAAATACAGGCACTTTTGTGTACCAGAGATTGATTATTCAGTTTATAATTATATCATTATTTAAACAAATTAATTTATTAAATGTAATTGTATACATATATGTATGACAAGTAATATAATTAAAAAATTATATATATTTGTATTTGTTCGTTTTAAAAATCCTTTATGTATATTATTATTTTATTGGTTGTCCCAAAACCATTTTGTCCGTAAAATATGAAAATTCATCAAGAAATTTTAATTGCTGTATTTGAATTGATCTAAAAAGAGTAAGGCGATTAAAATAAAATAATGAAATAAATTTAAGTTTCAAACCTTTTATCTGTAACGGTAAATGTGACAAAAGAAATATGCCCGCAATTGATGAAACCTAGTTAGCTGCTAGTGTATTGTTAGTGTGCTGTTTAAATAGTCTAAATATGATTATTGTGCTTAGCATTAAGAGGATGCATGACTCTTTTCTTGGGCTTGTACTAATTTTAATTTACGAACGGTTCACTCATCAGCGGTGGGTCACAGCTTTGCAGCATGATGCAGAGAATCCCTCCCTTCTTCCTGAATGGGCCGCTGATTTCACACTGGCTGCAAGGCGTGAGGGAGCATTCAGGATCACTTTTCCCCAGCCATGCTCATTCACTTCTCTTTGTGTGCGCTAACCCACCCCGTCTTAGCTGTTGTGGGGTTACAGAGCTCCCACTGTTAAGACTGCTGGGAAACATAGTGCTGATGGCCCAGTGCTGCTGCAAGGAAAGCTAGCCGACTGCCCACCGTACAGAACTACCAAAGCTAATATCAGCAGACAAAGCTAAATAAACATGTCAGAACACATTAGTTAAGTTTCTTGACCGCACACATCTGGAAGGATGCCATGCAGTGTCTGATGAAAATTGTAACTTAATGAGAGTATGACAACCAGAAAACGAACGTTTTTGTCTTCATTGGGATTGGGGGGGTGAATGCTTTGGGACATTTTGGTCCGTTTTGTTTGGGTTTAGGAAATAGAATAAAATAAATTCTTAAATTTGTCAAACATCTTCTCAGGATAGCTGGAATCACTGTTACAAGTACCCCAGGCACATAGTTTTTACATTTTTGAAGAATAAACCCCATAAAAACGATGCAAGTTTCGGATCTTCCAATGTTTCTCTATGGCGCTGAAACCTACAGATGTCCGAGTTCTGCTCCCCGTGCAACTGATACTCGACTGCCATTGGCTCATCTGCATTCGAGGGGAGGGGCTTACCAACAGATCAATTAGTGTTCACAATCTATGCCTTAATTTCACATTGTGTTGAGCAGTGATGTTGTCTAGGTGCGTTGCATTATTTTGGTTTAATTTTTTTTGTTTTGTTTGGTGTTAGTTTTGTTTTGTGTTGTGTGTTTTTCTTCCTTCTTTTTTGGTGTTGTTTGTGTTGTGTTTTTTTTTCTTTCTTTGATTTGTTTGGTGTTTTTGTTTGTTTGTGTTTTTGTTTGTTTGTTTAGTGTTATTTTTTATTTGGCTTGTTTCTTGTTTGGTATTTTTGTTTTGTTTGTGTTTTGTTCACCTTGGGTTTATTTTTGTTTGTTTTGTTTTGTTTGGTGTTAGTTTTTTGTATGTTTGTTTTTTTCATTACTTTGTTTCTGTTTTATTTTTGTTGTGTGTGTTTTTTTTATTTGTTTTGCTTTTTTATTTTGTTTAATGCTATTATTGGTTTTTATTTTGTTTGGTGTTGGTTTTTTTTGTGTGTGGCATTTTTAGGTCTGTTTTTTCGCCCTTGTTTTGTTTGGTGTTATAGCACATGGATATGAAATGCAAATAACTGCTTTGTCTTTTGTCATTTTATTCAAATTTTGTATAAGTATTGTTACACATACATTCGTCAACTTTTCAGCCGCCTCTGCTCTCTCATGCACACATTTACTTGCTTTCACGTTTGCTATCTAAATGAGGACAAAACGTAGACTTAACTTGTTTTTACACTAACATTTATATTTCTTTACTTCTGCAGTGTATATTTGGCATAAATCTAACTCTAAAGCTACAGTAACTACAGACAAACCTGAAAACTTTTTGATAAAACAAGAAAAAAGGGAAAAGAAAATATAATGTGCTTTAGTACCTTTTCAGTTTAGGAATATCCCCAAAGTTCCCTAAAGGCACGTTTGTCCCTAAACTATAAATAAGTAAAAACACGCACAGAATGAGTTTGGCTGATTTCAGAGGTGATTTACTGACCTTCACAGCTGTGCTCTTTTTCTCCATATTTTCCTTAAAGATGGGCACTAGTTCACCTCTCTCATTGTCTTTCCTGAACCCCCTTTAAAATGCTCCATATGCACACAGTCTACCCTCACACCAATCCATTCTGTATTTATACCACAGACAGAAACATCTAATCTCTAATGCCTTAATTGCTTTATGTATCATTATAGGCTCATTCAGTTGGATCCTTATGTGATTTTAAGTATTCATTGCTTGGCTGATTATCTCATTATCTGGTGTACATGCAGCACAGTCTATTGTGGGACTCCCGGTGCTCCATGCTGGCTCAGAGCTCAAGCAAACTGCAGTGTTTTGTTTATCAAAACATGACATCATGCATTACACAACCAATTCTCTCGGGACAACAAAAACGGCCCAAATCCACTGCTGAAAATGCTGAAGAAACCAACAGAGCTGATGACCAACTAATGCTGTAAACTATACAAGGAACCCTCTCATTTGGTACATTACTCTCATATTAGAGGTTAAAATTACCAAGAGAGCCCAAACGATTATATTCAGCTTCTATTTATTTTGACAAACCGAAATGCTTATATGAAACTCAATTGCACACAAGGTAGTTATCATAAAAACTAGTCTTCATGAGAGATTTATTTAAATATTCATATGTAATTAATAGTAAATAAGCTCCTCTCTAGTTTTTTCTTCTTCTCTGAACTTGGATAACTTTTCTGAGGTAAATGCAACATTAAGTGACATTGATCACAAGCTGTTTTATTGACGTCATCCTGAGATTGAAGCACTGAGTGATTACATGAAACGTGATACATTTCAGTAAGTGTACTGTATCTTTCAACACCTTCCGATGTTCATTCATGTTTATTTCATGCTGTAACTTGTATTAAAGTGGAAGAGACTCACGCTCCGCACTGCTGCTTGAACTGAAGCTGCTATTGCGATCTGGCTCGCCATGTTTAAGAGCGTCAAAAAGGCATTTATTGTTTGAATTTTGTGATAAATGAACAGAATTTGAGTGATGAGTCATTGTTTCTAATCAGAAGTAATAAAGCACAAAGCTCTTTGTGATTATTGGATGGGAGGTGTGCTACGAATAATGTTTGGTGAAGGAAAAAATTTGAATCTAGGCAACCCTAACTCGAACTATACGGGTGACTCATGTGGTATTATAGAACCTGCATTAACTGTATTTTTTTTTTTAAGTGAGATTACACACAAGTTGCCGTCTGACATGTTTTTCCACCCCCCTTTTGATTGACATGATATACAGTAATCAGCCCCTGTTTTTAACCAATTGGCTGATGAAGTAGATAATTGCTTTTATTGGCCAATACTGATTATTGACAGATACATTGGTGTATGCTCTACCTTAAACTTTTCTTAAAGTGCCCCTATTATGCTATTTCCAATTTTGCCTTTCATGCAGTGTGTAATGTAGCTGTATGTGAATGTAAACGATCTGCAAAGTTGTAAAGCCAAAAGTGCAGATAAATAAAGTTATTGTCTCCAAAAAGAAAGAATCGACTCTGAACAGTCTAAACGAGTTCGAATCTACTCGTGAACCGACTACACATCACAGAGTAACACATTTGCATAATGCCCGCCTATGTTCCTCGCTAGCCCCGCCCTCAAACACTGTAGCTAGTTCGTGTTGAGAAGACAATGTGTCCTACGCTGTGAAAGTTTTATAGTTTTATTTTCACTTCTGAAAGATGAGGCTGTAAAGAATCAGTGGATAAAATAATTTTTTTCCCACTGTACCACAGCAGTGCAACCCCAATCTTTTTCATTGTTCCCGTCATTTTACTGACAACTGCTTCTCTGCTACTGGAATTCAATGTGGGATTTACAAAATGCTTGCTCTTGAAAGATGGTTCAGTACACAGTTTATTTGGAGCAGCTGCTCCACTGAACCACAACCTGTAAGTATGATCAATAATAGATGTTTATATTTTCTATCGAGCGTTCAAGATACAGAACTATGGCAATGGGAATATCCGACACGCGCTGCACGCGGTAGACCAATCACAACAGACCGGGCCATCTGACCAATCAGAGCAGAGCAGGCTCACGGAAAGGAGGGGTTTAGAGAAACGAATCATTTAAGAATTGTTGGAAAAGGAGGTGATATTAAATGCATATTTTAAGAAAACAAAAGTGTTTTTTGACCTTGCATGCATGTAAACCTATTGTATGAGACTCCTAAAACAATATTAGGAACCTTAAAAATGGCATAATAGGGGCACTTTAACTTTTCCTAACTAGCTTAGCAAGAGTTCTGTGGTCAACCAGTTTCACCAGAAAGACCATTCTGGGTAGTGACTAAATGGCATGTAAATAGCAGTTTTGAGAGGATCTCGATAAGTTCATTGAAATTAGAAAGAAGAAAAAGGGTGACAAAAATGCAAATATGAGGGTTACCTCAGAGTCCCATGTTACCTGTTCCTCTCTTGTTATTTCAGAGATTAACTTGTAATATTTTACAAGCCTGTGTCTTGGTGTTTGCAGTGGCTCAGATGTTTTGGATCTGTTGTCTTTCGCCTCTCATGTCTGAGCCAGGACAGCTAGCGTGATGCTGGCTTCTGCCCCGCGAGAGCCTTTGGCAAACACTTTGTATGCTGAGACTAAGACCCTAGGCTTACCTCAACAGCTTTCCTCCCCTCTTCATTCTTTTCTCATAAACGTTGTTTAATTGCCGTTTCCCTCTCCTTCATCTTTCCTTGTGTCCTCTGTGAACTCTTCTGTTAAGCAAAGCCCAGTTTCTTGAGGTCAGTGACTGAGGCTTATTGTTTTTTATGGGCCTTGTCGCAATACAATGAATCCAGTTTGAACAAATTCAACAGAAATAGTTAATGTCAGGGAGTTTGAGTGTTTCAGAGGATAGACTGTGTGATTTCAGTCAAGTGTTGGTTGAATAATAATAATGACAAACATCTGGGGTGCTGCCTTCTCTTGTAGAAGTGAATGGGAGTTATAATACCGTGTTCCAGATGAAGTACTTGCACTTGTTGAAAATATATTCTTCCAGCTCCTCAGCATGCCCCTGTCTGAAGGCCACACCATTCTCCTAAATCTCTCTATTGAGTTCATGCATCAGAGTGCTGTTTACTGACTAAACCCATGAATGTAGAATCAGACTGGCGTCTAATTCTACAATAAGCAGCGGGCGAGTCTCGACACAGCAGCTGCACCTCAGGGAACGGAGAAGTGTCCTCCTCCTTCACGGTGAAGTCTGCATCATATCTGTCCCTTCAGACCTGCATCTTTATTGTCTTCCGCCCTGTGAAACCCAAGGTTGTCTCGTTGCCAGCATTGTCACTTAATCATGCTGGTGTACACATGCGCTCTCAGGCATGCCGTTACACGCATGCTTATCGGCTAATAATGAGTGACGCTGGGCCTCTGGAAGCATATGCCTATCAACGCTTTGTGAAGTTTAGATCACAGCGATTGAGAGTAGAGCTCTGTGTGTCATGTTGCCACAGTGGTGGCGATAGATTTAAAGGTAAACCGACTGTAAACAAATTGAAGATTTTCATGGTTGCACAACCACACAATGTTCTGTTAGCTCCAGATTAGGGTGGAAACAATAATAGTAATTATATTTGTAAAATAATAATTAATAAAATCAATTGTTGATGTGTAAGGCCTGCCCTAGTCTGTATGAATTAAAATGTGAAATTGCACAGTTTTTTGACACATAGGAACCACTTTATTGATGCAAACTACTTGTCTGGTTGATTTCAGTCATTTTAAATATTTCTTGATACTTGATTACAACCAGTTCATTTTGTTACCAAATGGTGCATGTTTAGGTCAACTGACAGTTTTTACAGTTAACAGGTAATTATGAGTAATTTTTTTAAAATCAGTATGTCATACTAGATCAACAACTAAGAACTCCCAGGAACTGTGCAGATCTCAACATCTTTGAATACAGGTTTTGCATTTTATTCATGCCTTTTTCTATGGAAGCCTGTTTATGCCACTGAATAAAAAATATAAAAGGTAATTTTTACTTTATTTCTTGCAACTGCGAATTTATATCATGCAAGTTTGAGAAAAAAAGTCCAATTGCAAGATATAAAACTCAAAACTGCGAGAAAAAAAAGTAAGAATTGTGAGCGATATACTCAGAAATGCAAGAAGAAAAGTCTGAATTGTGAGATTAAAAAGTTGCAAGTTTTTTATTTTTTTAATTCTGTGGCGGAAACGAGCTTCTAGGCTATATCAATTTCTTTGGAAGAATTTACAGATAATACCAATATGCATAGATTGTGCACTTTTGATGTGCATCTCCTCTTTCCACTATTTTTTCCATCTATAAATAATAGTGGTTAATGTCTGTGAATAATAACAGATCAGGTGCACAAATACAGTGCTTGTCATTCTCAAAGAACAAGTGTCTTCTTGTACTCAATCAGTTTACAGACGCCTTGCTTTGTAAAGATTGTTGAGAAATCCATGTCTGTATGAATGTATTGCTGATGAGGAATGATGTTAATGTGACTAATCAGGAAAACAAAGTACATGCTGGTGCACTTTAACTTTTACTCTACATATAAAGATGGCTACAACAGTTTTTTGAATTTGAAAAAATATATTATAATATTATATTTAGAATATATAAATTATTTCTTAAATATTTGTCTTTAAATTTCTAGGTTAACGTGGAAAAAAAAAATCAAGGAGACTTTTGGAGATTTTAATTAAATTTTCCCACCTCATCAAACATGCAGTTTTGAAAGAAAAGGTATATTTACACTTTTCCCGGGATAAAGCGTCTTTCTTGCATGGCTCTTGCCTCGGGTGTGCCGCTCACAATAGGTCTTTGATACAGTAGGTGCTTTACAGCCATCGAAAGTGTCATGACATGTCGCCCAACCGCCCTGATTTTGCAAAGATAAAGCTTGTGGTTAGCTCTGGGATGATTTGTAAAGATCCTCTGCTTTGTTGAGCCAAAATGCTTTCATTGAGCGTTCATCTCTATTGTTTCATTCACTTCCTTGGCGAAAAGGTTGCAGGTTCGACAATGTAGCGGCAATCTGCGGGTAACTTCAGAACTTATGATTGCTTAGAGCTCATCCGCACCTGAAAGGAAAAATGAAATCATTGGGATGACACTTATGAAAAGAACAATATTTGAACAAGCTCTGCAGCTGGTTGTGGACATTGTTTCTCTTTCTTTTTTTGATTCACCCTTTCCTCCCCTTGGATGGAGATGGATGAGATCTGAGCTGCTCCTAGTTGGATTTGTTCAGTGTTGTGATTCAGACCTGGTTGTATTACTTCATCGAGTTATAAATGATGTGCTGACCTGTCTGCTCTGATCTCACACTATCCTGGAATGTTATCTCCATCCATCATCAAGTCTCTGGTGTGGCGACCTCCTCTTGGGACACGTGAGCGGCTGATAATAGATGCATTTACGGTGGACAAAAAAATGTTTGTTCAGTGTGTGTGTGTGTTAGTGAAGAGGAATGTTACTTATAAAAGTGTTGTATTCATAATGTTACTGTTCATGTTACGTTTGCATTCTCAGAATGGAGCGCTAAGCGTGGCTCGTCATCTCATATGATGTCTCATAGAGTGAGTCTAATGCACAAGCTCACAGTAACGTCTAGAGATTTCAGACCCATTGTTTTTTTGTTCCTCTTATTTTCACATTGGTGGTGTTACTTTTGGCAACAGTGGTTAAGCAACAGTGTTCACATAAAGAAAAAAGTACATGAATTGAAAGTAAATAAAAGTAATGCATTGGTGATGCCATGCCCTACCAGCTGAGCTACAGTACATGAACTAAAAACAATGTTACTTGTAACCCCCTTATTGTAACAAATAAAATTTTTACTTAAATACATTGACGTCCCTTTGATGTCACACCATCCTGAAATGTCTTGTATTCATCCATCATCACGTCTCTGGCATGGCAACCTTCTCTTTTGACATGAGCGATTGATGATAAATGCATGCTAACTGCAACACATTAACTCAAAAAACATTGTTATATTTATTCATTTGGCAGAAACTGTTATCCAAATGGACCTAATGTATATGTTTTATCAGCTTGTGTGTTTCCTGGTATTTGAACCCATGTCATTGGCATTGTTGGTGCCACGTTTAACTAAAAAAATAATAGTTTTACTTGTAACCTCCTCATTGTAACTCATTACTTAAATGCATTGGCGTCCCTTTCTATTTGATCCCACACTGTCCTGAAATGTTTTCTCCAGCCATCACCAAATCTCTGGCATGGCGACCTCTTCTTTTGATGTGAGTGGCTGTTAAGAGATTCAGGCTAACTGTAACAGATTACCTCAACAAACAATATTACATTTATCCATTTGGCAGAAACTGTTATCCAAATTGACTTAACGGTGTATGTTTTATCAGCAAGTGTGTTTCCTGGTATTTGAACCCATGTCACTGGTGTAGGTCGTGCCACGCTCTACCAGTTAAGCTACTTGAACTAAAAAAAAACAATGGTGTTACTTGTAACCTTCTCAATGTAATACATTACTTACATGCATTGGTGTCCCTTTTTACTTTGATCCCACACCGTCCTGGAATGTTTTCTCCATCCATCGTCACTTTTCTGGTCAGCTGACCTCATCTTGGGATACACGAGGGACTGTTAATAGATGCAACTGTAACATTACTTAAAAATATTTGTGTAACATTTATTTATTTGGCAGAAGTTGTTATCTAAATTGACTTCAAGGTGTGCATTTTATCAGCATGTGTGTGTCCAGGGATTTGAACCCATGTTTTTGGTGTTCTGCCAGTTGGGCTACATGAATTAAAAAACAGCAGCAACAACAACAACATTACTTGTAACCCCTTTATTGTAACGCATTACATAAATGCACTGGCGTTCATGTCTACTCTGATCTCACACCATTCTGGAATGTTTTCTCCATCTATCATCACATCTCAGATACACCAGCCTCCTCTTTTAACACTTGAGCGGCTGACAAAAGATGCATGCTAACTGTAACACATTACCTCAAAAAACTTAGTTACATTTATTAATCTGACAGAGTCTTCTAAAGTAACTTAAAGGTTTACGTTATTATTATCATTTGTGTGTTTCCCAGGAATTGAACCCATGTCATTGGCACTGGTGGTGCCACGCTCTACCAGATGAGTTACAAAACGTGTTACTTGTCATACCTTTATCGTAACACATTTAAACAACTTAAATGTATTACACACAACACTGTTGTAACAGGTTCTTGTGTAGTTTTGAATGTGTACTGACTGACAGTCTATTTGCATGTCATGTTTTAAGTTTGCAAGTTTGAGTGTGATCATGACAGACTTGTCACACTTGAGATGTCTCTCTCTCTCTCTCTCTTTTGGGGGCAAAATACCTCTCCTGCTTTATTAATCTTTCCTTTGCCCTTCATGCTTTAATTTTCCATCCTTCATCTTCAACATCCCTCCCACACAAAGGAGAGGGACAATGTCTTCTTTTCTCTTCGAGTCTTCGCGCACAGCTCTGTTAAATCCCTGCAAACCCTCCTTTGTAAATAATTATGCCCAGACATCCCTCCACACTGGAGAAGAAGCCTTTCCCTCTCATTCCATCTCTTTTTCCATCCATCTCTGGTGATTATTGGGTCCATTGATCTTAAAGCCGCGTGTTATTCGCTGGGTTTTTAACGACCCTGGTGAATGTGGGAGGATGAAACGGCGCATGTCATCTCAGCAGTCAATTTGTTCAAATATTTGCTGAATCTTGTACTGGGTTTGTGGCCAGAAAATTTCTTCCAGATTAAATCTTGGATGAACTTGTTGACATTTGTTTCAGATATGTTCCATGAATGGGTTCACATTTAGCTGATTGTGACTTATTATTCCGCTGATTATTGTGGATGAAGTATTAGGATGGATAATTTTTATCATTTATCCTCATCATTCTTTAGGAGAAATACCAAGAGGGGAAAAATAACATAAGGCATGCACGGGTTTTTGGTACCTTGTTGGTTATTCATCGATATTGGAGTTTTTTTTTGTATCAACATTGTCTGCTATTGGATATTTAATTGTGCATGTTTGTTTCCACTATTTTGTTATTAATTTGACATTAAAAATACCTATTGTTTGCTTATCTTAATTTCTGATCTTACTGTGCACAATTAATCTATGCATGCATCTATACAAAAACTTCTTTGGAATCGATTGCATTGAATTGAATTGGATTGAATTCTTTTTGCCTGATGTCACCAGGAACCCCCTCCAAACATTTGATGTGCACTATAAAGACTATTCACAATCCAGTCAGTTCTCTATGGATTAAATTGTGTAGTGCCAATTTTTTTCCCCTGACTAAATATCCAGTTTTACTCGGAAATACATCCGATTATGTTTTAAGAAAGAGACAGGCAGATAGAGAGATGAGAAGGCACATAAAGCTGGAAATCACCGATTACTCTGGTCAAATGGCTTACATAGACTGGCAGAGATTTGCATTCCATCGGTGTGCGACCCCAATTTTCCCCATTTTCATCTTCGTCATCAGCGCTTTGAAGCTCTTCCAGGGTCTGGTGGATGCCAAGCTGTCTGTGGGTTGTTCAGCTGTGCCCAGTTATGAGATTACAGCGGTACAGATGAGCTGAGTTCAGTCAGGACACACAGTCAAGTGCAGAGAAATAATACAAATACTGGCTGGTGATGTTGTTTGGATACTCAGACTGTAACGGTATGCTATTGACGGCTGCTGTTCTGAGCATTTTCTTTTTCATTCCTTACTGTCTGTGTTTTCTTTGTCTCTCTAGTTCAGTTTAAAAGCCTAGTGAGTTACCTAACTAGACAGCAGACATCATAGACAGGCTAAAGCGAATGATGTGATACTCTAATAAGCATAAAAATATATAGTTCAAATATTAGGTAAAATAATGAGTATTTTAGTAAACAGAGATGTTTTTGTATTGATGCAGTTAAATAAGCCTTATTTCATTCAGAACTATCCTGAATATTCCTCAATCGTCTCTGGTTGTTATATGTACGTTCTTGACAGGAATTCTGACAGTTTCTTTACTTTAGCCTGAAGTTTGGATATTATGGATATTTTGAGATAGTGAGAGGAAATCTACATTTGAATGTCTGTTTGTCAAAATGTGACTCAATCTGTCTACTTCTCCTCTCTTAGGACCCAAGCTACTGGATACAGGTGAATCGGTTAGAGCATGGAGACGGAGGCATTTTGGACCTGGATGACGTGCTGTGTGATGTAGCCGATGACAAAGACCGGGTATGTCACGAGTGTGCATTAATATTAAAGACGGAGTGGAGACGCTGATCTCATACAGTATGTGCTCAACCTGAACTTTCATTTCTGGTACGAGGAATGAACCGAAAACAATGCCAAAACCATTAAGATGTTTTGACTTTTATGAGATGATGATGGCATCAAAATTCCCCCCAAAAACAAAATCAACAATTATTCCACATTTGTTTCCAAATACATTTAGCCGAGGGAGGGCGAGAGAGGAAGAGTGTTATACGCCTCGCTGCTGGGCTTCTGTTGTTCTGACTTGTTTGGTTATCACATCTGGATGTGTATTGTTTTCATTTCACAAAGCCTGGGAATGGCCAGAAATGTTGACTGCTATTGTAGTTATATTACAAGTGATGCGTTGAAATTTCAACAAACTATTTGATTGGAAATGAATTTGAGTTTTGGAGGGCCGAAATCATTGACTGAAATGTAGGGATGCACCGAATATTCGCCAACCGAAATTATTCGGCCGAAAATAGCAAAAAAATCTCTTTCGGTGTTCGGCCGAATAATATGAACCGAACAATGACGAACGCGATCAAAATAGAGGCACCAGCTAATGCAGCAAACATGTCGACAGTGTGAAAGTATTTAAAACTATCAGAGAAAGATGCAGAAATCATTACAAGCGTGAAGCACCGACAGCGAGAGACTGTTTAGTGCTGCATCACGTCTCCGATGAGAAGAAGAGGTGGCTGATGCTGGTGGTTAGGTTACTGTATGATGATTGAAATCGCGAAATTACCTCAAACGATTAGTAAATAAACTAAACTAATTATTGTAAATAAATATGCATAATGTTATTTTCTAATGCACGCACGAATTGCATGTATTCTGACAGTGCTGCACGAGCTCGCGCCAGGGTTCAAAGTCCAAAGCGCGAGGAAAATCTGTGCTAAAACTGTTACTCGTCAGTTGCTCAGTAACATTTTTGTGATTTTTTTTAAAGGCATGTGACATTGTGATACGTGCGACAAACATCTTCCCAAATTCGTAATGAGAATCATTTATAAATCTGCATGCTGTTGTCAACACAAAGAAGCACTGAGATCTTCCTGCGGGTTTCCGCCAAAATAAAAGCCGAGAAAAAGCAACAACTCCATCGACATTCATAAATGATAGTATTGTAATTTTGTAAGACCATAATAATGATAATAATAATTACCCTACAACAGCTCTATTAATACATTTATAACACTCACACATAGTGTTCAAATTGGGATCTGCAATAATCTAATAAGTGATAATAAGTGACCGTGCATGTTGCCAAGTTTGGTGACCCCATCTTGGAATAGTGGCTCTGCACTTACCACCATCCCAAGTGCACACACCCACAGGGAGGGAAGCTGTGAACACACACAAACCGTGAACACACACCCGGAGCAGTGGGCAGCCATTTATGTATTTATTACGAGTCCGACTCTCTAACCATTAAGCCACGGCTTCCCCTATTCCCCACGATATTCTAATGTTAAAAAATACATGCCTGATTCAAGTCTCAAAAATTGCCAAAAAATATAATTTTACTAACTTATTAATTTTAAGTTAAATTGTGCTTTGTTGGTATAATGTCTGCTAGAATGTTAAAAAAATTCAGTGTTAAGTATATATTTTTTAATTGTTGTTTTGTAATTTATTTTTTTATTTGAAAAGCACATTTTGGCAATTTAATTAATGCAATTGTGAAAAAAATGGCAAAATAAGCCTACATGGGGGAAAAATTTGAAAAACAAACTTGTCGGTATTCGTTCTTGTTTCGCTCGGTGTTTTTTTCATTTTGTTCGGCTTCGGCTTCGGCCTAGAATTTTCATTTCGGTGCATCCCTACTGAAATGATTTAGCAATTTTAATCAATCTCCGTTTTGATGAACCAAGACCTTTTATGCTATGTAGTGCCCGAAGTGCAACTTCGGCACTTAATGAAATGTAAACAATAAATGCAGTTTATTGCAGCGTGAATGCATTTCAAATGCAGCAAGATGTCATAAAACAGCCTGTAAACAAAACGTCACGTAACTTTATACATTTACCCCAGGAAAGCCATTCAATGTCCACTAACTCAGTAGTTAACTAGAACAAATAACTCTAGATAGGAGCATTTTGCTAAATATATATATCATTATATTTGTAATTAACCTGTTGTCTTCATTATTTACTGTCTCGAAAAAACAAGCTTTTATAATAGACACCATTTAAATATTTTAATAGCACATTGTAGTAGAAACATAATTATATCATTTCAAAGTTTATGTAAAAACTGCCTTATGTGTATTTTAGAGGCTTATGTACGACTTGGGTTTTTTGAGTGTTGACTATTAAATAAATATGATTAATTACTTGATTAAATAAACATTTTTCAGCTAAATGGAAACTTTAATTTTGTTTTTTGTGTTTTGGTGCATCGCTATTCATTACTACTTTATCTGATGCCATATGGACGGTGTGAGTCTGTGTTTGTAACTAAAGTATCTCTCAGTTTCGGACCACCTCATGCTAAATAAATGCCTTTTTCCTCAAGGAATCATCCAGGAAAAGCATCATGCTGGAAGTTTACCTCTCGCGGAGGCATTGCTCTGTCTCTCACTGTGAATAATGGCTAATCTCAGTTCCACTTAAGAGATTCGTCCCTCTGGTGTGTTTATAGCCGTAGTTTGTTCATTAGCGTCGCTGCTAATATCAAACCCTGATAAATCAAACCCTGATAAATTGCGTTTAGCCAGCAAGCTAATTAGCCTGTCCGTTCCTGCTGGGCTCTGGTGACATCTCTCTGGCTAGAGCCACTTTTGTTCCTGGTGATTTATAATCGTCCTCTCGGCATGACTGCAATTGCTGATCCATGTTAGCTCAAAACGGCACAGTATGGCTACAGTGTCTGCTCAGTCCAGTCCATATTATGAAGCTAGTTAGCATTAGCATCATAAGTAGGTGTTTGACTTTGAGAGCACAGATCATCGTCATTGATACATGAAGGAAAAACGGACTTTAACATGTATCAGATGTATTTTACTGAATGCTTACCATGTTCATATCACATTGACATGGTACATAGGAGAGTGGTCTGGATAAGTCGTTAAAGACAAAATAAAAATACATATTTTTTTGTAATATGCTATGATTTAAAAGTTTGGGTTCATTCAAATTAAAAATGTAATTGAGCGATGATGCATAAAATTGATCAAAAGTGACAATTACAAAAATATTTCTATTTCAAGTAAATGTTTCTTTTGAACTTTCTATTCATCAGTAATAAAAGAGAAGAATCTAAATCCAAAATTGTACAAAATATGAAGTACCACAACTGTTTTAATAATAATGAGATGTTTCTTGAGCAGCAGATCAGCATAATGATTTCTGATTTTATGAATATCATGTGACGCTGAGACTGAGGATGATGCTGCAATAAGCTGCGCATCACAGAAATACATTACAGTTTAACAGAGATTCACATAGAAAACAGCTGTTTTAAATTATGATAATATTTCACAATATTACTATATTTACTGTATTTTTGATCGAATAAATGCAGCCTTTGTGAGCATCAGAGGCATTTTTGAAGACCATTTAAATGAAGTCATTAAAAAATATAGAACAGAATATATAAATAACATAACAATAACACATGTTGTGTGTGTGTGAGAGTGAGTAAAGAAACAGACAATAAAAAACATACATATATTTTTAACACCTATATATGCATTTGTAAAATTGTATATTTATGTTTTTATTTTGTATTTTGTATTTTAACGCAAATTTTTTTTTTCTAACGAAAATACTATGGATTTTGACTCCAAAATGATGTGGCTCTTATGTTTCCAGACGGCTTTATTGGGTAAATGCTGCAGTTGTAGAGTCAGGAAAGCGCACAGGTTTGTGTGTGTCTAGAGAGCTGCTGCTCATCTTGGGAGTGCTGAGCTTTTTATTCGCAGGTGCCATGGAGACATCAGGAGTCAGTCAAGACGTCTGCATCTGTGGCCCTGCTGCGTGCGATTCCTCCGAGAGCCACGTAACACTTCTTCGACATCCCTCTCCACTCTTTCATCCACCCGGCTTTGCTGGCATTTCTTGTTGCTGCAGACGACACATTTCAGTGCCACATGCATTCCTGTTTTCATTATTGTTAATCTTGCATCATCTACTATGTTGTTGTTTCCATCTTTTTACATCATTGTCTCTCTCTTTCTCACTGATTTCCTCTCCTGTACCCTTCTAGATTTTTCCATTCACTGCTTTTGCCGTGCACTTGCCGTCATGCATTTCTCATGACTGAGGATTAGATTTGAGTATTGTTTCTGCTACATGCTGTGCATACGGTGTACTTGGATTAAGTAGCTTTGCGTGTTGTGTGTTTGTGTCAGATGTTTAGGGCTCAGGTTATGTATCTGGCCTTGTGTGGGTGAGGGAACAATAAGGCTTTTATCTGTTTTGTGTGTTAAAGGTGCTTTTTAATTTTGTTTAGTTTTGCAGCCAATATTATTCCATTTCTGGTAATAGGATGCTAAAACAAATTCAGAGTAGTGCTCTTTGATTTCAGTGTTTTACAGTTGCTTTAGGCACTTAGATGCTCAATTAAATAATCTTTAACCCTGTAAAGCCTGATATATGACATAAAAATATATATTTTTTAATGGATCAGTTTATTGAACCTTTAGACAAAATCTAAGGCAAAAAAATATATATTTCATATGTATAACTAAATTTTTGATATAGTGAGAATATGGAGGGGAAAACAGCTCAGTTTTATTCAGAGGCACAAACAGAGTAAAAGCATGCAAATTTGATGCAGATGCTGTTATTTATATGACCAAAAAGTAAGATGATATTCTTACAGCTTGTAATGTAAATCAATGAGATAGCAGACTACTTGCATACACCGATTATAAAGACTAATTTGGTCACTCCCTATATCCTCCCAACGATGATATTTAAATGCTTTATGATCGAAGCTCTATAGTTTACAATGATGATTGAGAGATGAACAAATACACGTTTCTTAAAAGCCTGATGATCATATCTGATACTCACATTTCAACGTGACTTTTCTAAAACATGATGTATGGATAATCAAATAAACCTAAGTTGCTTCGGTCCAGTACATAGTGATCTTGAAATATTACCAACAAGAGTTATTGTTTTGTTTACTTTATAAAAATCACAGATTTCACAGCAAAAAGTACAAGTGAAGCACGAGCTGAAGGTGGATGTCCTTACAGTTACACTACAAGGTCTTTTACTTTGCTAAAAAGTATTAATCAGATGACAGAAGGCATGGAGTAGATTGTGTGCAACAGGTTTAACAGCTGTTTTGTTCGTGTTGATCATTTAGGACTTAGACATTTGTGTATATCATTGTATCAACAAACTTAAGCTCAAAATGATATCATTTTTGTATATACTGTCATTACAATATTTGCTTACTAAATTCATCAATTTTAGTATTTGTAATTGATTTACAAATACTAAAAAAAGATGTGAATTTTCATGTCGTCCATTTATCGGTTATTGGCTATAACATACACTATAACCTAGTGTAAAGTAAGTTTGACTTCAGAGTTCAGTCCCCAAAGCTGCAGTGCTTTTCTCAGGACGTCCCAGTCTGTTATCCTCATGTGGAGATAGATTGATGAAATCCTCATGGAAGCTGCGTAAGCCCTGAGAGGCTGTTTGGAGCCTGTGAAATATGTGTGCGCTGCTGCAGCTCGTGTGTTTATGGACTCGACGGGCTGCCGCTCGCTCATTCATCCTGCAGGGCCTTCTGTTAGTGGCTGCTCCCGGACGGGTGAGTGTTTTACCAGGTGTCATCATGTCACCGTGAGCCCCCTCCGGTCCAGACTGTCTGCCTGCTCATGCTCTGGCCTTGGATGCCGGATGTGACTTTCCATGATGAATATAGTGTAGTTATTATATAGGGCTGCTGAAAAGACCAGCAGTAAGATCCAGTCTAGTTTATGCTGGTTGGTGCTGGTGTGGTTGCATCATGAAACATTCACTTCACTGTCAAACAAATAAACAAAACCAAAAACTGTATATAGATTTCAAATAAAAGCTGTTATTTTAAACAGTCTATTCATTAAAGAATCCTAAAAAAAATTGCCACTTAATAAATTATATAATATAGGCTTTTTTTAAATTTTGATAATAATAATAATAATAAATGTGTCTCGAGCAGCAGATCAGCATATTAGAATGATTTCTGAAGATCATGTGACACTGAAGACTTGAGGAATGATGCTGAAAATACAGCTGCACATCACAGAAATAAATTACAGTTTAAATATCTTAAAATAGAACAAGCTCTATTAAATTGTAAGAAATTAACAATAGTTTAGTTTTTAATTTATTTTTTGATCAATAAATACGCCTTCGGTCAGGATGGATGAAGCTCAGCCTCGTTATAGAAACTCTTAATGATCAAATTGTTAAAAGGCACTTAAAAATTCATAAATCATGATGTAAGAACATAAAAAATACGAAGTAAATAAAAATAAATCAATAAAATAATCCATAAATAATTGTAAAAAAAACCTTTATGAATTCCTCCGGGAATATTTGATTCATATTGATGAACTCATTTGGATTTGACTGAAATTCCTTCAGTATTTTACTAGGAAGTAGTTTGATGTTGGGTGTGTGGTGTTTGGTGGGTGTGTGTGTGTGTGTGTGTGTCCCTACATTATGTATACACAAAACTTTCTGCATTTTTAGATTTTCAAAAAACTGTATTTATACGCTGCTCCTCATGGGGACCAAAAAATGTCCCCACAAGGTCAAAATTGACTGGTAATACTATACTTGTGGGGACATTTTTTTGGTCCCCATGAGGAAACAAGCTTATAAATCACACAAAGTTTTTTGAAAATCTAAATGCCTAAAGTTTTTTTTGTGAGGGGGTATGGTGTAGTAAGAGGATAGAAAATAGAGTTCGTACAGTAGAAAAAATATTACGCCTATGGAATGTCCCCATATCCATAGAATAACCTTGTTTTGTGTGTGTGTGTGTGTTTGCTCATGTGTAGCAGTCTGTTGGCTGATTACTGATATCTAGTTTTTCTAGTTCTCTAGCTAGTAGCTAGTTTGACTGGTTATGCCTCCATTTTAAAGGGCCGTCTATTCTCGTATGTGTGTTCATTTCCTGCTGCTGTCTCAACACAGTCACACAAGCCGGATCAAATATGTGTCAGGACGTGCTGAAAATGTATACTTGAAACCTTTGAAATGTTCAAATGAATACTGCATTGTGTTTTTGTTCTTTGAAGATCTGTCCAAAACACATCTGCACACAATCACAAACTCAAACACACACTGAATTCCCAATGCGGTTTTATTGTTTCATGCCTTATGATGCATTTTCATTATTAAAATTACAGTCTGTCTTTAAAGGGGTCATATGATGTTGCTAAAAAGAACATTATTTGGTGTATTTGGTGTAATGAAATGTGTTTATGTTAAAAAAACACATTATTTTCCACATACTGTACATTATTGTTTCTCCTCTATGCCCCGCCTTTCTGAAACGTGTAGATTTTTACAAAGCTCATCGGTCTGAAAAAGCGAGGTGTGCACTGATTGGTCAGCTATCCAGTGCGTTGTGATTGGCCGAATACCTCAAGCGTGAGACGGAAATGTTACGTCCCTTACCATACTTTGATAGGCCCTGCCCGGCCGAAGCGACGAGACAAACACATTAAAACCCATTATAAACGAGGCATTTGTTGCATCCAGTGGGGACATAATTACGGATAATGCTTATACTGTCTTTTTATGCGTTGCAGGCGGCATTGTAGTCTACTCTCCCAGGATCAGGAAACGTCCTCCAAAAAATGTGCTGCACACATCTTAATATTTGGGTTGAAGTGTTCTGGAACACTGTTGTAAATACAACATAACCACTGATTTCTAGTCATGTCCTCTTTTGGAAGACCAAACAAAGTAGTTTAGCTTTCACAACGAAACACACAGCATCTTCAGGACATGGCGGCGGCGGCAGCAACAATACTACAGCGAGAATAAAATTTACGCCTTCTTTCTTCGCTTGAACATTTGGGCGGTGTTATGCTAATCTTCCCACATCGTGATGTAGACAGTGGGGGCGTGTTAGAACGAGAAGTTTTTAGGTAGGTGTGGCTGACTCTTAACGTTTAATAAAGAATATCTCTTTGGATTTAAGAATTTAGTCTTAACAACAACTTTACAGATCTTCTTTATGCACAAGAGCTTGTAACACTCCAAACAGAAAGAAACAATTGAAATCGCATCACATGACCCCTTTAGTCTCGAAGCCCCTACGTAATTGTGTTAATGCAGAAACTTCCCTGCCTTGGTGTTATTGTAGTTTTTCGCTCATAATTAAGCCTATATAATGTCCTCATCCTCAGGTCATCCAAGATATAGATGTGTTTGTTTCTTTATCTGAACAGATTTGTAGAAATTTAGCATTGCATCAGTGTCTCACTGCAAGTGAATGCTCTGCAGTGAATGTGTGCCGTCAGAATGAGAGTCAAAACAGCTGATTAAAAACATCACAATAAGCCACAAGTAATCCACAGCACTCCAGTCTATCAGTTAACATCTGGAGAAGTGAAAAACTGTTTGTAAAAAAACAAATCCACCATCAAGTTTTTTACTTCAAACTGTTGCTTCTGACCAAAATATGATCCATAATCCAGATATGCTTCCTTCAATGAAGGTCTCCTTCTCCCGCTTCTTCTTTTCCTCTCCACGTTCCCTTCTCACTGTTGTCTCTCACTATCAGAATCCACCACATTTTGGTGTTTTTTTTAGATCTGTTTTGAGCTTGTAACGGAGCATGTCTTTGCATAATTTCTGCTCCGGAATTCCGAACCAGAACCACTTTCTCACTTGAGGAAGTGTTATTATGGATTATGGACTCATATTTTATCCTGAAGCAACAGTTTGAAGTAAAAAAAAAACAAAACTGATGATGGATTTGTTTCTTACAAACACGCAGCTTTTTATTTCTCAAGATGTTAATTGATGCACTGGAGTGGTGTGGATTACTTGCGGATTGTTTTATCAGCTGTTTGGACTCTCATTTCTGATGGCACCCATTCACTGCAGATCATCCATTGCTGAGACACTGATGCAATGCTGCATTTCTCCAAAGTCTGATGAAGGAAACAAACTCATCTACATCTTGCTGAATTTTTCAATTTTGGGTGAACTATTCCTTTAAGTATATTAAATATGCACTACAAGACTGCACACTTGTTGTCAAGCATTAAAATGTGTGCTTGCATGCTTACTGTATGTAAAGTATGCTGTAATGAAAAATCCATGCTAAGTGTGTATTAGCTGTCTGTCACGTGACATGTGATCATGTTTTTGTTCATCATGACTTTAACTTTAAACAGAATCCCCTCGTGTCCTCTCTAATGTTCTCCAGCAGGCTGGTTTCTCACTGCTGTAATTGTGTTCAATCAATCAGGCGGCTCTCTGAGCTCAGATGAATGCGAGGTTTAGCAGGGCAGCGCTCTGTGATTTATCAGGAAACCCTCAGCTTGACTTAATGTCATTTAATGGGTCAGAACTGCACTGCACTAATGTAACCTGTGTGGCTGATGGGGATTTTAGTCTTTTGACCGTCCTAAAGAGTGTAACGACACTTTTTAAGAGTGTAACGACTATTTGCAATCCCATATTTTCAATTATTATTATTATTAGTTTTATTGAATAAAGAATCTAATTGAAATTAGATTAATTCATTTTGTAATAAATTAGGTAATTTTACAGTTTAATTTATATGCTTATACTTTTTAATATATTCTCTATGTTCTGTTCTATATTTTTTAATGTATTTACATTTACAAATAAAACAAAGCCTCTTTTGCTCACCAAGGCTGCATTTATTTAATCAAAAATACAGTAAAAAAATAAATAAATAAAATATTCTTCCAGTTTTAAAACAGCAGTTTTCTATGTGGATCTCTGTTAAACTGTAATGTATTTCTGTGATTCGCAGCTGTATTTTCAGCATCATTCCTCCAGTCTTCAGTGTCACATGATCTTCAGAAATCAGTATAATATGCTGATCTGCTGCTCGAGAAACATTTCTGATTATCATCAATGTTGAAAACAGCTGTGCTGCTTTATACTTTTGTGGAAACGGTGATACTTCTACTTTTTCAGGATTCTTTGATGAATACAAAGTTCAAAATAGCATTTATTTGAAATAGAACTATTTTTTACATTATAAAAGTCTTTACTGTCAATTTTAATGCATCCTGGCTAAATAAAAGTAGTAATTTCTTAAAACGGACACATTTTTGAAGAACCTTAGAGCCCCATAGGTACTTATAGTAGTCTTGCAGTCGGTTACCGTCGCTGTACAATAGTTATAGCGCTTTTTGTGAGTGAAAGCTTCAACTCTTAAGTGATTTTAAAAATAGCACAAAATGCTTTTTAACATGAAGTATGACCCATAACCCATTCAAGATGAATTTAGATGTCTGGCTTTTAATGAAAATCCAGTATCTGTCAGTTATTTTCTGAGAGGGATGATTATCAGTCATGATGATTATAATTAGGATAATAATTCAGCTCTTCATACACTGCTGTGTGTGTGTTAAGGGTGGCTGTGTGCAAGTCTGGTGTCATAAATTCGCTATGATTTTCACACCCACGTTATTCACCGTGCTTCAAACAGGGGCTCTGGCTCAGCGTTTAGACTGACTGGATCGTTCCAGCCAGACCAGACACACATGCTCTTTCTGCACTTTCTTGAAGGGAAGCATCTCTATTATTACTGCTTATATTTACAGTTAGTTTTAGTTTTTTACCCCACAGATAAACCAAAAAAAGGTACTGCGACTTAGCTCACATTTCTGACTGATTTTTTAAATGTGTCAATTCCTGAGAAGTCTGAATTTGTACTCCCCCCCCCCCAGTATTTGAGTTTCACAAATCCAGTTTTGTACCATGCAATAAAAAAGATCATTGTGACTTGTTGTCTCACAGTTCGTCTGCGAGTTAATATTTAGCAATTCTGATTTTTTTTCTTGTAATTGTGAGTTTATATCTCACATCTGAAGTGGATAAAAAAAAAGTCCAGTTTTTGCAACCCTCAGAAATGTAAGGAAAAACAGTCAGATTTGTGAGATATTTTTTAATCCCGTGGCAGACACAGACTTTCCTAGTTTTGTGAACAAAGCCCTAAGCACTAACATGGTTTTTGCTACAGATATGAATACGTTTCTTCAAATCCTGCAGCTTGTTTTATTGCAGAGCTGTGCTGTGACTTTCTCATCCACCTGTGTTTGGCATGGCTTTTTATTCTCTCTTTTTTTTTTATAGCTCGATGTTGGTCATGCTGTATAATCACCTGTCTTTCTGATTCCACTCTTGTGATCTTGGAAGATAATGAAGCGTTTAATAACACGGACACACACACGCTTTATCTGTGGCTGGAGTGGGTCAGACAGTCGTTGGCAGAAGTTGGATTTCTCACCCGATTGCTTTGTGAAGTGGCCATTATGTGTCGTCGTGGTGATAAGAGAGAGCACTGCGTCATGTGACGTGTTTTGTTGAGGAAGAATAGAGGCATGAACCGGGCTATAATACATGTCTCCCTGTATAATAACTAGGCTAGTTGCCACACACAAACATACATGCATAAGCTAACACGCTGTGAAAGGGCATCGCTGCTGGATTCAATCAAGGGGAAACTGCGTCAAATGGTTATTTCTCTCAAAATCGAGAGTCTAAGATGGTGAAATAGAAATAGTCTTCTAGTGTATGTAGTTGAGTCTCTTTACAGTTTTTATGGTGTGATGCACTTATAAGTCACTCTTGTGATTTAGAAATGGAAGTGTTGACCTCTAGTGGTTAAACACCTTCATGAAAATGTGTAGCTTTAGCTGGAAAAATGACTCTATTATTGTCTTCTTGCATTATTGACAATCAATTTTTCTGTTTAACACTAAAGCTGCTTTGACACAACCAGTATAGTATAAAGCGCTATACAAATGATTTGACTTCTGACTTATGCACAAAAATGTAAATTAATTTCTATAAAAAAAATAAATAAATAATAATTTTCTGTAACTGACGTTGATGTATTAAAGCCTATTTAACTAATTGTAAATATAAATGTGCAGTATGACAGAAAAAAAATATATATTTTTTTTAAATAAATTGTTTACCAATTTAGAAGTTCTTTTTAAGCAATATGTTACCAATGTTTAATAATAAGAGGTAATATAATAAACTGAAATTAATAGTAATAAACACTGATTACATTGTGTTAAAACCAATTGAACTAAATGTAAATATAAATGTGGCAGTAAAAATTTACTTTATCATTTATTCACTAATTTTACACTATTTTTAGTCAAGGAGTAGTTATGTTTTAGTTTGTGTACAAATAACTATACATGTAATATAAATAATATAATATTAGTAAAATCAAAAAAATAATATTAATAAAACTAATTTTGCATGCTTTCTTCCCCAAGCATTGTTATTACGATGTTTAGATGCAAGTAAAAATAAGATGTAAGTGTAAATATATGAGTAATAGATAAACGTTTACATGTTTATTTCATGGATTGTTATTATAATTGCTACTAGTAAAATCATTAATATTTAAATCTTAATGCACACATTTTAAACCAATATATACGGTATATATATTTAAATTTATATTACAATATCCTAATTGTAATTTTTTTTATCTAAAATTATGCATAAACATAAAATGTGAAAAAAAAACAAATACATACAGAAATAAAATGAGTTGTCATTGATTGTGATGTTTTCTTGTCAGTCACTTCTGTGTGCACATGTTTGGACGTCCCGGTTACTAGTAAGCACAGGTGTCACACTGAAAGGGCTCCCTCTTCAGTGGGGAGAGGGACATGATTTGAGGAGACAGAAAGGGTTACTGCTGTAACAAGTGAAGCAGTGGACACACACACTGGCCTCAGCAGATCCCCCAGAGTGCCACAGGGTCAGTGTTACTATACAGACATCATCAAACGCGTGACAAGAGCCTGACCTACAGAAGCACACAGCAGGGGTCAGCAAATATAGCAAATGTGAAGGGACACGCATGCACACGCTCAGCCACAGGCATTCACAGGTGTGCACCAGTATGCAGTACAAGTACAGTCTTACTATATGAGGTTCTGTATACAGTAACAAAGCATTTAAAGGGATAGTTCTCTCAAAAAATGACATTCTGTCATTGTTTAAGGTAGTGTTGTCAAAAGACCCGGTACTTCAGTACCAAGTCGGTACTAAACAAATGAAAATGTTACGGAACCAGGTTTTTTTAAGTACTAGTATTCTGTCATTATTTAAGGCCTAATGTTCTGTTAAGTGCGCTCTGCTTTAAATGCTTGAGCTCTTTATTGGCTGGAAAAAAATCATTTAGAAAATAAATTCAATTATATAATTTTTCTGTATCGTTATGGTTATGGTTGTGGTGACTTGTCTATCATTTAAAACTATATCTTTATTGTTATCATTATAGTTGTTGTCTTTAGTGTGAACCGACCTATACCCTGCTGTCTGAGAAAAGCTGAGAAAATAAGGAAAGTTATTTTGAAAAAACAAACAAAAAAAAAACATGTTTGTTAGTTTTGTCCATAAACAGAAAGCAATTGTAACCAAAACTGTTTGGTTACCAAAATTCTTCACAATTATCTTCTCTTTTGTGTGAAAATTCTGTGTCAATTTAATCACTTCATCTTCTGGTTAACAAATGTCTTTCTTCAATCGAAGTACGTAGAACAAGCTGTTTAATAGAATGTCAAAGCTGCTTTTTCCCCCCAGACAATGAAAGTGGATGGGGACTGGAGCTGTTAGACTCCAAAAACAACCTAAGAAGTGTCCTAATTTTTCTGTTTCACAAACACTGGCTTAAAAAAAGCTTGAAATATAGTGCACAGGTTATATGGACTAATTTAATGTGTTTGTATTTATATATAGATAATAATATATATAGATATATATATATATAATATATATATATTATATATATATATAATCAGTGTATCGAATCATAACCCATGTACTTTTGGGGTGGAGCCCACTTGTACTATTTTCTTTTTTAGGACGGGCGGGTTGTGCGCTTGTGCATCCCGCAAAAGATGATTGCTTACAATGACCTTACAAGATTACCTCAAGCTACATGGGTGTCACTAATTAAGCTTTGCGTTAGTTCTGGCAGGTCACGTGAGGCAAGCTTGCATCAGCTGATTCTCAGCAGATCACATCTACCTATCTTCCTACTTAGAAGACGCACCTACGCGCATGCCTATATATTCACTTCAGTATGAGCACCAAGCTTGTTCAGCTTGCTCCGGACAAGACCCTCCTCCATTCCCCCAGCTTCCACCTTCGTTCCCACAGGGTCCAGAACTTTGGCTCTGAATTCTTCCTTGCTAATCGAGATCTCCTATTTAATCTTTGAATACGAGTGTTGTATACTTAAATATCCATTACGTACATGAAGATAGCGGTCCTGGTGCTGGTTCTGTTAATCCTAGGGGGGTTATTATTGCTGGTCTTCCTGCTCATTCATGACAGGTTGCATGGATGGGCAGGGAGTTTTTTTTTGCCCAGAACAGAACCATACCGTCATACCAAACTTTATGCTAAGTATCTATCATTTTGACGATAGTGGTCCTGACAGAACTTGCTTTATGCAAGCACTATATAGGATAAATCACTATACAGGATTTACCCTATTATACTTTATTGACACGAATTGATAGGTGAGCAACAAACAGCCACCCACAAATAGTCTATATACAAAGCATCAGGCTGTCTTTGAGTTCACATGAACAACGGTTAAAGTTACTCGTCATCAGGCTACAGAAGAATACCATAATTCCTCCGTTCAAATAGGCCTACGACATCGAGAGTCACGCAGACCTATAACAACCCAGCCACAACACATAATTGCGAATAACATGTCTTACCTTAACACAGAATCGACAAGTCCAGCGTTTATATTTTTTCTACGAATCTTTGAGTTAACATGTACTACACATCTATGGAATTGCTACCCGAGCGCCCCCACACCTTGTGCTCATGACAAGAATACATGTATATGTTATTCGTTTATTGAAGTGAATTATTTAAATCGCCGGCAGCATGCATGAATGTTTTTTTGCAATTTTACACACAATAATCCACGATGATCACATTACACAAAACTGAAATTGCACGTCAAAATAACACATTGTCAATATTTTTTGAGACCCCCCAAAATTTCACAAATCTCGTTTTCAGGGGAGCCCATGTCTTATTAAGGGGAGCCGAGCTCCCCCTAGCTCCCCCGTAGTTCGCACCCTGTATATATATTTGGTCGTTTTTGGAACTTGACCACACTAGTCCCCATCCACTTTCATTAAATTGAAAATAAAAGCTTTCACATTATGCTAAACATAATTTTCTTTCAAACCTAATGACTTTCTTCATATCAAGAGCATGGAACAAGAAGTTTAGTAGAATCTCAAAGCTGCTGTTTTCCACACACAGTGAAAGTGGATGGGGACTGGAATATTTTGACTCCAAAAACAACCTAAAAGTGCCTTGCTATTATATTGTGCTTAAAAAACCTGATGTACTACTACTTTATGGAGCTTTTTGGCTGTTTTTTTTAACTTGACCACTCCAGTCCCCATCCGCTGTCATTATATGGAAAATAGCTTTCACATTTTGCTAAACATCTTATTTTATTTATTTAGTTTTTTTTTTTTTTCAAACCAAATGACTTTCTTCATACAAAGAACACGGAACAAAAAGTTTAGTAGAATGTCAAAGCTGCTTTTTTTCCAAAGCAATGAAAGTGGATGGGGACTGGAGCTGTTAGACTCCAAGAACAACCTAAAAAGTGTTACATGGCTTAAAAAAAAAGCTTGAAATACAGTCATATGAATAACTTTCCGGTGATTTTTTTTGTTGTTGCCATTTTTGGAGCTGGACCGCTCCAGTCCCCATCTGCTTTCGTTATAAACTATCCCCATTTAATACATGGACGACACAAGCTGGTGTAAACACAAGGGGCCACTAGATGGCAGTATCAACCCTGAAATAACATTGGGGCTTTGTTCTGTAGTCAGAGGTTATTATTGATGTGCATGATCATAGTGTTGTGACATCTACATTAGATTTCTGATTGGTTGCTCAGTGCGAAAGCAAGATCCATCACCATGGCAACAGAGCATCAGATACTGCCAGGTAAATCTGACAGTTTCTAAATGGGCTACTAACTGTTGCCTCCATCTAACTGACCCGTGTGTGTGTGGGGGGGAATGCTAGGCTATCTTGCCTGTACTCACGAGAGCAAGTGGAGTCCATTCAGAATGCACACACTCACCTCTCTCTCTCTCCTCACACACACACACACACTCACCTCTCTCTCTCTCTCTCTCTCTCTCACACACACACACACACACACACACCCACCCACACCACACACCCTCAACTCTCTCTCCTTTTCTCTCTCTCTCTCTCTCTTCTCTCTCCTCTCTCTCTCTCCTACTCACACACACACCACACTCACCTCTCTCTCTCGCTCACACACACACACACAACCACCCACTCACCTCTCTCATCGCGTCACACACACTAGGATGTCATATCGACCAAAGTATTCGATATATCGAGACTGCCGCGAGTATCGAAAGTCTCGATACTCCAACAAAAACTATCGATACCAAGGTGTGTTTATTTACAGTGGATTTTGTTAATTTGACAAAAGAACAATCTTACATATTACATTGAATTGGACCGAATACCTTTGTATCGATAATTGCGTAGGATTAACTATTTCCTGCTCATCGATCACACGCAAATCATACATAAATACATAAATCTGATTTTTTTAAATTTTAACTACATGACAATTCTGATCTTGTTCAGACTGGTTTTGATGTATATATTTCAGGAAAATATGCTGAATTGGCGACAACTTTTTATTTATTTATTTATTTATTTTGAGAAGTCATATTTCTTTGTCCCCATTTTGTTCCATTCATTTAAATAGATTTCAGACATCCTGAAATATAATTATTCTTATTCATTTGACCTCTCTCTCATTTTTCCTTGACTAAATTAAAGTACAAACTTGCTCAGATTTTGGCACAACCAACTTCCCCGAAATGGAATGAATAACACATTCTATGTTCATAATAAAGTATATAATAAATAAATAACTATATATATATATATAGATTATATATAATCTACAGTATTATAAGCGATTAATGTTGCATGTTTTACAAGAAAATTATTTATCTTTCTACGCCAAAAAAAAAAAGTGTATTAATGACTTGTCATTTCTTTGTAGTTATTTGTGATATTTACTAGCAATTTCTGAGTGAAATTGTTTCTACACCATTTTTTCAGTGTAATGAGTAATAAATGAGTGTAACCACTCATTTATTATGTCCTGTTGTGTAAGACACAGTCACACGCTAGAATAATCTCCATAAGATCTGCATTGCGACACAGCTTCAATTCTGTGTCTATTAATGCATGCCCAGTTTAAATTTAGATTTAACCCAATTCCAACTGTAATTTACAATTGCAGGCCTTTATCTGCATTATGGACCATTACGTTACATTATCATTAAGGCTAATATATGGTGTTATTCTCAAACGGTGTGTAGTTTCGTGTTGTGGCACGATACACTTCAAGCACTGAGAGTGGTAACTGCACCAATTCCAAGACCCACAAAGCATTTCATCAAATGAATTATCCTAAATCAAAATGTGTTTTGGTACTACTTTGAAGTTTCTTCTTTTTCCGCTTTTACTGGCTAGCTGTGTTCTTTCTTTCAGAGCAGTGTCCTTGGGCAGCCTTTCATGTACTGTGAAACTAGCATGCTCCATTTATCTTGAATTGTCTTCATGTGTTGGCTGAGGTCTAGGCCTCCGCTCTTAAAGACCTCTGCTCTAAGTCTGCGGCTTTGCGTCTGAGTCAGTGTTATGAAGACATTTTCTGTCGTCGAGAACTGATATAATTCAGACTTTTGAGTAAATATCACTGATATGAGCACATTAATGGCATGATACAATACCCACAGTCATGTTGTGAACTACTTTTAGAAAATCGGTGTTTGATTGCTTCTGGCATGTATACCTGTGAGATGTTTATTGCGATTGGATGTTTTTCGAGTGATGTTTTCTGCGTTTTTGAGGTGAGGTCAGAAACTCGATATCCATGACATGTGCTGNAACAACACCTCACCTCTCTCTCTCTCTCTCTCTCTCACACATTCTCTCTCTCTCTCTTCTCTCTCACACATTCTCTCTCTCTCTCTTCTCTCTCTCTTCTCTCTCTCTCTCTTCTCTCTCTTACTCTCTCTCTCACTCACCACACACACACACACACACACCCACACACACACACACAAAGAGGTTGGGGAGGAGCTCTTCAAAGGGGTCGAGTCTTCAGAGGAGAGGTGTGTAATATCATTTGTCATTTAGTCGATACAGCGCACTCTCTGATCAATGCCGAGACTGGCGCCTCACAATCAGACTCTATACATGACCTTACTCTCTCTCTCCCTCCTCCCTCTTTCAACCGCTTTCCATCGCTCCGTCTCTCTTCCTTTTCAAAGCACTTCTCACTTCAGTTTCAAGGCTACTGTGAAGAATATAGAGACAGAAGTGAGGACAAAGTGCTAGAAGACAGAAAGACAAGGACAAAGACCGAATGAAATGTGCGTTCAGTATCACTTTTTAACCTTGAGGGTGTGTTAACTGTTTTTCTGTAGGTCTACACGTGTTTGACAGCTTGTTTAGTAGAGTCTGGGTGTAGAGCTTTAACATTTCACTCCGCTTACAAGAATTTATGATGGTAATCATAGTTCCTGCCCAAACATTTGCAAACACCGCTAACTATCTATTCAGTTTGGGTGACTGATTATTTGTGGTTTTGTAATCATTGATATATCTACACAGTCCAATGTGTTTTTGATATTTTGTGTTCTATCGCTGCATGCTAATTAAGGCTATGCTAAAGCTAGTTATCCAATTAGCATGACTGATGCAGTGTTATTTTAGTATTATGCTATTTACATATGGGTATAATATTAATATTTTGTATTAGTTTTTATTTTATATGATTTTTTTATTTGTAGTTTAAGTTTTAGTCATTTTAGTACTTCAGCTTATTTTATGTTAGTTAGTTACCAAGGGAACATTTCCAGCATTTTCAGCCAGCATTTATATTTTATTTCAGCTTTCAAATTAGATTTCAATTAACAAAAACTATTTTTAATACTATTTTTTTTAGTAACACTGGGCTGTTGAAACATGAAAACTGAAGAAGAGCACAGACAGAGAATGATCAAATGGAAGAGTTCATTGAAGAAATTGAACGTTAAAGAGGCTGTGACAAGATTTTTTAAGTGTTTTAAAGATTGGTTTCATTGAATGATATACTTATAATTCACGACATGAGCTTGTTGCCTGTTTTCAGATGTGATTAATAAATGAATGTGATGCCATAAGTTTCCAGCAACAAGTAATGTCCACACTGAAACCAGAATGCTGACCAATCAGAGCATATCTGATGTTAAATGTATGGTTATATGAAGCAGTAAACCACCTACAAGGGAACATTCCTACAAATCTGACTAATATAACATTAGTCAGACTTGTAGGAATGTTCCCTTGTAGATTATGCAAATGTTGGGAGGATATAATAATGTTAAAATAATGTTAAAACATTCTGACATTCAAAGAATTGCTAAATGTAAAACACTGTTAGGACAACATTTGTGGAACGTTCATTATAAAAATGTATGTTATATAAAGGTTATGTAGATGTCAGAATGAAATGTACTTAAAATGTTAATGAAATATTCTCGTGACACTGATAGAATTGTTAAAATGTCCTGATAACATTCTTGAAATGCTGTGATATTAATATTTAATGAACATTCTCCTAATGTTTGGACAAATGTTTGTAGAAAAACATTCTTGGAACATCCTTTTAACATTAGAATGACAACCAACTATAAATGACTACGCTTGTGTGTGCTGTTTTATTTGTAGTTTCACTGCTCATTTGAATAATGTTTAACCTCAACTCTGTGGAGTCGCTGAGAGTTAAACTTAGTTAAAGTTTATTACTTAAATCCCTGATCCAGCACAATACCTGAAGAACCCAAACATCAGGAAAACTTTGGTTTTCAAGGTTAAAATCTACTGAATTAGCCTCTAAAGTGTCACAGACATCCAGCTGACGTTTCTCCTGCTGTCAGCTCTTTCCGCCAGGGTTTCTGAACGGTTCATGATGCCAAATCTGCTCACGAGCTCCAGTGTCTTTATCTCTGGGACATTTGGTGCAATCACTGAATTCTGGTGACACACACACACACACACACACACACACACACACACACACATGTACAGTCAGGCAGAGATGTTTGTCTCAGCTGACAGCTGTCAGCTCTGATAGTGCTCTGGTAATAAAACACTCTGCCAAACAGCCTACCAGCAACGGCTCGTATGGAAGGAGTGGAAGCAACACACACACACACACACACACACACACACACACACACACACACACACACACACACACACACACACACAGACATGCATGCAGATATGCTCAGATAGGCAGAATGAGGTCAGGCACTAAGGGTGCTTTAAAACAGAGGTGACAGGCCTAGACCCCCTGCTGGAGAGTCCCAATCGCCCTGGAGTGCAGAGGGCTCAGAAACGAACACCCACCCACCCATCCATCCTCCACCCACCCACACTAAAGAAAGATGAGCTAATAAATACTTACTTAATACGACTTTCATTGTTTGGACACCTGATTCCCATCTAAAGCTAGGATATAGTGTATAGTATGTTAAGTTTTTCACTAGAGAAAATGGGGACTTTAATTCCTTTGGCAAAAACTACCATGACTGTGTAGTTGGGTGTGTTTATGTAATACCCGCTCTGTCCTCAAGGGGGCGGCGCTTCTCCAGCTTTGTTATCTTGTTTACAGTAGAAGTCTGCACAGACAGTCAACATGAAATCAAAATTGACCCAGTTTATTAATTATACTATTACCAGGTCTTATTGTGGGCGATTCATTAAGGCGTGTTTTTCAAATAAATATAACGACCTGATCTTCCCACGACGAGTTTCTTTTTCTGCTGATGTCAATTAGGGCGTGTGGGCCGTTGATAGCTATTTAGGTTTAGCAAACTCGCATTTCATTCAGAAACGGGGCCAAAAAAATAGTTTTTGTTGGCGAAGAGAGAACTAAGGGTTGGGATTGAGAGAGTCTTTTCCAGGAAAAAATCTAACAGCATTTAATATGGGAATTTTTCACCATGTATTATTAGATTATAATGTGCACAGGGCAATAATTACAGCTGTGTTAATCAATATTGAGACCTGCTGTAATCCTCTGAGAAAATAAATCAAAATATAATTAGGCTAAGGGGTTAAAGGGATGTATATATTCTTTACAATTTACTTGCCCTAATGTTATTTCACAGCTGTATGACTTTTTTTTCTGTGCTGTTGTTGTACCACAAAACCTTTAACTGTGGCAGAATCACTGTAAAGCAGTGGTCACAGAACTAAAATAGCATTAAAGGTTCCTGTAAGGATGTGTGGATTGCTGCTCTGGGTTCCTGAGTGACACAGTTGAGAGTCCGCTCTGTTTCAGTGCTAATAGAGAGGTTAGCGCTTTCTAAAATGATTTCGCTCTAATGTCTCTTACTCAGTTTAGCATTCGTGTTCTGTCGGGGCAGATGTAGGTCACAGTGCCAAATTATAAAGCTGTCTGTAGACAAACGAGCGGCTGTTTGTGTCCTTTAGACACAAACTAAACTAGCGTGACTGCAGCACGAGACTGTCACTGTGAATTAAAATATATGTGGAATAACATCTTAAATTAAGAAACTGTACACAGTTGTGTTTAATTAGGGCAGTGTAGTTGTTATTTGTATTACCTCAGTTTTGTCTTCTCATCATTTAGCACTTTTCTCATTCTCTTACAATGTTTGCTAAGCTAGGACTCCAGAGAGAAGGCCTATCAATGTATGCATTTGTATTCACAGTACTACTCTAAATACACATACATACGTTAATGTCACATAAAATTCACCAAATCTCATTGAAACTGAATGACGTCTTGCCACTTTGTGGTAGAAAAATGGTTGATTGTGAAGATGAAACCGTTAGCAGCTAAGTGTTAGCACAGCTTTCATGTTTTGCTGGAGAATTGTGATAAAGCCTAAGAATAGTTTTATACATGTTTATACTTTTTGGCTGGATAAGACTCTTATTCCTCGGCTGGGATCGTGTAGAGCCCTTTGAAGCTGCACTGAAACTACAATTTGGACCTTCAGCCTGTTGGTCCCCTTGAAGTTCATTATATGAAGAAAAATCCTGGAATGTTTTCCTCGAAAACCTTAACTTCTCTGTGACTGAAGAAAGAAAGACAGTAACACCTCTGATGACGTGGGGGTGAGTAAATTATCAGGACATTTTTATTCTGGAAGTGAACTAATCCTTTAATTAATGACTTCTTATCACTTTCTTGTAGAACATTGTTGATTGTAAAGATGAATCCATTAGCTAAGTTTTAGCATTTAGCATTCATGGTTTGCCAGTGAATTAATTGTGATAAAAGCTAAGAATGGTATCATATAAATATCATTTTGTGTTTAATATAGCCAGTTTTCGCAATTCCCATAATGCATTTAAGCCTTCGATATTAGTGTTGAGCATTACACTTTGTGCCTACAACATTCTTGCAAATGAAAGACCGCACAAGGTCAGATTTAAGGGCAGTAAAACCTAATGTGCTTGATCTGAGCGTTCACCAGATTTCATATTCAGCGCAGGGAGAATGAGAAGCACTCATGCAGAAACGGCACCGGTGTGCGCTCGTGGAGAATTGGCCTGAATCAAGGGCTTATATTGAGTGTGTTTGACTGAGATTGGCTGTATAATGAATCTCTGAACTTATTTGAGCCCCATCTCATTTTCGAGATGGTTCAGTGGCGTGTGACTGCGTTAGCATATGGGTATGTGTGTTTCGCTGCGTGTGTGCGCGCGCGCTTGAAGAGAAACAACATGACAAGCCCTGCACTTCAGTGCTAATGCTCATCTGTCAGTGTGCTGTTGACAGATCCCAACCAGCCCAGATCCGCCCCCCTCATCCCAAACGTCAAACCCAGACCACTCCAACCCCCTCCTCGGCTCGGGCTGCCGTCCCTCACCCCACTCCATTCCCTTCCCCCCGAGAGATCCGAGTCTTATTAGAGCGGAGAGGAAGAGAGGGCGAGAGAAGCACTTTGTCCTCATACACCCTCAGAGACGACCCTCCCTCCACGGGCGACGGTAACGGATCTAACTGCTCACCATTAAGAGCTTTCTGTGGATCAGTCAACTCAGCCTCTGCTCTTAGCATGCCTCGACTCGGATAACAACCACACAAAGAAAAATGGCCATGACTTTATGACAGTAAACGAAAGTATTAAATTATTGCAATAAAATATATAATTTTTTACTGTAAAATGTATGCATTTAGGTTGCACTTGTGATTTGTGGGTGGAAACATGCTCATTTGGCTTTCTAATTTAATTTTCATCAACACAATTGGTTTGTATGTGTGTGTGTTAAGAAATAACAAAGGTTATTTATTTATCTACTTACTGTTTTAGCCTTATTAATATTGTATTATGTTATTGGTAAACGCTTTATCAGCATCAGGTTTGTATGTATGATTGAAAAAAGAGCAATTAAATAAATATTTGAAATATATATTGAGCAGCGGTAATCAGGAATATAAATGATTTCTGAAGGATCATGTGCACTGAAGACTGGAGTAATAAAATATATTTTAATTTATGTAACAATCATATAATGATGTACCTTTATATATATATTATCTAGTGAGCGTATATGGTGTGTGTGTGTGTGTGTGGTAATATAATATATATATATATTATACTATATATATATATATATATAAATTTAAATTTTCACAATATTAATGTTTTCTACCAATTAGTGATCAAATAAATGCACAAGACATGCTTAAATAATAATATATGAATGCGTATGTATATGTGTATGTGTATATATATATATGTAACACACACACACACACACACACACACACACACACGTATAAAAAAACTTAATAATTACAAATACATATGCAAATTTTTAATATTTTTTTTTTTATGTATATAGTAAAATGTGACTACAAAAACTGATAGTGATGAAAGTTTAAAAGTTATTTTCTGTTTCCCTTCACTGTGTAATTAATTAAACTAATTGTAATAAAATGCTGCTTTATTACTGTTAAAATTACTGTGAAAAAAACAACAACATCAGAAATGTACTTTAAATTCACACATAATCATTTTACAGGCTAGGTCATAATTGAGGTGAGCACAGTCTGGTTTGTTTCTCAGTCAACCTCCATGTCTGACAGTCTGACTCTCTGGGAAGAGTGTGCGATGGCAGTCCAGACGCTCTGCTTCTTATGCCTTCAGACACTTCCTGTCTTCCTTCCTTCCTTTAATCTGTTGAGTAAACCCCAGCTGTCAGAGCCGTACTGTGAGTGACCGGCACAGACAGACCTTCCCCGCACAGCTCTCTCCCTCATCAGCAGACCTGCACCCAGTCACATTTACATAATGCTCAGAAAATGCTCCAAAACGGTTTCAGCTCAAGGGGAGCACTAGAGGTATTTTAGAATTATTCTGGAATAATTTATTATGTCGTATGTGAGTAACAAGGTCATGCTCTGGAGCTTCGGTCCTGAAAAAAATGATACGCAATTACTGATAAAAAAAATTGGTAACAAAAACTGGAAAAAGTGAAAATTTGCTGAAAATGTCCTCATCCGCAGGCTATCCAAGATATAGATGAGTTTTTCGTAGCATTCCATCACTTGCTCTCCTATGGATGCTCTGCAGTGAATGGGTGCCGTCAGAATGAGAGTCCAAACAGCTGATGAAAACATCACAATAATCCACACCACTCCAGTCCAGCAGTTCACATATTCTGAAGCCAAAAGCTGTGTGTTTGCAAGAAACAAATACATTATTAAGACATTTTTAGCTTTAAATCATTGCTTCTGTCTAGAATCCAGACCAATCCATAATAACACTTCCTCCAATGCAAAAGTCCATCTCCTGTTGTCTCTCACATCAAAGTCCAGCCATAGATTTGTTCAGAGCTGCTTTTGCTTGTAAACGTTGCTTGATCTGTGCAGATTTCTCTCCTGATTCACAAGAGAGACATTTCTCACTGGAGAAAACAATATTATGAACAGAGGACTCTGTTAAAAACACACAGCTTCCCAGGTAACACATTTAGGCTATAAAAAGCTGAGAATGTAGTTTTGAAATGACTCTAAATCTTTAAAATATCTAGTTTTCTTGTTGGGATTAAAATGTCATATAATCTCTTAACTGCCCCCTCCCCCCTTTTTGAACATTGACGTGAAAGTTCACTATTCAAACGTAAATTGTTATAATTCATAAACGCTTTTGAATACAGACCTAAGGTTGGTCTCTTTTGAAAGAAGACAATCTGCAAGTTATTGCAGAAGTGAAATCATTAAAAAAAAATGAAAGCATAAAAAAGTTATAGAAGATTAAATGTATTGTAAAGAAAATTGTACTGTACTATTTTTATTTTATTTATATAAAAATAAAAATTTTATACAATTTTTGAATCAAAATTGCTATACAATTAAAGCCATATGTCTTAATAAGTTGTGTTCCAAATTTGAAGTTGATAAAAAAAAAAAAATCGAGGTTCCTATGCAATTTTGTTTAGGCGTTATACCACAACTTTTCTGTTAGAAGTCACATTAGACCAGTTCAGGCTTTGATTCTGCTTGAAGTACATCACAGCCTTTAGTTTTTCATCAAGTGTCGCAGCAACAGCTCTGGCTACTCGTGTAACTTAGCCTCTCTACAGGACTCTGCTGCAGAAGTGCACATAGTCGCTGCTCGCGCAGTTCGCTCACGGCAGTGCTAAGCCTGAGATGAAAACGGATCTGATTGCATGTCAAAACACGGCTGGGCTCCAAACGCGGCTCACGGCCTCCAGCTGCTCACCTCTCTCTGATCATCTGAGGCACGCTCCCTGTGCTCTCCTCTCCTGCTCTCTGCTTTCTTTTTACTAGGAGAGAGGTGCAGAAAAAAGCAGCAGAGAAGAGAAAAAGAGAGCAGGGAGTAGATCTGCCAATGACATTTGAAGTGAGAGACAGAAGGGTATGAAGAAGCGGAGTAGAGAGGCAGTGTTGAGGACGGGGCCTCAGCTTCTCTCTAATCTGGTATTGATCTCCAGTCAGGGAATGAATTGTGCCTCACTCCTGCAAGGCCTCGGAAGTCTGAGCTATTGATCTGGGCTGTCAGAGAGCTCTGGAGGAACTCTAGCATGCAAAGCTGTCCCTCAGCTCGTCCATGTGCGCTGAGAGCACAACACTCGCTTTTCCATATTTTTGTGGTTAAACTGTTAAATTGTTGCATCATATGTTTCAACTCTTTCATTACAAACAAAACCTTCTACTCAAAGATCTTAAAGGGACAGCGTTTATATTAATATATTAAAGGTTCAGCATTCAATATGTAGCTTGTAATCATTCTACTTAACTGTGAGATATTTAAATAAATTATTTATATGTGTGTGTAAAATTAGTGCTTAATAATAACTTTAATAATCAGAAATGTTTCTCGAGCAGCAGATCAGCATATTATACTGATTTCTGAAGATCATGTGACACTGAAGACTGGAGGAATGATGCTGAAAATACAGCTGTGCATCACAGAAATACATTACATTTAGCAAAAATTGAAATAAATGTAAATTCTTTTTAAATTGCTACAATATTCTACAATATTACTGTATTTTTGGAGGTATATACTTTATATTTATACTGTGTATATAAAAAGTTTTTCTCATGAAGCATGTAGTTACGTATTGTTAATGAGCATTTTATTAAATTTGTTTACATTCAGTTTCAGCTGTTTTTTTAGGTTGCTAAAAAATTTGGAATGTATTTAGACTTTTACAATGACAAATTCAAATTCACTGTAAAATTCTGATTTGATTAATTTCAAATAAAATAAAATTTTTCTTGGAGTTACCAGAAAACAAACAAACAATCAAAATAGCATCAACAACAACAACATATAGTTAGATATAATAATATATATTATTTTATATATATTATATTATATGTCTTAAAAAGCTGTTGTTTCAGGCATCTTGACTGCCCTCTCCTGTTGGAAACACACAGATCTATTTTTAATTCCAGACGTGTTTGAGAGAGTGAAGCATGCAGACAGGTTGGTGTGGTTTGGTGTGCTGTCATGCTAAGATCCGCACCGAAGTCCTGGCGACTGGCAGCGCGGGGCTGGAGGGGTGACGGGTGCGTCTGACAGCGGCGGCTGCGCTGTGCAACAGTCCTGCATCTCTCAGTGTTTGACGTTTGCCTCTGTATGCAGAAAGCGTCTGCGCTGGGCTGTCATGTTTACCTGTAGCTGGGAGGAGACTGAATGTGCTGCTTATGGAGTCTGTTTCTTATCATTGGAAAAGCGTCTCTGCATAGAAAACACCCTGACTGATTTATTTATTTCTTTTTTTTTCATGCTTTTTTTTGGAGTAGAGATGGGTCATGCTGGCTGACTAATCCATGATAAAAAGGAAAAGCTGGAAAAAAAAATTGTGGTAATTTCTAAAATATTATATACGTTTTTATCTACACTGAAATGCTCTTTGGCTGAGTAGCATTGCTTGCCACGTTTATTTTATTTGATTACATTTGTATTATTTATTTTTTTATTTTATTAGAGTGAATCATTCTTTTGGGTTGTTTTTGAGTGAATTGCCACATTTACATGATGGACCTAAGTGCTCATGTCAATTAATGTGCATTGTCCCTTTTAAAATAAAGAATAAAGAATTAATTAAACCGGTTCACACATAAATCCGAATGATTTATTAGCAGATTGGTCTGAATATGAATAATTTCTGAAAATCCTTATTAATCGTAGATTATCGTAGTCATTGAAATTAATTGGCCAAAAAGTGTGGGACAGTTGGAAAACAAAAATCTTTAACAGAGTCTCTGTTGAAATATTTATGAACAGACAGAGACTGGATTGGAGTGTTGTATGGAAAGTGTGTTTAAATGTAATGAACACATTTTGTTTTCAATCCTCGAGCCCCTGAGGCCTTACGCTGGCCATTACAGCTCTTGATCTTGTTCTCTGGAGAGATTTTTCTGAAGTCTCCAAGAGCAGTGCAGCAACCTCTTTTCAGCTTCGGCAGCATCTCTTGTGGTGTATTTGGCTCCGTTTATACCTGATCTCTGGTGATCTGATCACTATATATACAGTATATACACTTGAGAGGAACAATGCTTCACATGTTCTGGATTCAATTGAATTTATTTTCATTTTATAGTTTAGTTTAGCTTAGCTTAGTTTAGTTTTGTTTAGTTTAGTTTAATTTATTTGTGTGTTTTAGTGTAACAAGCTCTTTTGATCATTGGAAGAGTATTTCTGTATAGAAAACACCATGACTGATGTATTATTACTATAATATATATGCAAGGACACATAATATGAAATAAATATTCATGAAGGTCTTCATGAAATCAGAAGACCTTCCTCTTTATAAAATTTGTTCGTAGGAGACAGTTGTTAATGGAGAAATACTGTGAAATTTTGCTCTTTACCATGCTATTACATTGATAGGGGAGGAACTGGAGCTTAAAAAATGGTGAACAAAAGTGCCTTGCGTTGTATTCTTCTGAAGCCATATGATAATATGAACCACTTATGCTGCTTTTGCATCCTTTTATAAACCTCTAAAGCTTCATGGAAAAGAGTGAACAGCACATTCTTTTTAAAAGATATGCTTGGTGTTCTTGCATTATATATATATATTTATTATTATATTATATTGAGGGCTTGCACGATTACTCGAAGGTGATTGGCATCGCATTTGTAGTAATGCCGGTTCTGTAATCAGCAGGAAATCATCATCACGTGCTTTCAGATGGAGCAGCATTTACTACACAGAGCCGTAGTTCACTGACAAGTTACGCAAAAAAAAAAAAAAAAATCGAATATTACCTGTGGGGATTAATGACAGCTGTTTGCATAGCTTCTAGGTGAACTACGGCTCTGTGAAGTAAATACTGAAAGCATGTGGAAATACCACATTTAATAAAATTTTTACTCCAAACTCACTTCATAAAGTCAGCCGAGTGTTTAAAATAAATCCTTCTGTGAGATGATGTGGCTTCTACACAGAATAAGGCACGCAACATATTTCATAGTATATAAGCAGTGATAAAGGCATTGCATTATAAATATACTTTATTTGAATGAAAATCATAATAATAAGAACTCAGATAAACCGAATATTGCCGTAGTCGTGTGTTTATTAGTCACGTTTATTAGTCACGTTGAATCAATGAACGCAGTGAATTTTCTGTTTTTTATTCCCGGCAAGCGGATAGCCATTTTCTGAGGTTTTTTCTGCGAGGCGTATTTGGAGTTTCAGCATGAGAGTGCCCTCTGGCCTTCAGATGGAGATTTACTGCCGATCACAGAACCGTGCTTCACTGAAAGATACGCACAACAATCGCAGCTTCTGTCGAATCGCGATTTATCGCCTTTGCGATTTGATTTTTTATCGTGCCAGCCAAATTTATATAATATAATATATATATATATATATATTGATATATAATAATTAAAAAGGATGCAAAAGCATCATAAAAATGGTTGAAAAGTGAATTTGCAGGAAAAACGGATGCGGCGACCAGCACATTCTTCAAAATATATATCCTTTTGTGTTTCACAGGAAGGACAGTCATGCAAATTTAGAACAACAGAACGGGTCATAAATGATGAGAGATTTTCATTTATGGTGAACTATCCCTTTAACGTAGGGGGTGGGTTAAACCGGTCTTTGAGAGTGGCAACAAGGCAACAAAGACCTGATCTTCTCAGCTTGTTTATAAAACCTTAACGGTGACCGTTTAAACAGTAACCTTTCCTTCATTTTGAAAGCTTAATCACTTCACCCCTACGCTTTCAATGAATGCGTCTTTCGGCAAACTCCTCGGCGGCGCCTCTTGGATAAGAAACCGGCGCGTCCAACACAACCCACTACTCTGATTCATAGAGCAAATCTGCAGTAATCGCAGCTCACCCACACTCATTAAATCAAGCGTATTACGGAGCTCAGCGCATCGGCGGATCCCACACGTGAAGCTCTGTGTGCAGTGACTTAATTACTCACACACACATTCACAAACTCACAGAACAAACACTCGCTGTACATGTCGCAATCAGGCAGTGAGAGCACTGGCGTGTTGTTGTGTCTTTGGGCCCCTGGGGGGAGTCATTTTTAAATGAACTCATTTGGAGTCAAACCCGCAGTGGATATTATGAACAATGCAGTCACGTAACGCGGTGTTGCGTGTGTCCACCCCTCTCCGTTTCCTCTTCCTGATTATATAATGTACGCTTCTCATACGCCTCCAGAAAGTCTTGAAGATACATGTTGTTGGATAGCGGCTCCCCAAGTCCCTGTGTGAGAGCGCTTGGACGCTTGTCGGCTGTGTGATGCAACTGTGACCAACACTAGTGCAACAGTCCCTCTGTGTTTTCTCTGGGTCTTCACGATGTACGAACAACAGCATTTGTGTGTTCACAGTACGTAAGCATAGCTTTATGGTGATGTGTCAGTTAATGTGTGAGAGATTGTGCATAACAGTGATTTTACCGTGGGAAAAACACTAACGCAGGATTACCAGGCCTTTGGGACAATAACATCACAATTACTACACAAAATATCCTACTCCCACATTTTTTAGCCCCTAATATTATTTTCATTTGTTTTATTTTAGTTTTGCATAATTTGAAGAAATTACAGCAGATTACAGGTTGAAAACACTTTATTAGCAGCAAAATTGTTGATTGTGGTGGAAATACATCCACAACTGAAGGACTTACAAAAAATAAAATTTGAATAACAAAAAAACGGCGTAATATTTATTTTTCCACTAATATATCTTTTTTTATTATTTTCTTTTTTTTGCATAATTTAAAGAAATTACAGTATTTCCTTTAATTTTATTATGCATGACCTATTTTATTTTATTATGTATTGCTTTCATAAAATGGTGGCAACATAGATATGATAAAATGCGCCAACATTTAATAATGCGTTTTTTTTTGCTGGTGCGTTCAGAGTATTTTTTTCCTAATAACAGCAAAAATAACTTAAAATACTCCGTCATTTTTGGTCGTACAGATTAGGGCTGTGCGATATGGACAAAAAAAAACATATCGCGATTTCTTTGATCGATTTTGCGAATTCGATTTTAATCACGATTTTGACACACAAACATGCTTTACAGTCATTAATGCATTCAGTGTGAATTTGAAACATATTTCCAAAAGAAAACCAATTAGAGCTTTATCAAGAAGCTGTAACATGTCTCTAGAACAGACATAAGGCAAAATAATCACTAAGTAAAGGTGTAACAAAATGTCTCTAGAATAGACATATGGCAGAAAAAAATAAAATAAAAATCCCGTGTCCAGGGATTTTTTTGCCATGCATTGGTCATAGAAGCACTTGTGGCGTGCTCAGATGATTGAACGAGATTGTTGTGCTAAGTTCAACAGTACTCGTCTGCAGTGCGTATACGTAGTGTATGTGGTGCAGAAGCAGCCTGGACTCATTGCTTTTCGCACAGGACGCGTTTGCCCCCCCCCCCCCCCCCCCCCCGTCGCTCGATCCGCCGGCTGTTTACCACAAACACAACATTTATCCATTGTTGATTTCAAAATCCAAACGTTGTTTCTGAAAATGCTTTTTCAGCATTGTGATTCTCTTTTATCACAGTACAGTAATACAATCTTTCATAGACATTCACGTTTAAACTCAATAAATATAACTTTGTTTAACTACCACCACGAGTGCCATCTATTATTGCCTTGTTTATCTAATAAGTGTTTATTTATTTGATTTATTTAGTCATTTAGCTGACGCTTTTATCAAAAGAGACTTACAAATGAGGACAATAGAAGCAACAATATGTAATATTAAAACAACTAAAAACAGATCCAAAACTAAAAGCTAAACTTTATAAATACTACTTATACACAATTAAAAATAAAGAAATTAAATAAAAAATGACAAATGCATACAACAAAATTTCAAAACTGAACATTTAAATGAAAAACAAAAAATAAATAAAGCTAAAAACTATTCAAAATATTAAAGAATAAAAGGTATAAGAGTATAATAATGATTTTAACACAACACTAAGCCAAACGCCAAAAAACAACAACTACATATGTGTATGTACAGCCACATTTATACATACACACACACACATTTATAAATTATATATATTATTTCATTTCCATTTATTTTGTTGAAGTATTAAAATAACTCAAATTAAATAAAAAACTTAAAACTTAATAAAAGACCTATACAGACATAATAAAATCTGACATAATGTAACTAAAATTAAAATAAATAACTAATACAAATCAAATGACAGTAGTTTATCAGTAATCCTAAAAAAGAACACTGCCAAACACACATGCTAAAAAACAACAACTTACTTACAAATAGTAGAATGGTATAAAAACTGAACAAAAAAAAGAAGTTGTAATAGGAATAGGAGAAATAAAAAACGATACTTATCCTTCGCCGGTGCTGCCTGGTGGGTCGCACGGTAGAGTCGATGGTCTTTACATCTTAGGTCTACCACGAGGAGCCCGTCACACGACCGCTGTCACGGTAAACTAACAAAATACTAAATTAATTCAGCTGGACACACTGTCCTTATTTTCTCCGCAACAAATGGCCAAGCAAGCGCAGACACTGACAAGATACGCGATACAGAACGAGACCAAACGCGATATCAGCACGTCTCCACACAGTAAACAAAACAAGCTAAAAACTTTTTCTTGTTTTAAATCTAGCCATGTGTTGACTGTGAAACGGTAGACTTTAATTATATGCATTTATGGTGTAATTACTAAATTTCCTTGTCAATCCATGTTCATTTTTTACCGCGAATAATGCGCTGTGCATGCAGCACAGCAGAATCACATGCAGTGTGAACACTCTGATCTGTTAACATGGGCGCGAAAAAAATACGCACCACAGACGGAGTGTGTAAACCTGGCGTTACGTTTGTATGCCCGCCCGGTCCGTTCTGTTCCCGTGCTCCATTTAGGCGCGCTGCATTCTGATTGGCTCGGATAGCATACTGCGGGAGGTCGTTCTGTAAAGCGATTTAGAAATCGCGCAAGCTCAAATCGCGATTTTATGACGATTTCGATTAATCGCACAGCACTAGTGCAAGTAAGAGTAAGATATCATTAAAAATGTAGAGTGTCTACTTTAATTGTATACATTCACAATAACAACAAAACGTTGTGCTTTTGTAATGATGATTAGCTTTCACCAAGCTATTTTACAGCTTCTGCTTTTTATTCTGCTATTTTATGGAAGGACCTGTTTTTAAAAAAACACGTGAGTTTATCCATAAATGTAGGCATTTGAATGTATTTGCCTGTGTGCATTTGGCATGTTTTCTCGACCTAGACGTTAGTGTCACATTGACTCACCTGCTGTCTGCCGTGGATCTCCTCACAGGCCTCCGGCTGATGTGTTGTTGATGTAGGCCAGAGCTCCTCTGGTCTTCCTGTGGAGTTTGGTGGGAAATGACCTCTGCGATGTCCCCTCAGTCCCCACAGTGACGAGCGGGCCCTTGACCCGAGCACTGATCTCATCGTGACCCTGCAGTTAAGAGACGATCCTGAACGGTGTGAACCTCCACATCTGCCCAGAAACCTGCTGCTAGAGCAGCCAGCCTCGTCCTTGCCTCTTATTTCTATATGCATTTACTGATGAATCTGCCAGCTGGCAGGATTTGTTAAAATCTTTGTTGAACTCTTATTTTCAGTCCTAAATTTAAATAGAAATAAATTTAATGAATTCGATATATAAATATAAATATATAATAGATAGATATTAATATTATATTAGTATTATATGTATATGTTTTTTTATTATTTAGAAAAAATGCAATTACATTAAGAATAAATTGAATAGTATGACATTAATATATTAAATAATACATACCATAATACATATAAATAATTACAATTTATACATATATTTTTTTATTTGATGATATCTATATTTATATATATATATAGCACCGAGAAGCGTGAGTCAATAGAATTCAATTTTTTCTTTAAATGACTTGTGTAGCCCATATGAGCACAATGGCTTTAAAAAAATTGGTGCGTATGTGCTAACATACTAAAAGCATGCTATTTGTATTTTTAACAACATACAAATATTGCAGCAGTCAAGAAAACATAACCGTCTCGCTTTACCGAGTTTCCCTTAGTTCTTTACTAAAGAATAAACCTGCTTTAGCTAGCTAGTGCTGTTGTTTGCCTGCCGAACATGGCTGTTGTTACTTTTTGAACCCTCGAGTATTTCTCCCGCATGGTTTTACTCGGCTTGTCATGACGCACGCCAGATTGTTTGGATCACAGAAGCCAGGAGCTCGGCAGTGTTTTGCACTTGTCACCTGAACTTTAATTAGTTTGGTCTGTTCTCGTTTCAGAAGGGACCGAAGACTGCTGTGCGGTCCCCTCGTTGTGTTGATTCGCAGCCGACTGCTGGTTTGTGTGTGTGTTCACTTTACCTTGCCATTGATTTGAATATCAAAGTCCTTATGTGCTCGTTGGCACTTTCTGGCTTGTTGGCAGCGTGGAAGCGACGGTAGGCGTGACGGGTGGAAAGTGCATAGGAGTGTGTGCGAGATGCAAACTCATGCATGTTAAATCACTTCACATCACACTGACATTAAATTCAGGCAGGTGGAAGTGTTGTATATTTACCGCCGTGTTCACTTTCTCAGTTTGTTCAAGCAGAAAGAGACCGAAATTAAATATGTGTCTGTGTTGTCTTTCTTTTATCTTTATGCACCCTAAATCAATAGGTCATATCTGGGCTACTTGTGGGCTTTTACAAAACAAACTCCCTCCAAAATGTTTATACTCTCACTAGTTTTAATAAAGCTGTAATTTTTTGTATTTGTTTATCAACGTATTTCTGAAGTGATATTTTTCTGAACCAACAAATGTCATTTGTGCCCCATTGCAATGATATATTGTGTTTAATAACATTCTGTGGTTGAAATTACAGTGCGTGAGCAACAATATTTGTCTATTTACTGTACATAAGCATAGCATTATGGTGTGTCAGTTTATGCTTGAAAGGTTGTGCATTACAGGGATTTTACCGTGGTAAAAACACTTAACGCAGGAGTACTAGGTCTTTGGGACACCAATGACCATGTAAAACATTGAGCCCCTTATGTATATCATCAGATTTTCCTTCTTTTAGGTCTACTTGATAATGTAGATGGCTGATTTTATTTATTTATTTATTTTTTTGGTATAATTTGAGTATTATACAATATTTATAATAGTTGTTTTTGCATAATCTGAAGGAATTACAGCAGATTGCACATTGAACTTTACACTTTATCAGTGATATAATGTGTTAAATAACATTCTTTGGTGGAAATGACTTTTAAATAGCATGGCAATTTTAATTATTCTAAACAATATTCTTACTACTTTATAATTTGAAGAAATAAAAAAAAAATAAAAAAAACTTTAATGTGACACCATGTTTGATATTGGTGGAAATACAGACAAAACAAAGTACAGTCATACTAATATAAACAAAAAAAAAAGATTTATCTATATATATCGCAATGGTTTATATTTCACTCAATTTAAAGACATAATCATGAAGTATTTGTTTTTATCATATTCAGTAGTCCAAGCCTGGTCTGGGAGAAGTGCAAAACAATTGTATATATGATATATATACAGTGGGGAAAAACGTATTTAGTCAGCCACCAATTGTGGCAAGTTCTCCCACTTAAAAAGAGGAGAGAGACCTGTAATTTTCATCATAGGTATACCAACTATGAGAGACAAAATGAGAAAAAAAATCCAGAAAACACATTGTAGGATTTTTAAAGAATTTATTTGAAAATTATGGTGGAAAATAAGAATTTGGTAATAACAAAATTTCATCTCAATACTTAGTTATATACCCTTTGTTGGCAATGACAGAGGTCAAACGTTTTCTGTAAGTATTCACAAGGTTTTCACACACTGTTGCAGGCATTTTGGCCCATTCCTCCATGCAGATACCCTCTAGAGCAGTAATGTTTTGGGGCAGTCGCTGGGCAACACGGATTTTCAACTCCCTCCAAAGATTTCTATGGGGTTGAGATCTGGAGACTGGCTTGGCCACTCCAGGACCTTGAAATGTTTCTTACGAAGCCACTCCTTCGTTGCGGTGTGTTTGGGATCATTGTCATGATGAAAGACCCAGCCACGTTTCATCTTCAATGACCTTGCTGATGGAAGGAGGTTTTCACTCAAAATCTCACGATACATGGCCCCATTCATTCTTTCGTTTACACGGATCAGTCGTCCTGGTCCCTTTGCAGAAAAACAGCCCCAAAGCATGATGTTTCCACCCCATGTTTCACAGTAGGTATGGTGTTCTTTGAATGCAACTCAGCATTCTTTCTCCTCCAAACACCGCAAGTTGAGTTTTTACCAAAAAGTTATATTTTTGTTTCATCTGACCATATGACATTCTCAAAATCCTCTTCTGGATCATCCAAATGCAAACTTCAGACGGGCCTGGACATGTACTGGCTTAAGCAGGGGGACACGTCTGGCACTGCAGGATTTGAGTCCCTGGCGGCGCAGTGTGTTACTGATGGTAGCCTTTGTTACTTTGGTCCCAGCTCTCTGCAGGTCATTCACTAGGTCCCCCCGTGGGGTTCTGGGATCATTTTGACCCCACGAGGTGAGATCTTGCGTGGAGCCCCAGATCGCGGGCGAGATTATCAGTGGTCTTGTATTTCTTCCATTTTCTAATAATTGCTCCACAGTTGATTTCTTCACACCAAGCTGCTTACCTATTGCCGATTCAGTCTTCCCAACCTGGTGCAGGTCTACAATTTTGTTTCTGGTGTCCTTTGACAGCTCTTTGGTCTTGGCCATGGTGGAGTTTGTAGTGTGACTGTTTGAGGTTGTGGACAGGTGTCTTTTATACTGATAACGAGTTCAAACAGATGCCATTAATACAGGTAACCAGTGGAGGACAGAGGAGCCTCTTAAAGAAGAAGTTACAGGTCTGTGAGAGCCAGAAATCTTGCTTGTTTGTAGGTGACCAAATACTTATTTTACCGAGGAATTTACCAAATAATTCTTTAAAAATCCTACAATGTGATATTCTGGATTTTCTTTTCACTCCATGAGTTTGTACTCACATAGTGGAGGTATACATATGATGAAAATTACAGGCCTCTCTCATCTTTTTAAGTGGGAGAACTTGCACAATTGGTGGCTGACTAAATACTTTTTTGCCCCACTGTATATACACACATAAAGGGGCATTTGAAAGTAAGTGCTGAAGGCATGTTAACAAAAGAAAAAAAGCTTTAATCAGACCTTTTTATAATAAAAAAAGAAACAAAAAATATTTAAAATTACAGCTCGTTTGAAACAAACTTACTTTAATAGAGGCAGAATTATTGCTTGTGGTGCAGATACAGTCACAACCAAGGGATTACCACAATTCTTTACAAAAAAATAAATTTTTTCAGTTAAATTGTCAAATGAAATTAAAATTTTTATAATAGATTTTCATATTTCAGTAGTCAAACGTCTGGGTGAAGGGTGAAACTATAAACTGCATAAAGGGCATTTTAAAACAAGTGATGAAAGCATGGTAAAACTTGTGTGACCTTCAAATAATGAAATAAAAAAAAGAGTAAAACATAAAAAAACATAAACATGGGACATAAAAGTGGCTGTGTTTGAAGAGACACCCATCTGCGTATTGTGTGCATTGTGCATTTCCATTTTTGCTATCGTAGTGCATATGTTTAAAACAGTAGTGGGTCCCATTTCAAACGGCCAGCCTGACTGAGGTAATCACTCTCTCACAATACACGCGGGATAACGGCAGGACCCCAAACGTGCCATTTCCTCTCCTCCATCAACAGGCTCTGAATGGCATCATTACACTGCTGATTACAAAAACAAAAGATAAAGATCGAGGCAGCACGGTGCACATCACACACACACAAACGCATGTCTAAATAAAGTGCTTTTGTATTGCTCAGTCAGGCGCTACATATCATACTGTTATACATAATGGTTCCTGTTAAAAGAGGTGTCGTCCACAAGCAACCTCACGGGTGGTATCTCCAGAGTAACGAAAACTCAGGAGAGCGTCCTGATTGCGCATTCTGCTGATAAGATGGGACAGAAACCTAGAGGAGCAAAACTGTTGTTGCCATCTGAGGGACAACACATTCTCTACATATTTTGACTGAACGAACATACAGTATATCAGCGATCCGAGGTCAGAGGTACCCAAATTTTTCGCCAAAAAATTTAAAAAATTGATTGAGGGCAGAGGGCCAATAGTAGACCTAAATGTTGCATTTTATCCAAATAGATTAAAATATCAAACTAACTTCAAAACAAAAAGTTTCTAACAAAAAGGTAAATTAATAATAAACATGGACCACGATTTAGATCGTTGGTTTATCATCTATAAGGTTTTTCAATCGCTAAATTGCTAAAAAGTCTGGGTGGGACACCAGCACATCCAGGCAATCTTGAGATATTGGCTGTATTTCATTCATTTAGACTCCTGAACCACAATAGACAGATCTTTTCTCTCAGTGTCGTCAAATAATATTTTGTTTAAGTTCTGGTTATCAACCTTGAAGAATTGTTCTGACTCCGATTCTCAAGATTCATAACTCTGTTGTCAACTACTACGATTTTCTAAACCCACAAAATAACCTTATATGAGGAGACAAGACACCTCATTTGTGTTTGTACTGTATGTATCAATCCATGATTCTGAATGTAATTCAGTATATGAACAGAAAGGGGCACTGTGGTATTTCAGTTGAGCTGTGTTTGACAGAGGTGTCCCTTTTTAAATTCTTCTCAGTGATAGAACACTCCCCAAACAAAACCTGACTACCACTCAAACTCAGCATCTGTGTAGGTTTGTTTTTCATGTCGCAAAGGTTCATTTGTGTTGAAGATAAAACAATTTGTGTTTGTGTGTGTGAATGCACATGTGTTCATAAGCTAAAACAATCTTTACTTGCAACTAGACAGTTTTCATTGCTAACATGTGCATGCCTTTGACTTGTTGATGGTAGCTTACATCTGGATCCAATGCACATAATCACCTTACGCAGAAGACTACAGACTTCACCAAACCTCTAGCACACACCACACATTCCTTTTCAGAGAGCATAATCCTTGATACTCACACACAGAGACCTCTTTTATCTATCTTTAATCATCCATGGACTCCCCCTACGGATAAATGTGATGGACAGACAGGTATTATTTTTTAGAAGATCATATTTTCTGGGGCATGACTCTGATTCTCCAGCCATTAAGAAAGAGTACGTGTTTCCAACCATAGCTTTGAACTCCTACGCAGAGCAGCCCATCCTTTTGGCCCAGTATCTCCTACAGAGAACAGAAGTGCGTTGATGAGCTTAAATCCCACTCTGAAAGTTCAGGGTTGACTATTGGACATGGTACTTAGACTTTGTGTTCAATGATGACCTACGGTCAGACCACTTTTCCCAATGGATTCCCTTCTGTCAGCCTCAAGCACAAGGCCTTGTGGAATATCACATTCCTGTGCCTTTGTGGATGGGTTGGGGATAAAGAAAGTGAGAGAGGGAGAGAGAGACAATGTGAGTCTTTCAATCACATCACCTAATTCTCATTTAACAAATCATTCGGCAGATGCGTGATCCATGAAATGGCTACAAACCAAAGGGATTTTCTCTCGTCTCTTATTCTCTTTTTTTTCTCTATTTGGCTAAATCTCCCCTTTTAAGTAGTCTTCGGAGTACAAGCTGTTTTCTGATTCATTTTCATTCGTTCTGTAATCCCTTTTCTGAAACAGCACATGCTAGGGGGTCAGAATCCATACTGATGTCATTAATCCCAGCAGGATTCGTATTTGCCCGCATGCGTCTGGAAGAGTGTGCGCTGGCCTCGATGGAAGGAAAACTCCAAAGTAGCTATTGTCTGTTTTTGACTAATTGATCGACCAGTCTCAGCGGATCCTCCTTCTGCAGATTTGGAGACTACCCCTTGCTTTTATTGACTCTCTGTTGGGTTGCTGCGGAAATACAAATCACTTTTATCAGGTCTCCAGATGGTTTTTCCGTTAACGGACATCCTAATGCATCTATCCCGTTGTCAAAGTGTCTCGGCCTGAATGCGTTCAGGTATCTTCTTCTCTACATCCCAGCAGAACTTTCCAGAGTCTGAAAGCTTCTTTAGCTACTTTAGCCTAATCTTTGCTTCATGTTGTCTTCAAGTTACTGAATTGCGGCCTGTGAAATTTGGATATGGATCAAAGGCTTTCCGGCCTAGTCGTGGATAGCTCAGGGTTTTAATGCGTACCCATCTCAGTTCAGCTCCCTCTCCTCCCTCCTTCTCTCACTCCACATGAGAATCCGGCATTGTATCTCCTGACTTTGATGCCTCTTTCAGGGATTGCATCTTACTGTAGCGCCGGCAGGAGCTGAATCATGCTAATCGTGCACTAAGCATTAGCTCATCATTGCCTCAGTCCCGGGTAAACTTCCTAGATCGACAAGCTTCGGCATAAGACGTTGAACTGGAGAGGAAGGATTTCTGTTCGGTTAAATCTTCACAATCCTAACGTAATTACAATCCTAGCTCAACTTGATTCTGCAGCTCGGCACGATGAGTCAACTGAGAGATGCTAAATCCACGCTTCCTTAAAATATCCAAGGGTTGATGTCAAACGTATTGACATTAACATGTTCTTGGGCAATAATTCCACTTTTTTTCTTGGCCAAGATGGCCAATAGAAAGGTGTGAAGTCATTGAGCTTAACCACTCTTTTTAATGGACTTTTATAGTGGAGTCATAGCAAATGACAACATGGTCCAAAACTGATCTACGAGCCAAAGGCCACCGGATTCATGCAACTGTGAGGCAATGCCTGTAACGTAATGCAATAAACTTACCTTGCTCTGCCCCGTTCCTCTCAAGAAGACTCTTCTATGGACTGTCGATCCACAGTCCATAACCTTCCACTCTTGATTTCCTGCACGGTGCCCTGACATCTTGCGACGCTCGATTTTACGATAGCCTCGGGTGATGAGGTCACTTAAATGCCTCATCCTTGTAGTTGCCTGCCATAGGGTTTATGACAGTGCTCCCTCGCCACGCTCGTGACGGATACACGAGGGCCGGATCATTTCTTTATTAGCATGAATTCATATGTTTGTGCTGTGCAAGCTGCAAAAAACTGTTTGAAAAATGGGGTATTCATAGGCCTAATTCGTCTCACTCCAAGAGAGGCGGTTTTATATGGAGAGAGGTGAACATTAGCTCTGTCTGGAACCGTCTTACTGATGGCTGCGCAAGTGAAGTGGTGCATTTTCAGGGGCAGATTGCTCACGTTGGATAGCTCGTAAAGATGATCCAAACGTATCTCCATCGATTCCTGCCAAAGTGGCTCTCACTGACTTGGCAGCGCTGTGAATGTTATTTGGTTCAAGTAAATGGTACAAATTGTATGGCCATTCATAGCTTTTGTAGCGTCAGCTCCCGCCATGATATTGTGGACCATTTTGCGGAATAGATGGGCGAGTATGGAATCAGTAATTCGTCATCTTTGTTGGCTTTCTTTCGAAGAGTCAGACACCTTGCTGATTTCCTTCTCTGTCTCCTGTCTCTTCGTCTTTTAATCTCTATCTCAGTCGAGAGCAGGGAGGCGTGCCCCCCGCCGGTGGGTAAACAGGACGAGGGTTGGTGGAGGATAGTAAGAGGTGTGGGAACTGAAGAGAGCAACAGGAGGATGCCACATACCCGCTTGGCTTTTTTTGTGAGGGCAACAGTAGGAGTGCAGGGAGTTTCTGCTCGAAGGGTCACAAGAAGCACGATACTCTTACACGCACAGTGTGAGTTAGAAAGATGGAGGAGGTGTAGGTATAAATAGATCTTCCTTTTCTTCTCTACTTACTATCAGCTGTCTTTTCTTCTGCCCGCTCAATTACTAATACCCACTCTTAAAAATAAAGGTTCCTTATTGGAATGTATGGTTCCGTGAAGAATCTTTAACATCCATGAAATATTTCCATTCCACACAAAAGGTGGGAAAAAGTTTATTTTGATCATTAAAATGTTCTTAACACTAGGAAAAGTGGTTATTTTTTAAGAAGTGATCACTGAAGGGTTCTTTGGGGAACCAAACATGATGGCATTGCAGTGAAAAACCTGCTTTATTTTAAAGGATTAATTCACTTCCGTCAAAACTTCTGATAATTATTCACCCATGTCAACCAGTGGTACGATCTTTCTGTCTTCAGTCGCAAAGAAATTAAGGTTTTTGAGGAAAACTTTCCAGGATATTTCTCCATATAATGGACTTCAATGGAGTTTCAAAGGGCTCTACACAATCCCAGCAAGGATAGGGTCTACATAGCCAACTGTCAGTTATAAAAAAAAAAAAGAAAGAAATTAATACTTTTTAACACAAATGCTCGTCTGGCACTAGCGATGCGATGCGCGTAGCCGCAATTCAACGCATGACTGTCCACGTTGGAAAGGTCCACGCACGGCTAAACAACCTTCCTGGTGTAATGATCAGTGGACCGACAGAAGTCATGTAAAACAAGTAACAAACAGAGTCTGGTTTTAGTTGGATTTTCCACTTTCTTCTATCGCCCTCCTTCTCAACCTGTTGTGCTGCATGTGTGTTTATGGCGTGTTTGTTGGGGGATGGCTCACGGCTGGCGCATAGGGCCGGTGCTGATAGCGATACTTTACACCCCATTTCTCGGCCACTTACTGATAAGAACCTCATTACGCATCAAATGGGCACAAATTGCCTTAGTCTTGCAATGCTATCTGGATGAATAGATCCCTCCTTTGCTCTGAGGCTGTAATAGAGCTGTGTTTGTGTGTCTGAGGAGACTTCCTAGCGTGCTTCTGTTTGTTCTTTCTCACGTTTGCCTCACACTTGCCTCTAAGTCTCAGACTTATTGTGTTGTTTTTTTAAATGCTAAAGGTATATATTTATCTATGGATATACCACCTTCCAATAAAAATGTAAATACACACACACACACATACACCATATCCCTAGCCAGATTGTCAGGCTCTGTTTGCATGCTGCTGGGAGAACACAGCGTGAGAGTCCGGATTAATGTGTATCAGATGAGTGGAAGAGAGAAAGAAAGAGTTCGGTTCACAATCACTGATCTGGTTCTCCGTTAAGCCAAATAAGCTCATTACCAGTTCAGTCCATTCTGGCACTTTACACACACTCTCACACAGAGAAACATATGTGACTATAAAGTTTTCTTCAATATTCAAACCAGTTCTAGCCAGCAACTTCCTGTTTGGAAAAGTGCATTAAAATGCTACTTGAAGTCAGACTTCCAACTTAGAAATCTAGAACTTGATAATCAATTGTGCACCGACACTAAACCAGCGCTTCTGAGTTGCAATAGTCGACACGGTTGTTAGTTTGTGACTTTAATTTTATTAAAGTGTAGCTGAGGTTAAATGAGGACATTTTTAAAGCACCGCTGCCCCATGGCATCCCTGTATTGTTCAGTCTGTGTTAATTAGAATCAGCATCCGCCTGCTCTCTGTCCCCTGTAGGGGGTTGCGCAATGTGTTTGCATGCTGTTGCCCCCTGTGGTGAAGGTTATGTATTGCGGACATGCACCTCACGTTCTGGAGCTCAGGGCAGGGAATTAGACTGGTACATAGGTCAGCACAAAGAGCTGTGGCAGCGATTTTCATCTGCCTAAGCAGTCAGGAATGTTTAGGGAATTCATATAGTCTGCAATCTGAGCTCAATATTAAACACTCATATGGAATGTTCATAAACACACACATGAAAGCAGTTACATGAGGCCATTCATGAGGTACAGGTGCAGCAACACACACAATCATGCAATGGTTCGGCCCAGATGCCGGTTGCCAGACTCACCATTGCACACACACACACACACACACACACACACACACACACACATACACACACAGACGCAGTCTATAAATATTTAGATTAAATCCTTATCACTCCAGTTAATTAGCACAAAAATTACATTCACAATAAGATACGATCAATCAACATTCAGCCGTCTGCAATCACTGTTTACTGTGACCCTCATGTTTGCATGAATACTAATGCGGGCGCACAACAAAGCTGCTATTAATGAAGGCAGTTTGAACAAAGACCGGTCACACCTCTTCTCTCCTCCCCAGGCGGTTCATCCAATAAGAAGACCGGTTTTTAAATAACAACCGGCTCTTTTAATAAAGCTCCATCACCTTTGGCAAAAACCGGACCCCTTTTTGATTCCGGCAGAGTTCACTCGCGCGCAGGGAACCGGGAGGCCTGACCCTCTTGACATTCTAACCCCGCTTGTAATAAGTAATTCGTTTGATTTAAGGCGAACAACACTCCTATTGTTCAGAGCTCTGCTCTGTGCATGTTGGTAGAGAATTTAGGTCGCCATCCGCCTTGACCAATAGTGTAGTTACCTGAGAGACCACATGCTGATACCTAGCAGTCCTTTGGTGGGGTTTTTGGCAGATGGCCGTGAAATCACACAGCAATCTTCGCAAAGCCATACTTCTCCAGCCAATTTTATGGAAAATCATGAAATAAGTCATAATAGTCTCTTATGATGTTTGAGACTTTTTTTTTCATAGCAGTTTTGGAATCATTTTTGTTTGTTTTTTTTGCGCGTTTAATTTTTTTCTTGTGGCTTGTTTTGTTGCTTGTGTTTTTTTTTTTTTTTTTTTTTTTTTTTTTGTTTTGTTTTGCTTTGTTTTTTTTTGTTTTGTTTTCACTTTTTTTTTCTTTGTGCTTTTTGGTTTTTGTTTTTGTTGCTGTGTTTTGCACTTTTTGCTCTTTTCTTGTGTTTTGTTTTGCTTCACTTTGCTTTGATGTGGATTGCTTACATGTTCGCACCAATATTGTCACAACTTTATTTATTTTTATGTTTTAAAATATATTATTATATTTTTATTTATATTTATATATCATTTTAATACACCTTCATTGGTTCAACAAACAAGAGTCCTCCTTAAAGTACACCATGGTTGGACATTCAAATAAAACAGAGCAAAGGTTTTGAAAGCATCACGTATTTGTGCTTTTCGTAATCAGACCCATGAGCTGTCTATTATAGCTGTCTATCTGTGTTATAGCTGTCTATCGTAAGCTTTCTTATAGAAATCTAATAATATATAAAAACTCTAATTTTAATTTGAAAAATTACATTAGCTTTAAAAAGGTCATATCATGGCCAAAAATATTCTAGGTGATCTTTATATCAGTGCGTAGTGAGTATTTAGCAACTTGACCTGCCTTGATAATCAACAGTGTGAAGTAATGAGCAGAGAGTAGCCAATCAAAACAGAAGTTGTTTACATGAATCTTAAAGTTATAGTAGCAAAACAACCCGTTAAGTCAGAGAGAGGGGGTAAATGTAGGGACTAAACTGTAGGAAAATGCTGTGTACCAGCTAAAATGTGATTGGTCACAGCTCCGTAACCCCTTATTGCATCGTGCAGTATCCAGGACTGTTTTTTTGGGTACAAGAAACCTTAACTAACAACTAAAAATATGCTAGAACCACAGAATAAGGATCATTTAAGAACACTGGTGTGTGAAGTATTCGAATGTGTGTTTTTCTGACTGCTGCAGTCCAATTCTTCAGCGTGTCTCTCTGCATGTTTCAGAGGTACCACAGGCCTGTTTAGCATTCACACAGACTCTCTGTGGCAGCCGATTGTAAAACTCTCTCTCGCTCTTTCCTCTGGCCCGTTGAGAGATGGCATGTCTGTCTCTCACATGGATGCCTGCACCTGTCAGATAGGGAGCGCTGCAAGTCTCTTCTCATACTGCAGTACATGTGTCTGTTTATGCATGGTTTTGTTCTAAAAATCCAAACAATTTTTTTATTTAGACAGTTTATTCATTAGTATTTTTTTACGTTCGGAAATGTATGGAAATAATAGGGGAGGGAGTGGCTAAATAATACAAATATAATATAATCTTTGTTCAAATTGTTACTTTTGCCATTGGAAATGAAATAAAATGAAATAAAATAAAGTCAGACAATATTTCTGTATTTGTTTGGTGTTTTTTTAAATTTGCTTTACTGCTCTAAAATATAACATTCTTATGTATTTACATTTAGAAATGTAAGATAATTACGAAACTTATATTGGTATATTTTTTATATTTTCGATCCCTTAACCCTAACCCTAACCCTAAACATAACCTATTTTTGAGAAAATAAAAAATAAAATATAAAAGATAACAGGCAGAACAGAGTACAGTGACAATTTTAGTCACAATATACAATTAAATATATACATTATAAAGGCACGATAACACAATTACTTTATGGTCATTTTTAATTTTTGCTGTATTTTATGATAAATTTTTCAGTCACAGCATATTGATAAAATACCTTTTGTGTTCCATGACAAGCAAAATAAATATTACATGAAATAGGCTAATGGTTAAACAATTACAGGTATGTTATTAATTTTAATATTTTAAAGTGTATTCTTGTTTAACGAGTTTACACTTGAATGCAATGACATAAATGCAATTGAAAACATAATGCCACATATGAATTCAATATTAGATTAAATAAGGATTCATAAAAAAAATTACTTATGTAAAGTTGCTGATACAAAAATGATTTATGTTTTAGATGCTGCCAATATGGTTAGTTTTAGTGTCTATGCAAACGTAAGTAATTGTAGTAGAAGCACACTTTACGTAAAATACAAATACTCATGAGGTCACGTTGGGATATTTGGAAATAGTGCATGAAGGCCACCCTATTGTTATGCTATATATACACAGTACAAGTGCTCTTGTATGTAAGAAACTGTATATACTTGGACATCTTCAGTGCTTGAACAGACCCTGAGGCATGAATTATTGAAGGTCTCCTTGAAGTACGTGGATCAACACGGATGACAGTTATCCTTCATTGTTTCTTTGTACAATGACCTCCGTGTCTCTCTTGAGACGAGTGCACATTGTTGTGTACCGAAGACCCTTGTAGTGGATCCATATTTCCTCAATGCCTGGTTTTAGTTATTTGGGCACCAACAACAAGAAGAAGAGCGTGTTTGAACCACTCTCCCAGCCTTTCCTTTCATCAGCTTTTCTCATCTTGGAAATACTCAACTCACGTCTGAAGATCATGTACTAGTTATTAAGGCATTATCTTTGGCTCCTGTCCGAAATGAACTTTCTGTCATCATGTGCGGTAGTTTTCACCATAGATGAAGGCATTCAGTACCTTCACTTTGTAAGTTAGTTGCTTTATACGATTCCTGCAGAAAGGAGAAATACACCAATAACATGACAGAGACATACAGAGTAACCAGCAGAAAGAATAGTGTGTTGTTTCCCATTATTTGTGTGACACAAGCCAATTCCAGCAGTGCATTACAGGCTGTCAGGCGTCTGTGCTTTGCACATTTACAGGATTTCCTGAGAGGAGTGTTTCTCTACTTTGGATTACAGATAAAGGAGCCCTTCAGAATCAAGAGATTGATGGAAGTTTTAGACAGTCCTGTCAGGAGGACATTGTAGCTTTGTTTGTGCTGCAAATATAAGACTGCGGAAACATTTGTGGTCCTTTTCAACAGACGTCAGTGAAAAGAGCCACTTAACCTACTCAATATTACCTACACTGTTTATTTCACTCGATATATTTATATATACAGTATATATATAATATACAGTATGTATAAATTTATTAAAAAACAAAAATTATAAATAATATGTACACACACACACATATATATATATATCTATATATATTTATATCCAACCGTGCACCCTCTTAACAAAACTGCCTTATTAAGTCTTAGTTAATCTTAATTTCAGCATATACTAATGCTAAGTTTATCTGTTAATATTATTTAATGGACCTGAGCTAACATTAACTAAAATTGAATAGTTGTATTTTTTTTTAATGAAATAATACTGTAACAACTGTTTGCAATACATTGACAAAAATCAGTTTTGAAGTTAAGAAAATTAAAATTCTAAATGATACTTTCTTTATTAACATATTTTTTTGTTTATTCTTTGTGTATTTTTTATTTTTATTTTTATAGTTGGGCAGTACACCAGCAAAAAATTTTACAATCATGAATTAAAATAATTTTTTTCTTCTACAATAAATTTAATAATTGCTTGAATCAAAATTCTGTCATTTATTGTATGATTTTAATTGTTGGATTTAATTGAAAAGGTCAAGACCAGTGAGGCAGTAAGGACATAATCTATTTATTTTTTCTATAGTAGATAATGGTTTATCAAACATATCTAATATTTCTCTCACTAGAGGACATGCAATTTGTGTCTTTATTGCAATGGGACACCAATTTGTACCCCATTCGTGAAAAGTGCCTCAAGTTTTTTGTTGCATTGATATCAGCTAACAGTGTTTGTACTTGATACAGTTTAAAATTATCATATTCTAGCTTTCATAATCATGCTGTACAGGCTTATGAAGAGAAGTGAGTCATATCGGGATACTTCAGTATTTCTGGGGGCTTTATGGAAAATAAGATGCTGTTTTCTTAGTAATGTTTTCAGAGCTGTGTCTCAATATGAGGAACAGGAGAGCGTCTCAAAGGCTTTCTGAGGTGAATCCTCAGAAGCAAGACTGTTAGCAAGACGGTAATTAGTACTTGTTTGACACATTTGCCCTCGTAACACACACACACACACACACACACACACACACACATCCACACACACACACACACACCCCACACACACACACACACACACACACACACACATACACACACACACACCACACACACAACGATTGTACGTTTCTTACCCTGCTTTCAGTGGTTTCTGTTTGGGTTGTTTACCCAGAGAGTTGTGGAAAGTCATCGGTTATTGAGTTTGTAAGTAAAGGTGCGTCTAAAGCCTACGAGAAAACCTATGTTTGCTTGTTCACCGATGGCCACAAGAAAAATCTTCCTCTGTCTGTTTCTGAAATCAAGCACAAGTTCATGCCGTGCTCAAAGAAGATCTTACAGCATTCCATGGCTGGTGCATTTTCATTGTCGTTGGTTAAAAAGACAGTTGTTAAAAGGATGGACGACGGGATGTGCGTCCATAAAGTGTCACTCTTCATTGTATAGCCATTTATTTTTTACTCTCCTCTCGCTTTTAGCAACACGAGGGCTTTGGGAAATACTAACTGAAAGTCGTGATACTAACTAATGACTACATTTTTTGTAATATACCTATGTGGATCATTCTTTTAATTTATTAATTTTATTTGTGTGTGTGTGTGGTTGTTGGGTGGTGTGGTTTTTCCCGCCTTGATGATTTGTTTTTGCTTTGATTTGACTTCTCTCCTTTGGAAATGTTTGTTTTGGGGGGGTTTGTTTGTTGTTTCTTGTTTGTTTTGTTTCACTTGAAGTGGCTTGTTTAGTAATTTGTACTCCTCGCGGTTTTGGGGAATAAATTACTTAAAAAGTCTATGCTAATGACTTCATTTTTGATAATATTCTATGTGGAACATTTTTTTTTTTTTTGCATCTTGCATATTTTGCATATTTTGCAAAATAAATATTTAGTTAAATACTGTTTATTACTGTTTTCAATTAAGTAACATATAATTTGACTGAAGTCTCATATAATTTGTATTGCTTTGTTGCCATTTACTTTTAAATAATTATATAATTTGCAATTATATTGCTATATTTTATATTTTATTGCAACCATAGAACTGCAGCTTCTGCATATTTATTTTATTTTATTTTATCTATTGTTATCTTTTGTTTAATTTTTTTGCCTTGTTTTCCAGTGAAAGAAATATATAAAAATCCTTATAAAAAGATAAATTATTTATCTAAAATATGTCATATTTTGAGAGAGAGAAAAAAAACTCATCATTGGAATTTTTTTGTTTCTTTTTTAAGCATTTTAAACAAAACAAAAATCATTAGATTTATGTTTTTTTTTTTTAAGTTCTCTCGTCTCTTTTTGCTGTTTTTTTTTATGTTCATTTCGTTGTCTCTCTGTTATCTCTTTGTACTCTTTTCTTATTAGATTGTAACAATGCAGCATACATTTAACACCACAATTTGTGCCTGTGTTAAAAAGAGACAGCGATAGTGGGGGTTGGCTTGTGTATACACTGGTATATGTGTGTGTGAGTTTGGGTGGTTGTGTGTTTCGAATGTATGTAGTATTCCACATGTGGCATGAGGGTCTACAGCAGCTCCGTGGGACTGTTTGTCTGGCTAATTTTTGGGAAAAAAAACGAAAGTAGAAGCCACGAACTTCTTAACTTTTCTGTAACAACACAGACATATGACAATGAATGGAAATCATGGCATACTGTAGCTGTGAGAGTTGTGTGTTTGTACTGTGTATCGTGTTAGGTGGTGTTGAGAACTTGAAGAAAAACACCCTTTGGGCCTTATGCTCCAACAAAACTACAACATCAGCACCTTATTTCAAATGGTCCCTGCGGCCCCAAAACTGAAGAAAAATCTGGCTGTTGTAACTGCTGGTTTGTAGTTATGGGAATGAATGTCCACTGTATTTCAGATTCTAAAATAGATTTTCCTCTAATCATTAAGCTCAAATGTCATGTGCTGTACAAGCTTCCATGCGTTCCTTCAAAACACACGTGTGCCTCTCTCTTATATAAACACTTCACTGTTTTATCTGATAACATGCTAAAGTCCTGTATTAAGTTCACTAAAGTGTCTCTACATTTAAATTTAGTCATTTTGCAGATGCTTTTGTCGACTTACAATTGGGGAATACATAAATTGATTCTTCTTAAAGAGGCAAACAGACTCAGGAAGTGCTCGCAATACCAAGTTTCAGGCATTGTTTAAATCAGTACAAGCTAGAAAGGGGAGGAATAAATAAAGAGAAATAAAGTTTTTTTTTAAATTTCAAGTAGCGTTGAAAGAGACGAGTTTTCAGCTGTCGCTTGAAAATTGTCAGGGATTCAGCATTCCGGATAGGGGTGGGAAGATCATTCCACCAGCCAGGAATGGTGAACGAGAATGTTCTGGAAAGTGTTTTTGAGCCTCTCTGTGATGGTACCACGATGCGTCGCTCACTAGCGGATCTCAGACGTCTGAAGGGGATGTAAATTCGTAGTAGTGAGTGGAAGTATGCGGGTGCTGAGTCTGTGGCTGTTCTTTATGCAAGCATCAATGTCTTGAACTTGTTTCGGGCCGCAACCGGTAGCCAGTGCATGGAGATGAAGAGAGGTGTAACATGGGTTCTTTTGGGCTCGTTGAAGACCAGTCGTGCCGCTGCATTCTGAATCATTTGAGGTTTGATTGTGCTTGATGGAAGTTCAGCCATAAGAGCATTGCAGTAGTCCAGCCTAGAGATGACAAGGGCCTAGACAAGAAGTTGTGCAACATGCTCCGTTAGAAAGGGCCTGATCATTCTGATGTTGTGCAATGCAAACTGCAAGATGGGGATGATGGGGTAATTGTAGAAGAACCTAGCTGGATGGTGAAATCATGCTGTAGAGTTGGAGTGGCAGGGAAGACAAGAAGCTCAGTCTTTGTCAGGTTGAGCTGTAAGTGATATTCTTTCTTCCATGCCGAGATGTCTGCCAGGCAGCTTGAGATCCGTGCAGCTACCGTTGGATCAGCTTCTGGTTGAAATGAGAGATAGAGCTGCTTGTCATCAGTATAGCAATGGTAGGAGAAACCATGTGTTTGTATAATGGGTCCCAGTGATGTAGTGTGTATGGTGAAAAGGAGGGGTCCAAGAACTGATCCCTGAGGAACCCAAGTGACAAGTTGATGTGCTTGATTTCTACTAGTCTCTGTATTCGACTAACTACCTTGTCATATCTTGTAGCTTTTTCATTCTATACTTCCCCACAGATTTCATATTTATTCTCATGTAGTTTGTTTTCGACGCTGATGAGCTGCAGCGGTCGCTGGTCGTGTGAAACTGAGCTCAGCCTCCTCACTACGATGTGTTAGGGTAACTACCGGCCCATACAAGCACGCTAAACCTCCCAAGAGTTCTCTCCCGTTCCCGCTATTAAAGCCAGTGTGCCGACGCCGACCTGTTATTCGCTTTCAGTCTGTCAACTTGCTGTCTGCCACTCTGATTAACAGGGGTCGATGCACTGAGGTCATCACCACTAAACATGATGGCCTGTTTTAGGTTAAAAAAAAACATTTTATTTTATTATTATTTTTGAGTGTATTTTTTAATCTTATTAATAATTTTATTATTTAATTTAATTTTAAGATTATTCCTAGTTACATCTTTTTTTATTATGATTGTTATTGATTATTATTTTGGTTGTTTCATTTTGTTATTTTGTTTTCCATTTTGCACTTCTTGACATTTTAAGAAAATATTTTTATTTTGTTTATTTATTTCATGTTTGTTTAGTTGGTTTTTTTTTTTTTTACATTTCTTTTTTTTTTTTTGACTTTTAGAATTTTTTTTTTATGTTTTAGTTTTATGTTGTTTTCACTTTTTTTCATTTTGCTTTTTTAAATTTTTTTTTGGGATGTCTAAATTTTTCATTGTATTATTATTTATTTCACTTTTCTGTTTTTGTTATTTTGTTTTGCATTTTGCAAATTGTTTTTGTGCTTTGTTTTTTGTGTGTTTTTGGTGTGTTGTTTTGTTTTAATTATAACCAAAAGAAAATGCATATCAGCAAAATGAAAATCCATGAAAATCTAGACTATTCATGACTAAACGTGTCCAGTACTCGGCAGCAAACCTCCCACTGGAAGTCAGTTGAACTGTTTGATAAAGGTCTTCTGTATTAAGGCCTCCAGGAAGGAGAAAGTTCCTCTGTTGTCTGTGTTACATTTATCATGAAGACCATTAAAATGTGCCACTTTTACTCAGGTCTGGTACACCTTCCTCTTTCATGCCCTGCAGATACGGGGACACCTCTGGTATAAGCTAATAGGCGCACTGGATAAAGCACAGGTCACAAATGATAGCAGTGAGCGGGGAAAGAGACAAAACAAGACTTATCCATTTGCAAAGTGAAGAACCCATAGCTGTATAGCTATTTCAGAATTATTCACATATTCCTACCACAGAACTAGAAATATAATACATAACCTCTAAATTATGTATTAAGGAGCAAAAGAGAGGAACAATTTCTGTTATTATTACACTAAAATTAAATTAAATTTAGATTTGCAGTGCATATAATATTGTGTTGTACAAAATCTATACCATCAAAAATATAACCATAAAATCTGTAATATTCACTTTTTTTTTTATTTTAATCGCAACTGAACTTGTAGCTCATATATATATATTATATAATATATATATAGTTTAAGTATTTCTGTCTTCTTTACGGTACAATATTAAAAATCCTTCAAACTGAATAAATACACTTTATCTCAATGATTAGAACTTATTTGAGAGAAAAAAAACTCAGTCTTTGCAATATTTTTTTTCTTTTTTAAGGCCTTTTAAACTTGGATGTTGTTAGATTTATGTAAAAAAAAAGGATATATATATCTCTATCTATTAGTATGATTATAACTGTATATATATTATATTATAATATAGATATATATAGAGAAATTAGAATATAATCGGATTATAAAATAAGAATATTTTGTTTTTGTGTTGTGTTGTCTTTAACTTCAGCCAATCATAAAAAACAAGAAATTTCACACAAATCTGGAATGTCTGCAGTACTTTATTATATTGTAATTTGTTTAATGGCTATTTTTAGATAATCCAGTGGAAGAAATCATTTATGGAAGGTACTTATGTTTCATCTGTTGAATCAAATAATTAAATTGAGTTATGCAGCAAATATTACAGCAGTGTGGTGGTATTGTTAACCCCCCCCCCCCCCCCCTCTCTCTCTCGCTCTCTCTGTCAGTTTTGGGGGATAGCAGGTGGTACTGTGACATCTGGATGATAATGAACTCTCCTCTGGGAGTTCCCTTTTTCATTTTCTGTCTCCCTCCATCTCTTTTAATCTGCACCTCATCAGGCAGGTTTAGGACCTCTGTCCCTGCCTCCAGAGCTCTCCTCCATTACCCATCATGCCATAGCAGGCAGCTCCAGCTTTCTTCATCTTTTCAAGCTTACCTTTCATTTCTTTCCCTTTCGCTCTCCCTTTGTGTCTCTCACATGGGTTCCTCCTCCGGGATCTTTTCAGCATGTGACTATAATGAAGCGTTAAATCCCGTCATCTGCTTCGGCAGCTGTTGTCCCAGTGGAAGAGAAGTGAGAGACAGTAGAAGGACGTAAAGGACGGCAGACGTACGCTTCAGTCTCTGGTCAATGTGCTGTGAATGCTGTGATAAGCTGGAGGAGCCGGGGTTCTGCTGATGTTCTCTCAACTTGCTTAATTAGCATTAGCTTAAGTTCAGTAGCAGCAGGTTGTTTGGGTAGATCTGAAAGAGAAGCAGAGAAACAGATGAGATCTTAATGAAATTATTTTCTTTCAGTAGGTAAATGTTAGTAAAATTGTGTGAAGGTACATTGTCATGAAACCTTGAGTATCTCCACTGCTTCATTTACGTGCACTTTCAGCGGTTCGAGTCAAAAGCATCGTCAATGTTTGGCCGCTCCTCTTGCTCTTTATTCTTGATTCTGTCTCTTGCTCTCATATCCCATTTGTTCTTTCTGGTCGGCTTGACAGGACAGGAGAAATGGAGTGCGCCACATGAAGCGGCAAACAGCCTAATTTCAATGGGCTTTGGAGAATCAATTTTGACCAGTGAAGGGCCCCCGAAATAAATGGCAGGGCCAGCATAAATACCCATTAGGGTTTCTTATTGTCTTAGTGTCAGGTACGGAGGGTGATTTGCTGGGAAAATTGAGCGGCAGGCTGCATTTGTCAACGTTCGCTCTTGTCTGGGCCCTCTCCACTGTCTTGGTAATTGGCAGAGAAATTATTCAGTCTGTTTACCTTTTGAAAGAGCCCACCGCCGCACGCTAGCTGCTCATAACGGATTGATCTCTCTAGATGGACGTGTGCAGTCCTTTCACTTTTCTCTTTCAGTGTTGTAAATGCAGTCTGGATGAAACAAGCGAATGTTACGCTAGCGCAGGCTAATAGAGAGCGGGTTCTGTCTGTTTCAGGGCCACGGTTAAGAGAAGGGATCGATTTTATAGCTTACTCACAAACTACTGCTTTTATGTGTTCCCAGATTAACTTGTTGTGTGAAAAAACCCAGTCTCTCAGTTATTCTGTCATTTTTTACTCTTCCTGTGGTTTCTTTTAATTGTTTTTTCTTTCTGTGCAGCACAAAAGGAGAGGTTTTGAAGAATGTTCAAGCTGCTCTCTTTCTTCAGTGGAAGTATGCAGTGACCAGGAACTTTCCAGCTCCACAAATAGCCACAAAAGCACTAAAAAAGTAGTCCATTTGATTCATTTGATATATTCCAAGTTATTTAAAGCCATATGATAGCAGAACAAACCTGTATTTTTCTAAAAAAATATCCCCACTACCGTAGCTATTTTACTCGCATACATTCAAATGTGGCATGTCTCATTTAATATTATTTTAATGTACTTATAATTTACTGTAAATTACTTTTATTATTATTATTATTATTATTATTATTTTTAATTTTTTTACATTTCTTTTTATCTTTTTTATAGTAATTTTATTACTTCAATTTATATTTTATTTAGATGCCAAGGCAATTTTAAAATTGAATATCATATGAAAAACTTAAATGGAGCTAATATTAGCTCCATTTATATTTTATTTCAGCTTTATTTAAATAACTGAACATTTTTTATTTATTTATTCACACCATATTTTAATGCATGCGAGTAAAAAAATAAAGCAAATTGGGTTATGGGATGATTTAAGCGAATATTGACTTAAATTTGTAGTTAGTCAATAACTAACTACCACAAACCCCCCCCCCCCCCCACACACTACACACCCCATAGACTTGTATAGGCTAGAGAACAGAATATCTGCTTTACTTTGATTGACTACTTGATTTTTTTTAAGCTTGAACTTTTTTCCTGGTCACTGTGTTCTTTCTTTGTATGGAAAAGATCAAAGTAATGGTGATGTAAGGCAGAAGAAGAAGAAAGGAAGTCATACGGGTTTGGAACTAAATGAAAATGTGTAAATAATGATATTTTTCATTTCTGAGAAAACTTTTCCTTTACTTTCTGTGTGTCTGGTGTTAGGAAAGGGGTCGGTCACGCGCGCTAGATTGATGGTCCTCTGTCCACTGACAGCTTGACTGCTTTATGCTTGTGTGGCATTTAATAGAATTTTCTGCCGCTCCAAAAATCTCCTCTCGACTCGTGGCCCGCTCCCTTTTAGTCTGTCACATTCCCTCATTCTCTCTCTCTCTCTCTCTCTCTCTCTCTCTCTCTCTCATTCAACATCTTTTCTTTTAATTTCTCTCTATCCAAGCCTGCTCCCAGCTATCAAACTCCCCTGGGTTTGTTGGCAGCCACCATAGAAACACATACTGATCAATATCACAAGGAAAATGCCGGGGCCTTGGAAACGCTCGTGTGCAATCTGACTGAATCACCTCATATTATTCGAGCTACGCAAACTCGTCACCTTTGTATCAAGCAGCACTTCATGTACCATTAGCGCTCTCAGCCATTGCATGTTTTCATATCGTTTAAAGCTTAATGTATGCTATAACCACCTCCAGCTAGAATATTTCATATGCTGCTGCTTTTAACTCTGAAAGCGAATAGAATTGGGCCATTTTATCTCTCTGATACACAAGCAGCACAAAAGGCAAGAATCACCCCTTGAAACTCGCGTTAAACCCTGTTTACCCCTTTGATTTACTTACAGCTTGAGCGCCTGTGTTGAAACACCTCATCACCCTGGACGGATTGCTCTCTTTAAGTAGCTAGTATGCTGCAAATCAACTCTCTCTAGTGCTGTTTACGTAGAGCACTTATGGATATGACTGTGACGGCTTCTGTAGTGGATCAATTCATGTGAGCTCACTATCCCTCTCCTGCCATCTCACCACATATTTCAGGAATACTGGTCAATGTCAGGCCCGCAGAGACCCCGCTGATGTAAGCGACAGTGACATCAGGCTTATTGGCTACTCAGACGCAGCTGGCCATTGTCTGACCTGTGACTTCCTTTTGTTGGGGGTTTAATCCAAGACATCCCTGTTCACCCCATGATGCTGAGAGTAAATCAGCGCCATTTTGAACATCAATTTATTTATATTGGCTCCATTCAGAGCCCCACAGGTTGTTAGGGATGCACTGTATATTGGTACCATGTCTGTTACAAATTGCCAGAGTTTTAATACTGGCCATTTATCAATTATCAGTCATAGTATGAAAATAATTATCGGTTTATCTGTATTAGCCAGAATTTGAATATCAGACATTATTGGTTAAAGGTCATTGTATGAAAATGATTATCGCTTTATCAGTATCAGTCAGAATTTGAATATCGGCCATTATCGGTTAATGGATATAGCACAAAAATTATTATTGGCTTATCAGGATTAGTCAGAATTTGAATATCGGCCATTTATTGGTTAACTGTCAAGCATGAAAATGATTATTGGCTTATCAGTATCAGTCAGAATTTAAATATTGGCCATTTATCGGTTAGTGGTCATAGTATGAAACTATATCAGCCTATGTATATCTGTCAGAATTTGAATCTCGGCCATTATCGGTTAACAACCATAGTATGAAAATAATTATCGGTTTATCGTATTAGTCAGAACTTGAATATCAGCCATATATTGGTTAAAAGATATAGCATAAAAAATTATTGGCTTATCAATATTAGTCAGAAATTGAATATGAAATGTATTATTGGCTTATAGGTCAGAATTTGATTATTGGCCATTTATTGGTTAAAGGTCATAGCATGAAAATGATTATTGGCTTAACATTATCGGTATCGGACAGAATTTGAACATCAGCCATTTATCAGTTAACAATCATAGTATGAAGAAAAAAATATTGGCTTATCGGTATTGGTCAGAATTTAAATATCGACCATATATTGGTTAACGATCGTAGTATGAAAATAATGATCGGTTTATTGGTATCGGCAAGAATTTGAATATCGACCATTAGCTTTATGAAAATAATTGTTGTCTTATTGGTATCATAAAAAAATTTAATGTTGGGGCATCTGTAGTGATTATGAATTTCCCTTTTTTGTATTTCTGTAGTTTTGCCAAATAGATGACATGTCTACCTCCAGTGGGGTGCTTGTGTTCTTAGGATACATTATTGTACTTGTTTTGTACATTTTAAAGACACTTTGTCAAAAAATATTTCAATATCTTTAGACCTCCATGCTCTGTTCTACTCCTTTGTTCTCCATCTAGCTGTGTGAATGCCCTCCATCGCTTCTGTCATGAAAACTGGCATGTTGTGTTTGTTTTTGTTTAGTTTTTTTAATTAGAAAAATTACTTGATATTAGGGAATTCCACCTGGATTTCTTCTAAACAAATCTAGAAGCTTTAAATGTAGTTATGTTTTGAAGACAAAATTGCATATTAATGCACTAGGGTTCTGTTAATTCCTTCTTGCCCAGTTTGTTTCCCAAAGCAAACCTAAATTGTAATGAAATTTTTACAAGCAGTCTTCAAACTAAGCAAAACAGGATCTTTTAGTCTATAGTAATGACATGGGTATTGATTGCACAAATGCTTTGGGATCACAAAGCACTCAGAATATTCTTCCATAAAATGTATTTTTTCCCCTCCTCTGATAAGACTTGAGGGAGAACATGAGCAATTATCTTAAAATGAGCTCAGCTCCTTGGTGAAGCCCCTGTGCTCATCGAGGGAAATACTATGAGGGAAATGACCCCTGCCGGGCTCCTGTTGAGCGCCATGTGGATGTCTCTGGATTAAAGATAAACGCTAATGTGTCAGAATTCTTATCACTTTTTTCCCACTCTATAATGAAGAGTTATACTGACTATTATAGTACATTTCAGTGCACCGTAATTGATGTTTAGGTGTGGTGTTACAGAATGCATGCAGCCAAACAGACACAACACCAATGAACTCTTCTTATTAAACGGATTATAATTAATGATTAGTTTGGCTAATATATAATAAATAATTAGCTTCATAAAAAGGCAAAAACAATAAATAATTGATTTTGTGATGATAAATGGTATGACACATACTCTTTAAAATGACTTTCTGCAGTGAAATGTCTTAGCTTGAAGCAAGTTACCCTTTGATAAACACACCCTGGTGATACGATGGTATCGGGTAATGCTGTGAGACTGATTACTGTATTGTGAAATATATAATGGTATTTAATAGAGATATATCAGCCAAGCAGAGAAGTCAGCAAATAATAAACACATTATTAATACAAATTATTATAAATAACATGAATTGTTTTTAATATTTCATCTGTAATAATTAGTGTAAATATTGGTACAAAATATTAATTATAAAATTAATTATGTTGTGGATGCGTACCATGTCCAAAGTGAAATCATAAAAAAACATAACCATAATCGAAAATATCGTATAATAGCAAATAATTGTGTATTTTAAATATGTTCATCTGTAATTATTTAAATATTGTAAATATTGAAAATAATTCATTTGAATTAACATGTTTCGTCTACCCTGTAAAATTGTCCCCTACCTAATATGAACGTATGGACTTTAGTATATATTAGTTTTTAATATTTTCATCTGTAATATTTGTAAAATTAAGATTTTAAGTTAAAAATAATTTACTTTGATTAAAAAAAGGAATATGAGTTACCATGTGGTACCATGCCAAAAATTAAATAAATCCAAAATAACCTAAGACTAATACAATCCATAAATCTTAGTATAATAACAGTAATGTTCTTTTAATAGATATCTGTAGTAATATTTTTTTACTATTTAAATGAATATAAGTGAACTTAATTTTGGAAATTAGTATGTTGTTACTATGAGATACCATATCCAAAAAAGTACGTTTTATGTTAGCGTACCTCTTTATAACTCTTTATGAATGTATAAATTGTTTGAACTCTTCTATACAGTTGTACAGATCAGTTTAGAATTCTGTTATATAAAATCATAAAGAATATTAGCTACATTTTGGCTCATAGAGTCACCATTCCTGTTGTAGTTAAAAGTGCATTTTTAAAGAACTAGATTTTGACATTTTTGCACATCTCCGCTTTGTCTGAGGCTGCTGTGCTTCCGGTTTGTCATTAGCATATATATGGCTTGTGAGGCCATACTCATTTCACTTCACGCTGTTTTAAAGCGCCTTATTAGCATCTTTGCCATGGCAACCGCAAAATGATCTTAAATATGCTGTGTGCAGTGTTGTCAGTGTCTGGAGGGCTTCTGTTGACGTGATTTTCTCAAACGAATGCTTCGTTTTGCCCTCCTCTTACTGTATGCAAATGCTACAGCCTCGAGACCATTACAGAATTAACATAATTTCCAATTCCTCCTGTTAATTAGTTTTTTTGTTTGGAGATGTGTTTATTTGGATATTACACATCCACAGGAATGTAGTAATTACACCGTTTGAAAGCAGCAGCCTCCTCCGCATGTGACTGTACGTTTCATATGCTAGCTTTGGTACTTTATGAAACATATCTATACAAATCATGACTGATGCATTTAATCTGACTCCTGACAACCCTTGTTATATTTTCATTTTATTTATTTTATTGATATACTTGTATTTGCATTTTCATGTCCACTATCCCACTTTTTGGTGTTATTTTCTGTTTTATGCTAAAATGTGCTTGAGTCCAACAATTTTTATACACTACCATAGTAATCCATGCTATCTCTTGAAGTACCATATAATTAGCTAGTGTTGACTTTTGGTTTTGTGCCTGCTATAATGCTGGATATGATGTAACTTGGATTGACATAAGATTGCTGAAATAAATGAACAATTATGTCACCCATATTTTCATGTAAATATATATCAATATGAAATATTTTAAAGTAATATATCTAAAGTATTCTTAAAAGAGTAAACAGTTTATTGTAATTTCATTATGATTTTATGCGTATTATCTGGTAGCACTGAAATTAAAAAAAAAGATAGAGCGTGACAAAAATTGGACAAACTCCCTACATTTTTTTTTCTGCAACCCTTCACTATTTTTTAATTTTTTGTTGAAAAAGAATTGGGCTGTAATTTTATCGCAGCACCTGCGATAAACTAATCCCAGAGGCGGTGTTTATTTCATTCTTGAGGGATATTGGGCGTGTGATGTTTTAGCTCACTCTGTTTGCAGCGTCACTCTCCGGGTCTCTGTCTCGCTCCGTCTCTGTCTCTCTCTCTTATTTCTGCTCCTGATTTTAATTCGTGGCTCCATCACAATGCAGCATCCAACCCCCCACCCACCTCCCACCGCCGCCAACCTGTCCATGGCAGGTTGCGTAGAAACACTCGTGCCACCTCGTCTGATGGCAAACCAGGAACAGAGGCTGTCATTGGCAGACTGCCATCAAGCTCTCCTTCTCTAATAAAGGAACCAGAAGAGAGAGACCATAGAGAGAGGTTATAGAGGATGCATGTGTGTGAAATATATTCAATTATGCATGTCCACCTCATTCTCACTACATCAATGATTAAAATAAAAAATGTATTTAATTGTAATAGAAAATGCCATAATAGACCAATATATTAATTTTATTTTATTTTATTTTATTTATTTTATTTTATTTTATTTTATTAAATTAAATTAAATTAAATTAAATTTAAATTTAAATTTAAATTTAAATTTAATTTAATTTAATTTAATTTAATTTTATCCCGTATTCACCCTTAGAAATGCCAAACTTATTTACCTGATTACTTTGTGTCACTAGTCGTCAGACATTTCTCCATTATGTTCATCCCCTGATCACCCCAAACCCTTCTGATCCACTTATTTGCTGTATTTTGAATTATTGATATCATCATTTTGCATCCTCTGATCGCAGTGAGCAAAGCACTAGAGCTGGATGGCGAATGAACTGAAGGTGAAGCTGTTGTCTTCATTTCATTTCATCTCTCTACACTCTGTTCTCCCATTAGCAGTCGTAGCGTTCTGTCTCCTCCACATGAACCCTGCGTCTGTGTTTTGTTTCGTGCCACTGAATTTTGGCTCCGGTGACCCTTAATACACCTCACCGTAGTGAAATCCTTGCACCCTTTTATAACATTAAATATTGATGGGGAATTGATCAATAAAGTTGGCGATCAGTGTTGCATGCAAAGCAGCATCTTTGAACTCTCTTTCTGTTAAACTGAAAGAAACAACAGAGCAGGTGTGAAGACTGAATGAATTTGGTTTAGTTTCTTGTCTCTTTCTCTTTGACGTGTGCTGTTGTCTGCGTGTCTCATGTCTGTGCTGCTGCTCTCAACAGGTAAGAGTTCATTACTTTCCTGATGATGCACGTTAGTGCTTGTGTTCTTCATGTTACTTGTGTCAAAAGTTTCTGACTTTTTCACGGACATTAAAATACATCTGATGATCCCCTTCCTAAAATATCATTTGAACTAGTGTTAAAAAATTTGGGGTCTGTCATTTTTTTTTTTATGTTTTGGAAAAAAAAAGTATTTTGAATTTATTAGTCAAAATCAAGTAAAAAAGTAAAAGTTAAATATTATTGTGATTTAAAACAGGTGTTTACTATGTGAATCTGTGTTAAACTGTAATATATTTCTGTGATGCGCAGCTGTATTTTCAGCATCATTCTTCCAGTCTTCAGTGTCACATGATCTTCAGAAATCAGTATAATATGCTGATCTGCTGCTCGAGAAACATTATTATCAATGTTGAAAACAGTTCTGCTGCATCATGTTTTTGTTGAAACCGTGATAATTTTTCTGGATTATTTGAATAGAAGGTTCAAAAGAACAGCATTTATTGGAAATATAATCTTATGTAACATTAAAAATATTGCTGCTCTCACTTTTCATCAGTTTAATGCATGCTTGATCAATTAATTTCTAAAAAAAAAAACCCTGATACCATTTTTGAATTGTAGTGTATTTTTATGTATAAAGATCAATTTATACCGTGCAAGGGGGAAAATATGTATTATGTTATATGGAAGAATATCTGTGAATTTTTTAATTTTTTAATTTCAGTTTGGACTCATTTATAAATCATTGTAAATATTGTTCTAAACAGTGTATAAACAATTATAAAATATATGTAATAAAATATTTTGAGTTTACATGTTATCTTTCTTTGACAGCCAAACGTAGATTTATCAAATAATTAAACTTTTATAATAGAATAACTTTTTGGTTTCCTCCCCATTAGTTTCTATTAGCCTCTGAGTAAAAGTTGCAGTGGTCAGAGAGTGATTTGTATGTGGCTTATTTTCCTTTGAAGTCTGGAAGAAAATGTCACATAACCAATTTCCTTATAGTATTGTGTGTGTGTGTGTGTGTGTGTGTATCTGTGTGTGTATGTGTGTGTGTGTGGGAGAGTGTGTGAGTGAGTGTGTGTGTGTGTGTGTGTTGTTGTGTAATGTTGTTTAGTGTGTGTGGTGGGTCTGTGTTGTGGTGTGTGTGTTGTGTTTGTGTGTGGTGGTATTTGTGTGTGTCTGTGTTGTGTGGGTTGTGGTGTCTGTGTGTGTGTGTTGTGTGGCGGTGGTGTGTGTGTGTGTGTGTGTGGCTGTGTGTGTGTGTGCGTGTGTGTGCCTGTGTGTCTGGTGTCTGTGTGGTGTGTGTGTTGTGGTCTGGTGGGGTGTGTGTGGTGTGTCTGTGTGTGTCTGTGTGTGTGTGTGTGTGTGTGTGTTGTTTGTGTGTCCGGTTGTGTGTGTGTGTGTGTGTCTGTTGGCTGTGTGTTGTGTGGGTTGTGTGGTCTGTTGTGTGTGGTGGTTGTGTGTGAGTGGTTGTGTATATGTGGTGTGGTGTGTGTGTGTTTGTGTATTGGTTGTGGTGTGTGTCTGTGTGTGTCTGTGTGTATGTGTGTGTGTTTGTGTGTGTGTTTGTGTGTGTTGTGTATTGTGTGTGTGTGTGTGTTGTGTGTGTGTGTGTGTGTGTGTTGTGTGTCTGTGTGTGTGTGTGTGTGTGTTTTTGTGTTTGTGTGTGTTTTTGTGTGTGTCTGTGTGTGTGTGTGTTGGTGTGTGTGTTATATGTGTGTATGTGTGTGTTTGTGTGTGTGTCAGAGAGAGAGAGTGTGTGTGTGTGTGGGTGTGTGTCTGTGTGTGTATGGTGTGTGTCTGGTGGGTCTGTTTGTCTGTTTGTGTGTTGTGTGTGGTGTGTGAGTGTTGTTGTGTATGTGTGGTGATGTTGTGTATGTTGTGTGGTGTGTTGTTGTGGTCTCTGTTGTGTTGTGTGGGTTGGGTGTGTGTTGGGTGTCTGTGTGGGTGGGTGTGTGTCTGTGTGTGTGTGTGTGTGTCTGTGGGTGTCGGTGTGTGTGTGTGTGTGTGTGTGTGTGTGTGTGTGTGTGTGTGTGTGTGTGTGTGAGTGGGTGTGTGTGGTTCTGTGTGGTGTCTGGTGTGTTGTGTGGTGTGTGTGGTTGTGTCTGTGTGGGTGTGGTGTGTGTGTCTGTGTGTGTCGTGTGGTCTGGTGTGGGGTTTGTGTGTGTGTGTGGTGGTGTCGGGGGGTGTGTGTGTGCTGTGTTGTGTGTGTGTTTCGGTGGTGGGGAACAGTAAATCGTTTGGCAGGAAAAAATTTTTAAACAAAAATGGCCCCAAAAATTAAACACCACTTCTTTTTCTGTATTTTTGTTCATCTCCGCCCACACAGACCTTTTTCTGAACCGATATGTGAAGAGTTTGCTCTGCTGGATGATCTCTGTATCATTAGATGATCAGATGTGGCCTTGTCTCTCTGCAGTGAGAGAAAGACGTCGGGTTTCATCGGTCTGACTGTTAGATCTGACACTGAGGTCATCTTTTCTGTGGACTGATATATCATAGAGCTGCGTTTCAGTTTTATGAGGCTGATTTGTTAATATGGATGAGGATCCAATCAGGAAGCTCGGATAGATTGATTAATAACAGCGGGTTTACAGTCAGCTGTTCATTAAATCGTTTTTTTCCAATATGACTGAGGCCAAACGTGTAATAGCGCTGATGATTTATGCCTGAGCTGTATGTAATAATGTGTTCATGTAGTGCGTGTTTTATGGTGGTTTTATTATGATTGTAATGGTTGACCATGTTGGAATCGCAGGCCTATTAATCAAGGAAGATTTGTTTTTACGCTCGTCAAATCCTTGTTACGCATAGAAAATTAAATGAAACAAATCACCATTGCTATGAATGGCAGGGTGATTCTGTGTTTGCATTTTTTAATTTTTTTGTGGTGGTGGTTATTGGGAACTTGAAAATGGCACATTGACAAGCAAACTCATTACTGGAGGTTTACCGGTGTTGTCAGTTTACATGCGTACAAGGGAATACAAATGCTTGGCATATATAATTTATACAAGGTTTTGAATCCAGAGCTCTGTCAACATTCAGAAGCTGAGACGCATGGGTCAGGACACCGAAATTCAACACTGCGTATCGCTAATAGACTAATTAGACGGGGCCGTGTTTGACTGGTGTCCACGGGCCAGAATTTAGACTGTGAATGCAAAAGTGGCTACGGTAATATCATTCGAATCTAGTTCGAATTTGGGCGAGTTCTTAAAAATTACTCTAGTGTTTATGTTGATTTTATATGGTAAATGATTAAAAATAATTAATAGTTAACTAATTTAATTTTAAAAAACGAATGATATTGGATAAACATGGCTCGTAGTCTTTAAATTGTATTAAAACATAAACTACTTTATTTACTCAAATATGATTTTTTGATTAACAAAAAGTACGGATTGGGATGAATTGGTTAGTCTCTTTAAATTATACCAAATAATATTGTCAAAAACCAGGCTTTATCTTTTTGTATTTACATTATAATATTTTTTTTTCAGTTATTTTAAATCATCATTTTATTAAAAAAGAAAAAGAACTTATTTTTTATTATTTTAACTTAAAAAATTATACTTGAGTGTGCACATCTTAATCACGGTTTGAATCACAAAAAAAAAAGAGACCAGACATGTATTTTCAAGATATTATTACATGTGACTATCCTTGCTATTTGGAGAGTCAAATACTTTAAATAAAAACTTACCTTTTCATAAAAAGGTCATATCTGAATTTTAGAGACTTATTGCCTGAAAACCCAATCATGAGGGTCCTCTCTATGATGGTAATTTCCTGTTTTATATACCTTTTTTCCCTGCATGTTGTTTGCACCCTCTTAAATTTGTACAATCTTATTTTTTCATAATAAGAAAATGAAGTAAAATATAATAAGTAATCATTTTGTTGTTTTTTCTAAGAATCAGTAAAGACATGGAGGGGGGATAATAATATAAGATAAACAGTTTCATTCTTATAGGACATTTATACGCACCCGACGGGTTCGATATTTTTTTATGAAAATTTTATAATTCAGGAAAAAAAGAAAAGAAAAAATGCACACTTATGCTCTAGTACAGTTAGTTTTATGCGTGAATTGCATTTCCTGGCCAGACCACTATCTTCAATATGATGACAATTGCATACATTTTGGAATTGGCGTATGTTCTGTTCTGGCAATAACTCCCTCGCCTCCATGCACCTACATGGATGAATCGGCGAGAGCGCGTCCCTCCCCAGTCAACTGCACCGGAACCAACATAAATGTTTTATTGTTAAAGATATTGTTAAAGTTCAATAATTTTATGTACACATTTTAGAATTAGTCTGATTCAAGGAGAATCAAAGGCTAATCCTACTGACGAGAGAGCTGGGGATGAGAGGGTATTAGCTATTTGAGCATGCGAAAACGCTGATAATACTGCATGGACCTTATATATTAATGCTTAGTATAGGTGTCGTATTCCCATAGGTAGATGGGGATCAGCTGAGAGTCAGCTGACTAACGTGACCTGCCAGAACTAACGCTACGCTAGATTTTCATTTTGTATTTTTGAATAGATTACCAGATTCAGACAAGCTTGTAAGGGTTTCAGCCTGTGTTGAGATTGATGTGACTGACCGGGCCGAGCGTTTGGGTGGTCAGTCTTGTTAACGCCCGACACAGCTAGCGTTAGGTTTCACACTAGGACCGTCCTGTGGCTGAGGGAGTGAGTTAAGCAGTTTCTTGAAGTGAGACCCCGCCGAGCTCTTAACCGTATTCTCAGCTGGCCGTTACAATGCATGCCCTGTGTGCTGCAGGAGCTCAACACCAATTCAAATGGGAAAAGTTGAAGTGTCGGTGTAGAAAGTGAAAGGACGGGAAGGAACAAAGTGGTTTAAAGCCTGTAACCTTTGACACCAGACAAGTTTTCGGTCAAACAGGCACAGACGTCAGGAGAACAGCAGGCTGTCATTCAGAGCGATGCTCTTGTTAGTGATTACTCACACTCTTCATGCTGGTTTTTCATTGCTCCGCAAACTTGAAAATGTTTCCTCAGTTATGTTTTGAAGTATCAGTTTTGTGTTCTTTGGGAGAAATAAAAACACAAATGAGATGCTGACATACAGTAAGAGTTCAGAGCTGTAAAATTATTGTGAATAAGGTAACTAATTGTAACAGCATTCGTAGATTGGGAAGAAGGAGGCGGTAACCTGCAAGCATTCAATCAAAACTTTAATAATAAAATAAACACACTCACGGACGACTGTCGCGCACAAACAGTTCCCACGGCTCTCGGCCCCGCCCCCCACTCGTCTCACTAATAAATTGGTCTTGGCAAAAATGTTTCATATTTTGATAACACATTTCTACCTAATGCGTTGTTTATCAACAAATGGCACCATTTGATGGGTCTCTAAAGAATATCACCCTAACAATATTATTGACAGGTAAATAAATTTGTTTGGTTAATTACTCAGCATTTTAGTTGTTTATTGTATTAAGAAATGTAGTTTAACAGTTAGGTAAATGAAATGAATTATATTATTAAATTGGCTATTATTACATTGTGTATTTATAAAGTATATAAAATGGGTCCACTGTATCGTTTATTGAACATTTTCATATACAAATAATCTGTATTTTTTCTCTCTTTCTCTCTCTTGGCGAAAAATACGAGAAGCAGGAGGCTTTAGCACAAAAATATTGTGTAAGAAATGGTCCTAATAATGTACTTAATCTTTTTTTATCTTAAGTACAGTATATTTTATTTTACTAAGAATTGGAAGAATTTGCCACATTACTTAAACATATTTTTTAAACAGTTGTTTATTATTATTATTTATTTAAAATAGGTTCTCTTCATCATTAATTGAACATTTGAATATAAAAATATGTATGTATTTGTTTACTTATTTATTTGGGGAAACTATAAGAAGCAGGAGGCTATAGCACAAAATATGCTCTCCGTTTAACCTTATTTCTTTATGAGAAACAGTAAAAATTGACCCTTTTCACATTTCCGGGTTTCTTAGCAGCGGAAGTCGTCATACTTGGGTTAACTTAAAAAGCAGTGAATGGGAGAGTACCATAAATATATTTTTTGCATTCCCATTTGCTCAAATAGCTAAAGAAAAACTCCACGATAGTGTTTTCATGACTTTCAATAAAAGAAAATTAAGAATGATCACTCTGTCAGAAGAAGAATGAGTTAACTGTTTTTTTTGTAATTTGATGCAAAGGTGATATAATACAAGGAATAGTGTTATAAATGTAGATACATTAAAAAAAAAAAATACAAATATGAAAAACTTTTGAGGATTTACGATGCTGATGACCGTTAACAGTCTTGTGAAAAGGGTCCATATAAAAGAGATTTTACGTATATTATATGTTTACATACATGTGATCCTGGAGCACAAAACAGTGTCAATTTTTCAAAATTGAAATTTATACATCATCTGAAAGCTGAATACATAAGCTTTCCGTTGATGTATGTTTTGTTATGATAGGACAATATTTGGTCGAGATACAACTATTTGAAAATCTGGAATCTGAGGGTGCAAAAAAATCTAAATATTGAGAAAATCATCTTTAAAGTTGTCCAAATAAAGTTCTTAACAATGCCCATTACTAATAATAAATTAAGTTTGAATATATTTACAGTGTGAATTTTATTAAATATTTTCATGGAACATGATCTTTCCTTATTATCCTAATGATTTTTTGGCATAAAAGCAAAATCTATAATTTTGACCCATACAATGTTTTTTTGGCTATTGCTACAAATATCACCCAGCGACTTAACACTGCTTTTGTGCTCCAGGGTCACATATTAAAGAGATATTGTGATATTCCTTATATGGGATGAACCATATGCTGAGATACAGTATGCTTTAAAAATTTCTCTGAATGTCTTTTGAAAGCATCCTATATATTAGATGGGAACCTCATTTTCCAAATGACAGAGTGATTTGTGTGTTTTATGTCTTCTTACTCTCAGTTCTCATTTTTGTTAAGGTGACAGGAGCCTAAGGAGCCTCCTTGAAGACTCTCTTTTCGACATTAATTATGGCAGACTGTTCTATGAGCTCATCTCTGATGGATCTGGTGTTTTCTCCCTGTGTTTTATCTTATTTATCTGTTCTGCGCTGATCTCCTGCTCTTTGTCTTAGTTGAAGTGGAGTCGGTGTTAAAGCTCGGTGTGTGTGATGTGCAGTTAGCAGGCAGCGCTGCTCTCCTGTGAGCATGCAGGGAGGAGATCATATGGCCGACGGTGTTTGTCAGAAAGAGGAGTGGGAAGTGGGAGAGAAGAGCCGGCTGCTGTAGTGCTGAGAGATTAAAGAGTCAACAGTTTGTTTACTGGAAATCTCTTTGCTTCTGTATCTGTTTTACACAGCATTAAAGCTCAACACACTGTTTTCTTGCTGATGTTAGTGAACTCCATCCATCCATCCATCCTGCAAAATGAACGCTTTCATTCAGATTCTATGAACTTAGAATTGAAATCATTGCTTTAATGAGTGACTCATGGTGAGGAGGTGATGGCTGTCTTCTCGTCTCTCTTCAGAATGACGAGCTCTAGCAGTAAATCAGCTCTGATCAGTAAAAAAGTAGGCTGTTGCTAACGATCTCTTTCATATCAGAGCGTTAACGTCGGCTCCCTGTTCAAATATTTGAGTCTCATAGCCTTGATCAGGCCAATCAATGCGGCTGATATTACACCGACTCCAGAGAGCAGATGAACTGGATGATCTTTTCTATTCCTCCCCTGTTACGTTAAAGTACATGGAAGTGCATTTAATATCTAAAGTCCCTGCTGCATCTACATCTTTCTAATGAGATTCTGATTTCATAAAGCCTGAGATTTTCCACAAGGCGAGTCTCACAGTTCCCCGCTTTAGTTTTGAAACACGGCATAGACGCAACAGTTTTTGGACTCTATCATATAGCTAAATGAAGCTACAAACGGCTTAATTGGGCAAGGGAAAATAGCAGTGTGTTTATGTATGGGAATGAGGTGTGTTCAGAAAAAAGCCGTAATTCGGAGGTTAGGACACGGCTGACGAATGTATAGCTAATTAGACCGTTACCATTTCCGAGCAGATCAGCAGCAGGTATAATGGGGACATAAATTCTCGTTTATGGGTCATAATCCGTCATTTATTTTCCCAAGCACCCCAATTAAAGAGGCACAATGCTTCTCTTGGGATTCTCTCCATCCCCCGGCCTGCCTGTCGGGACCCCCATTAGTAACTCTCTGACCCACTGACCACGAGAAACGGGATTCAGATCGTAAACGTCAGGAAGCAGCAGGCTGGATGAGGGCGACACGGGGAAATGTGCGATTCGAACGGGAAACTCGCATTAGAATAGCTTCTCAGGAGTTCAATTACAAATCTTATGTATGATTTATTTATTTATTTTGCATTGTGACATTATTTTCTTGACAATTAAGAACCTTCCCCCAAAATAATGATTTAATGATTAATAATAATAATAATGGTGATTTAATCAGAAAGACAGATAGATAAATATATAGATAGATGTTTCTTTTACATAGTAGAGTACAGTAATAAAAATCTGCTTAGAATTATTATGATTTAAATAACAGAGTAATTAAAAATATTTTAATTATTACTAACTTTATTAGTATTATTATTATTATTATTAGTATTATTATTATCAATTACTATATTCAAGGTACCCCCAAATTAATGCTATTTTATTTTAAATATGGATAAAAATGTAAATGAGTAAATTATTAATTCATAAATAAATATTTACATACATACATACATATACATACATACAGTAATAAATCATCTTGGACTTATTAGTAATTACAGTGGGATTTAAAATTCAATACAGTACAATATACAGTCATTTCTCATTTCCTTAGATTTTGGCATGAAATATGACCCAGACATGTTCTTGGTAGGTTTTGTTGGATTCATCCTTCGACTATTATAGTGAAAGATTAAACTGAATGTTTAGCCAGACAAATCAGCTGAAGCATTTGTCTCTTCACCATGTTTGTTTGCTTGTAAACTGTGTGGAAAGAGAACGAGACTGCTGGAAGCTTTAATTAACCACTCAAAAGCACGTTCCAGCCATCCATAAAAGTTCTGGGAAAGTGTCAGAGAACCAAGCTTTAATGAGTGTTACAGCATTAAATCCTCAGCGCTGCCATGCGTAAAAACAGCACCACAAAAGACTCGAAGGGAACTTCTGCTCCTTGGTTAATTTAATCTATAAAGTCTTTCACCTTCATGGAGTCAGACGAGAGATTTAAACAGACCTGCTCAGCTGTCAGCAGTGATGCTTGATTTATCTTTCTTCCATGTTCAGTGTGTAACACGAGGGAAAGCCTGCCTCGGTATTGTTTTCTTCATAGTCTAAACTTTAGGTATTTTCTCTTTCCTCTCTATAGGTAGTCGACAGAATGTATTATTACAGGTTTTTTTCCAGTCCAGGTCTAATGAAAGCTGTAGTTGCAGTGTGAACTGCCATCCTGACCCTGATTCGACTAAAACATGCTCCCGGCCATCATTTATTTAAACATACACACTGCACTTAACACAGCAACCAGCAATCCTTTTAAAGCATATGCATTATGAGGACAGAATTCATTCCCTTTCCGGCCTTCACCATCTGTCTGTTCCTGCTAAATGGCTTCATTTTGAGTCGTCATACCATGGGTTTTCATAAAACGCTAACACTGAACAAAAATGGATAACAACTCAGAGCTAATGGTCTACGTACAGTACGATTTTGCAAAAGTGTAACCGCTTTTTCTCTCAATCTGCATCATTTTTTTCTTGTTCATAACAGTGTGTATCTGAAGAATAATCAATCTATCAGGGATTTAACTAAATCTGTACATTTCAGCTAAATGTATATAATTATTAAAATATAAAATAATTTGACTTTACAAGTCTAAATTCACATCATTAGTGGCGGAAATCTTTGCGAGCCTCATGTTAAGACAAATACTCCCTTCACAGCATGACAACTTACTATAGGATTTAAATCACATGCAATAATGCTACATTTTATTTTTTAAAACTATTTAAAATTAGTAAGTTATTTATACATAATAGTAATATGTATTATTATTATTATAAGCAACATCAGTCAAATCAAGTATTTATATGTTTTTAAATACTGTTTAACAGTGATAAAAATCCTCCTTGTATATAATTAATTATGACGTTCTTATAGATTATCTATTACTTTTTAGTTAAAGGGATTTAAAGTCCTCCCCAAAATAATTCTATTTTATTTAAAATATTGTTAAAATGTTAAATAGTAAATGATTTAAACATAAATAGTAATATGTGAACTACCTAATGGGATTTCAAACTCAAAAGCAGAACACCCAAATGCATTGCAGTAATGTAGAGGTGAAAACGTCTGGTCAAAAGAAAGTCACAATGCAATACATTTCTCATAAGAAATATGCAGATCTTAATTTTCTGTTGAGATAAAAGTCATTTCTTATTTCTTTAGATTTTGGGGGCGAAATATGGCCAAGAGATATTCATGGCAGGTTTTGCCGGAGTCGTTATAATATTATTTTAATATAATAATTTGATATATGATAAATATTTAACACATGCAATTTCTTTCTTTGATTAAAAACGTTAGCTATCTAAATGTTCGTAAAACCCTCCAAAAACACAGTCACACACTAGTTTTCCCTGTTTCCATTACAATCTTCAAGCTTACGGTAAAAGAAACAAGGCCACAGAAAGTGACAAGGTTTTTTTTCCATTAAACATCAGTCGACGGATTGTTTCGAGACTCCGTGGTTGGGTCCAAGTCGGGCCAGCTGTGTTGCAGCTCTATGAGAGAGCAGTGTGTCAGCATGTGGGTGTATTCATCGCACATATCACTGTGACTTTGCTGTTAACTTGCAGGCAAGACTTTGTTCTCACGCAAAAAAAGGGCTCTTTCTCGGACAGATTTTTGTTATTTAACCAGCATCATCTCCTGGGACGGTATATGCATAAATAGCCTCTTTGTATTTGAAAAGAACAAACAGCAGTCTGATTTGAAAGACAGAAGGATGAAGACAAGGGCACACAGAACATCAGCCTTCTCCTGGGCCTGAAAGAATAGACAAATAGGGTTAGTTTGCATTGGGTATGACACACGTATACGTGCTCATAGCAGATTTCCCCAGTGCTTGGAAACACAATGACGGCCTTCTTTGAATGAGTTCAGGTATGAATAATGCATTGTAGCTAATGAGCTACCCAAATGGATCATTTGGTAGTCGATTACTTTCTGCATAAATCAATTAATTAGTTGATCGATAATCCTCCTGACTGCATTATATACTTAAAGTTGTGTACTTCACTTCATCCCTATCTTGACGTGAATAATTTAGGCATCCTAAGAGAGGACCAAGGTGCTGGCCCTCTGTTTTGAAAGCTAAGCTAACAGTCACTTTTACACTTGATCTATGAGTAGCGCTCTCGCAGACTAGCCTCCATAGATTTTTGTTTATCATGTTTGTAATGAAGGGCTTAAACGCCAGTCCCTCTGTCATTGTCGAATACGACCAGACGTGTCTTCTCGCAGTTCCTTGCCAGTGATGTTTAGTGTTTTGTTGTGGACGGTGTTCTTTAATGGATTTTTTCTTTTTTGTTTTGATGAACATAATCTTTTAAGTATAGACAAAACAAAAACAAACCAACAAAAAACAACAACAATATTTTGTATATTTAGTGACTTAAGCTTCCTGGCGTTCATGTAACTTATGCATTCGCATAATTTTGCGCAATATGCAAGTTGTAATATTACATTTAGCTTCGGCTAAATTTACTATAATTTGATTATTTTTAACTTGTGTGTAACACAAACGTGACAGTTCGGTACTTTGGGTTTGAAGTCATGTTCAGTATGTTTGCGGTACAGCAGTGGAAAAAAAATAAAAACCATGCCCCCCCCCCTTAAACTATATCTGCCTTTAAATAAAAAACGTCTCTCAATATTGCAACAACCAGCAGCAACACATAATTATATGGAAGCTTGTTTTTGCCACGGGATTAAAAAAATAATAAAAAAATCAAACATTAAAATATTTAATAAAAAATAAAACTAAGTAATTTAATTTTTATCTGACAATTTTTACTTTTTTCCTCACAATTCTAAGAAAAATTACAAGATATATTCGCAAATTCTGACAAGAAAAGTCCAAATTTTAATACTTTCACAAATTTGTAACATTTACAGGCACGTATACAACCTTAAAGTGTAAGTGAGGAAAACACGCCTCAAATGTGTGTGTGTGTGTGTTGGTAGTTGTTTAACAAAAAAAACATTTTTTTTTACTCTGTAGCATGCGTTTGGAGTAGCATACATTTGAAGTGTGTCGGTACTGGAATCCCGTTGCGTTGCGTATTGCCTAGCCTCCTTTGTTATGCACTGATATTGTTTTGATCTATGTCGGCGGTCAGACTGAAGTCAGTGGCGGTCTGCTTTACAGAACTTTTAATGAACGGCGAATGTCACGCACACCTTTTTGCGGTGATGCTGGGAATGCCGGCTTAAAGCTCGAAGCCAAACCGCTGGCGCCAAACACATGGGGTGACAATCTGGTGGAGGCGTGGCGATGGATCATAACACACCCATGCCATACTTTTCCCATGCAACAAACACTAATTCACCTAACTAAACACCAACAAACATTAATCACCTAACAGTGGCCGCCATGTAAACAGCCCACTTTAAAATTCTGTATCTGGCCATGGTAGTCTTCTATGGTCTGGTTTCCTTTGTTTATTTGTGGACGTCCAGTAAGTATCCTCTTAGAATAAGGAATTATGAAGCCTTTGGAACAATTGGCTTAAAGGCAGCTTTTAGCTGCTTAGCGAAAACCCCATAATTCACATTCTTATGGCTCTTCCTGTCCAGTGTGGCTTTACCTCCCTGTAATTGTTAGCATATATCTGGAATTGAGCCTGAATGGCTGCTTAGGTGTTAATTGGTTTGAGAGACTGCTAATGGGGACAAACTGTAGACCAGGACAGTTAGCTTGCTTTATGTTTTCTATAAAAAGCCCGGGAGCTGTCAAAGCCTATTTGGGTTGACCTGTCCTACATTGTCCATCAGGTGGCTCTAAGCACCAGCCCCCAGTGGGGTGAACATCCTGTTAGCGTTCCTCTGGGACTTCACTGATGCTGACCCCAGGCTCACAATTAATTCATAACAGTCCATTCATAAATCACAAAGTAATGGCAGCCATGTAACTCAAATTTCACCAATGAATGAAAACAGTGGTCCTTGTTTTCTCGAGATTCCTTATGGAAAGGAGATTTTGCAATATCTGGAAAAGAGTGGACCGTTCAGACAATACACAGGCTGAGAGCCTGAAGCTATGAGGAGAACATTTCTCTCATGTATCCTTGCTTAAAGCACACTAACACAAGTAGGGGTGCTTGGAATCAAAGATTTTGAAAGTTCTTGAGAATTGATTAAACCACTTGACTAAATCGTGTTTATAAACACAAAATTGTAAAATTTTTAAAAGGTTTCGGAATCTAAATGCTTGGGTTAGCGTGCATAACAATTGCTCTCCAGCTGACCAATTCAAGTCAGTCATAGTCGTTTACAAAGTGTCCCATGAACAATAAATGTGTGCATTCTCCAAAAGATTACTTCTGTGTCCTTGCTCAGACTCTATAACAGAATTTTATGACAAATCAATAAAAACGTACAGTGTACAAGTCCGAAGTTACCTGCTCCAGACAAGCCATCCAATGCTGTATAGCAAGGTGTTTGCAGTCTGGGAGAGTGAAAGGCATTTGATCTTAAAGGTTTTTTTTTAGAAAATGAGGGAATTAATGTGTCAGAGTCTGTGTTTTAACAGAAGTCCTGGTTTCCCTCCGAAAAATGAGGCTCTGGACTGCCTCATTGTCAGATGAGAGCGCTAAGGGTCTCGGAGTCTCAGTGAATGTGTCGGATCTGAGAAGCTCTTTTGGATCATGTGTCAGTCATCATTCTACCTTCAAAGAGCAGCACTTAAAGGCTGACAGCTTTTCTTATGAGCCACATCTTCAAAGACCATTTCTGCCCCTCTGGCTACTTCTGGTTTCAGCCAGCCACTCGAATCGATACTTGACCGTACAATTACTATAAAACAGCAGGGCAAAGATTCACAGCCGCATCTTTAATCATCAGTTATCTTCACTGTGCCCCTCAAAATTGGTCTGTAAGGTGGAACCGATTATGGGGCATTGCACTGAAACTCAACTCTGATCCTGTTTTATACCGTGTTTTTGAGGCAACAATTGCGCCACGATCTTGTATATGAACACTCTTCCTTTTTTTTCAAACGACGTTCATTTTCCTTAGAAATGGCAACTGTTTGAGTTTGGTCAAAAATCCGCCGATTATGTTTCATAAGCGTTCGGCTTACATGCCATCTAAAGAAGGATATAATCCTCTTTGTGTTGCACCTCTCCGTCTCTGCTGCCAAGGCATGTTGCAAAGCAGATCAGCGTCCACCTGCCGCAGAGCTGACATTTTGGCTCCCTCGACATGGCTCATTTGTGGAAGGGAATACTGTGTTGTGCATGGAGGAGTTGCAGCTGTGCGGGCCAACGATGCCCACGTCTTGGTCTCTGGTGATGGTGCAGTTTGGCATGTAATGTGCGAGCACCAGGCATCATTCCTTTATCTCGCTTGTCATGGGCTGTGGAGCTCCATTATTTCCCTCTGCCTTTCTTTTGATTGTTTTTTTGTTTTTTTTGCATCTCCACAATTTGATTCCACACCAGCTGTGTTTGATTGCATAAAAGATGAACTATGAGATTTCAGCGGAGAAGCTCATTATAAACACAACACTCGCACAATTAACTCGCAAAGGCTATTTGTGAAGTTTCCCAACTCTCGGGGCTTGGATGAGGAGCTCATTTTGGCACCTGTGGTACATTGTTAAGGCAGTTCAGACGTCTGAATGTCTCTCCAGGCTTTAATGGAGTTGAAAGCGTGAGGAAGCTCGACTGTCCCTGGTGCCAGAGTGAACTTTCTAGAGTGCTGGTGTGATGCAATAATCCAACTTATTTTCTGCAGCCATGCATAGTGAGGGAAGTATATTAGCTCCTATGATGTTCATACCTTATAGAAAGTTACATAGGTCTTGCATAGAAATCATAGTTTAAACTTTTTATATTACATATAAAAGGACTATTCCATATAAAAAAGTTTTTAATTTGTAGACTAAACACATTTAGAAAGTATAACTACCACATTAATTTTTTCTCATCCAATATTTTGAGGAGGCACTGGCTCCCTTGCCTCCTTGGAGGAAACGCCCCTGGCATGTTGTATTTATTGTAGAGTTTGGTAGGTGGCAGTATGGCAGTTTTATCTGCCCCTTGCGCTAAAGGTTTTCTAAGTTTTTCTACATTTAATTCTGCTATTGAAACATGAGGAATGTTACAGCAACATTTAAACACCCCCAACCCCCTAAAAGCAATTTTATTTTAAAAGTAATTCACACATGGAATAAATCATTGCAAATTTTCTTTAGGGTTATTGTAGCTTTGGTTTTGTTTGTCTGTTTTGAAACTGAGAGCAGATTGATTGTTGTTCTGTGGTCTTGGACTGTATATTTGTGGTCTAGATGCTTGACTTATGAGGCTTCGACCAGAAGCTATTTCTCGTATATCATGGGAATGTCATCTCAAGGATCCTTTCTTGAAAGGCTTTAGAAATACCTCAATAAAAATCCAAGAGTCTTAGCTACTTTATTGAAAGATTGATATACTGTGATGTTAAATGTTGTTGTAATGGATGTACTCTGAAAGGAAGCAGTAACAGGTTTATGGCATAAAACTCCCCAGTTTTAGTCTTTGGAGAGTCATGCCAAGTTTTCTGGCACATAACATACACTCACATGAGGAGATATTAACAAATACACATTTCTCCAAACTCATGAAGCTTAAATTGAGATGTGAAGACTTTTGATGAAAAAATTGTCAAATGCAGACGTACATACGCACTTAAGCACAATGAAACTTAGTATTCAAATTGTTGAACCTTGGCCCAGGGGCAGCACACTTGTAGGCGGGCCGACAGCAATACTTTCTCCCTGTTCCCGGCACCAACCCAAGCCTGTCATCAGGAGTGCCAATTAGCACTGATTAGGAGGCGTTGTGCAGGGAGCCGACAGCTGCACTATGCCAGACTCTTACAGCCCCCCCTTTCCCCCGCCATGGCCCGAGCAGTCCTGCTCAGCTTTCCTCACAAGGTCGAGCCAAGGAGACGCTTCAAAGTAGGCGATTTGAGGCCTGCTGTCTGGACATGAGAGGAAACACGGCAGGTTTACCAGGGTCAGGTACTTTTTGTGCTTAAGACATATAATTGAAGGCTATAGGGAAGATAAAAAGCACTCCATAAAATGGAGTTTATACGTTTTTCCTCAGCAACAACTGCCTTGATATGACATTGGCGCCAAAGGTGGGATATAGATGTTTGTGCATCCATTAGATACTAGACTTGGCTGTATTTGCTGGTTCAGTAAGTTACTGAGAACATGCAAGTCTTAATATTGCGTTAATTGCACAATAATAGAGGTTTTGTCATGTCACAGAGCCTTGTGTCAGAGGGATAGTATCGGCTTAAACATGAGCTTATTCACTGATCTCATTGGGATCATCCAGTGCCATTTTGGATTCATTTCCAAACTAATTAGATTAACCAAACTGCTTGCAATTGCAAAACATGCACGCACACACATTCAACTGCTTTGCTGTTGTTGTTCTCATGGAAACAAGTACTCTAAGGATACTAAATTGGTTGGAGATGAGACCAGGGCCAGGAGTGTTTTTCTGCCATTGTATCAGATGATATTTGGCTCTGGACAGGGCAGAAGGGCAGAGCTATATCCAGAACAAGCGGCCCTTGACCCCGACATGATTAATTTAAATTGTCGTTGTGTTTTCATATCTTGCATGGCAACCTCTTACTCTGTAAGGAACACAAATGTTTGTTTTCCCTCACAAGGGAGGTCTGATCGTGGAAACCCTGTTGCGGGAAATGTGGTAGCTGGATTTAAATAGGTTATAGCAGGCCCAAACTGGTCATTTTTGGTCCTTAGCTGGTTTAGATGGTTGATCAGCCAGACTACTAGGTGGTGAGGCATGTGTCAAGTTGGGCATGTTCCTGGATCAACCTTTAGAGGCCTAAACCTAACCTTAAGCCAGCGGTATCCAATTCTACTCTTGCAGAGTTTAGCTTCACCACACCTCCATGTACGTTTCTAGTAGGGTTATAACGGTACACAGAAGTCACGGTTCGGTACGTACCTCGGTTTTGGGGTCACGGTTCGATATGAGTTTGGTACAACAGGAAATTAATTTTTTTCATTTATTTTGAACATACAGTAGTGCTACATGTAGCATGAGCAGTTTTTTTTTTTATTTGAATTAGATTGTATAATTTCAAGATTTAAACCAAAAACGGAATGGTCTGACTTTAGATTTGTGAAATTATGTTACATAAGACACCTGCACAAAACAAAAACAGCAGACAAACTGAATGAAAATGCAAATTTATTCTCTGACAGCAGGTGGCGCTTATGGAACAGCAGCGGTAAAGTGTTTCCTTGGTTACCACTGTAACCAAAGCAGCTGCACTTATAAACACTACTTTAATATGCGTAATATGGAGGTAAGAGGAAAAGAAAATGCCATTGAAACATTTCTGAAGTCAGTTCCTCTCAGAGATGCATTCATATAAACCTCCACATATTTGTCTTCCTATATTTCAAGCATCGCGAACAGTGAGCTTGATCTGCCTGGTACAGTATTTTCTCCTCTTTACAGACTTCATAAAAATCACACACAAATGACATTTTGGGAAATGATTGCAATGCAGTTTGTGTGCAATTCCGGAATAGAGATATGTCAAAATAAAACTAAAAACCGGTTCCAATTTATAGCCGGTCGACCAGTGTAGCTCTAAAACCTGAAACTTTCCCACACTGCTGATTTAAAACAAACAGGCAGTTCTTTGAGCCCTCAAACTTTACAAAAATTAACCATGGTTTTATTATAGTAAAAGTGTAGTAACCATGTTTTTTTGGCGTATTGATTACCATTTGTATAACCACAGTTTTACTGCAAATACCATGGTTAAACTATGGTTAGTGTAGCAAAACTATGGTTACTTTGTGGTTACCATGGTTTAACTATAGTAACCATGTTTTTTTTGTTTTATCTGTAGTAAAATCATGTAGTATAACAATTTTCGTAAGGATTCTTGTTTTGGGTTGGTGCGTAGATAATCTCTTTTCTGCTCTTTCCTGTTGCGCGGTTAGCATTGCATTATTGCACCCCCCCCCCCCCCCCACTTCTGGATTGATCGCCTATGACTGACTGTATTCATCGTCTGACTGCATGAACCGAACCGTGACGTCCCGTACCGTGACGAAGGTGGCCCTCCAGGAAAAAGATTGGACACCCCGGCCCCAAACCCAACCCTAACCAAAACCTAACACTAACCAATAACTAGACCTAAATCCAAAGGGACATGATAGGTTTATACAAATGATGCACCAAGTCCCAAGCTTAAAAGAACACGCCACTATTTTTGAAAATAGCTCATTTTCCAACTCCCCTAGAGTTAAAACAGTTGAGTTTTACTGTTTTCGAATCAATTCAGCTGATCTCCGGGTCTGGCGTAGCACTTTTAGCTGTAGTTAGCCTAGATCATTGAATCTGATTAGACCGTTAGCATCTCGCTCAAAAATGACCAAAGAGTTTCGATATTTTTTCCTATTTAAAACTTGACTCTTCTGTAGTTACTGTACATCGTGTACTAAGACCGACGGAAAAATGAAAAGTTGCGATTTTCTAGGCTGATATGGAAATATATGAAATATATATATGCAACTACACAAACTTAGTGCCGGTCATGTTGGAAGTTACCTAGCTGGGGACTATTTTCAGGTGCTGCGTAATATCATTGCACCTGCTGTATCCATGGTACGGCAGCAAAGTTCCTTGTTTATTACGCCGGAATGAGAGTATAGTTCCTAGCCATATCGACCTAGAAAATCACAACTTTTAATTTTCCGTCGGTCTTAGTGCTACACCTAGTAGAACCATGGCTTGTCAGCTAGCTAGATATAGACTTCTTACCCCAGCTACCCACCTGACCAACATAAGCCGTTTTGACCTGGTTTTTCCAGCCGGTATGCCACTGCTTTCTCTTTAGAACAGACTCAGCACCACTGTGAAGGTCTTGTATGTGGTGTTTTGTGGTGTGAGAGAGAGTGAGAGAGACTTGGCGAGAAAGACAGGTTCAGGCCTGCAATCCCAGACTGCTTCATCCATCACAGGCTTGATAAAGAGAATGTTTAATTACACGTCTTCACCCGTGATCCAATGCCTCCACACCGAGCCACCAGCCCTCCTCCACCTCCCTGCCCGAGGAGATCTCACTCCGTGGGACACGGAGCGCCAAGCCACCCACCCGCTACTGCCCGTCTCCTCCACGTCTGAGAGGCGAGATTCAGTAAGCCGATCCAGCAGTAAATCAATACTGCCCTAATTCTGAATAATTGAGGTTATTACAGTGCTGTCATGCTCCCAGTGTCAATTCCTCATTGCACAAGTGGGGCCTCCTCGAATCTGTCCCCTCCCCTCTCAACACGCCACAAATTCAGATAATTAACGATTGAAAAGTGCTCCTTTTGTTTTGTTTTTTTCTTTGTCTTGCGCTCTCTACTTTTGATTTTGTTAGGCGTGATCATGCACATCCTGTGTGTGTGATCTTTCAGCGGGAGATCTCGCCTCAGCTTGCTATTGTGTGCTGCATCTACTTCCCGTTTACCTGGAAACAGTGCTATCCCAGGCTGGTGGTTTGTTTCTTTTTATTCCTCTGTACTGTACAGCATCGGTGGGATGCAGATAGAGGAAGAGAGACCATGTTTCAGAGGAGCACTAGAGGGCACAATATGCATATGAAAGACGCGCTGGTGGTGGGGGGGAGCTGCAAGAACCAGCTGAACTTAATTTTCACTCAACACAGAGAGCTTGTGAAGAAGACTTTTGAAAGAAGACTTTATAAGACACTTATGACAAATAATAAAACAACGTTGCATGTACTGAAAGTCTGTCTATCTGAAAGGTTTATTGTTTTGACTGCAGATATCAAAAACATGAATAAAGGAATGAAATATCTAGACACATCAATATATATATATTTACATACAATATTGATTTAGTAATAGAGTAGAGCTCATCCAAAGCCATGTATATGTGTGGGTGTGTGTATATATATATATGTGTGTGGTGTGTGCGTGTGGTGTGTATGTGTGTGGTGTAACAATACCTTTAAAATGAAATTATTATAATGGAATATTATTTTTATATACACAAGAACACATTTGTAAATAATGTATCAAATATAATAAAGTAATTTAATTCAAATATTCTGTTGTACATTTTATTAGGTCTTTTCCCTTAGGGACCCACTTAATGTTTTCTGATCCTCTGACACCACAAACATTATGATGTATACATTGTCATTTTCACGCAGTGGATGATGTCCATGGAATATAACTTCACAGCCCTCTATTAACTCCCCTGTGCAGTTATATGTGGAGTCTATATATTTATATTTATACAGTGGGGAAAAAAAAAGGTATTTAGTCAGCCACCAATTGTGCAAGTTCTCCACACTTAAAAAGATGAGAGAGGCCTGTAATTTTCATCATAGGTATACCTCATCTATGAGAGACAAAATGAGAAAAAAAATGCAGAAAAATCACATTGTAGGATTTTTAAAAAATTAATTGGTAAATTCCTCTGTAAAATAATTATTTGGTCACCTACAAACAAGCAAGATTTCTGTTTCTCACAGACCTGTAACTTCTTCTTTAAGAGGCTCCTCTGTCCTCCACTCGTTACCTGTATTAATGGCATCTGTTTGAACTCGTTATCAGTATAAAAGACATCTGTCCACAACCTCAAACAGTCACACTCCAAACTCCACACTCCACCATGGCCAAGACCAAAGAGCTGTCAAAGGACACCAGAAACAAAAATGTAGACCTGCACCAGGCTGGGAAGACTGAATCTACCATAGGTAAGCCGCTTGGTGTGAAGAAATCAAATGTGGGAGCAATTATTAGAAAATGGATGACATACAAGTCCACTGATAATCTCCCTCGATCTGGGCTCCACGCAAGATCTCACCCCGTGGGGTCAAAATTGATCACAAGAACTGTGAGCAAAAATCCCAGAACCACACGGGGGGACCTAGTGAATGACCTGCAGAGAGCTGGGACCAAAGTAACAAAGGCTATCATCAGTAACACACTGCGCCGCCAGGACTCAAATCCTGCAGTGCCAGACGTGTTCCCCTGCTTAAGCCAGTACATGTCCATGCCCGTCTGAAGTTTGCTAGAGAGCTGGTTGGATGATCCAGAAGAGGATTTGGAGAATGTCATATGGTCAGATGAAAAAAAAATAGAACTTTTTGGTAAAAACTCAACTTGTCGTGTTTGGAGGAGAACTAATGCTGAGTTGCATCCAAAGAACACCATACCTACTGTGAAGCATGGGGGTGGAAACATCATGCTTTGGGGCTGTTTTTCTGCAAAGGGACCAGGACGACTGATCCGTGTAAACGAAAGAATGAATGGGGCCATGTATCGTGAGATTTTGAGTGAAAACCTCCTTCCATTAGCAAGGGCATTGAAGATGAAACGTGCTGGGTCTTTCAGCATGACAATGATCCCAAACACACCGCCCGGGCAACGAAGAGTGGCTTCGTAAGAAGCATTTCAAGGTCCTGGAGTGGCCTAGCCAGTCTCCAGATCTCAACCCCATAGAAAATCTTTGGAGGGAGTTGAAAATCCGTGTTGCCCAGCGACAGCCCCAAAACATTACTGCTCTAGAGGAGATCTGCATGGAGGAATGGGCCAAAATACCAGCAACAGTGTGTGAAAACCTTGTGAAGACTTACAGAAAACGTTTGACCTCTGTCATTGCCAACAAAGGGTATATAACAAAGTTTTGAGATGAAATTTTGTTATTGACCAATACTTATTTTCCACCATAATTTGCAAATTAATTCTTTAAAAATTCTACAATGTGATTTTCTGGATTTTTTTTTCTCATTTTGTCTCTCATAGTTGAGGTATACCTATGATGAAAATTACAGGCCTCTCTCATCTTTTTAAGTGGGAGAACTTGCACAATTGGTGGCTGACTAAATACTTTTTTTCCCCACTGTATATACACACACATACACACAGTCTTACCTCACTGTCACCTCTCCAGACACACAGAATATTCGGAGAATGTTCACTGAATGTTCTGAAGTGAAACTATGCAACTAAGGTGTCATGGCACTTCAAGCCTCCGACTAAAGCCCTGTGCTGCCTCTCCACCGCTCCTCAGAAGCAGGCAGACGGGCACAGCGCAGACAGACATCCTGACAGAGAGTCAGACGCAGAGGCTGCAGTACGTTAGGAGTGTGTCAGAGGTGGTGAGCCAGTGCTGTGTCACGCACATCGAGGGCTGTTGTGACACTGGTGGCAGGCGAGAGGCACTGACAGTTGTGTTCTTAATCACTGTAGGGCCACAGACCCACTGCTGAGCTGAAAGCCCCACGCCAAAGCACATCAAGCCTGAGAGTCATGACAGGAAGACGTCAGTGGTAGTGTTGTTTGTGGGTGGAATGTGCCCACAAAACATATTTGCACCTAACGCACACTTAAAAGTTTATGAATTTCAATGTGTTAGATAACAACATTTTAGACCAAATGGCATTTATTTTAAAGAATCACAAACACGTTTTGAGCTAAAACTTTTACTAAATTTCTTACGTTTTAAATGTTACTTTAAAAAAAACACTTTAATCATTATCATGAATCAAAAATACTTGAATCATTAAATTGCAAAACTTGCTCAACGTTTTGAAGGTTTAGTATCATTTCCTTGAAGATGCCACATGGTTTGATATTTTGTGTTAAATGCAGTGACATTTAAAGGAATAGTTCACCCACAAATGAAATTTGCTAAAATTGTGCAAACTTTCAGGCCGTCCAAGATGTAGATGAGCTTGTTTCTTCATCAGAACATTTGGAGAAATTTAGCGTTACATCACTTTTTCACCAATGGATCCTGTTTTAGACCATTTTTAGTAATAAACAGTGCTTGATCTGTGCATATTTCTCTCCTGATTCGGCCGAGATTACTATTTCACTGGAGGAAGTGTTTTTATGGATTATAGACTTGTATTTTGGCTGGAAGATATGATATGAAGTTAAAAACTTAATGATGGATTTGTGTTTTTCAAACACACAGCTTTTGGCTTCACAAGGCATTAACTGATGGACTGGAGTGGTGTGGATTACTTGTGGATCATTGTGATGTTTTTATCAGCTTTAATGCTAAATTTCTCCCAATCTTATGGAGAAACGAATTCATCTACATCTTGGATGGCCTGGGAGTGAGTACAGTTTCTTTTTTGGGTGAAGTATTCCGTTAAGTCTGGTTTAAGTGTTCAGATGTTTGTCCATTTTATAATGCTCACAGTCTCTTCCACCTTAACATGAAAAACAAGTAACTCTTCTGCTACTTTTTCCTTCTTTTACCCATATTATTGCATTTCTCCATGCTTTTTCAGTGAAAATAGGCCATGCTGTGCTGTTTTTGCAGTCAGAGCTGTCTGTTTTTGTGCAGAGTTGCTTGTATTATCTAACTGTTTCTCACTTGTTTGCTGTTCGTGAAACTTTTTTGTCCCTGTGTGGCCCCAAATCGATTCCTTCAGGCTAAACCTCAGACTTCACGTACACATCTTCTCGGGCTGCTTCCGTGTTTACTTTGGCTTAAGAAAGTTTTAGAGTGTCATATACATTGGCAACTGTGGTAGTACACATTAAGAGGAACACAGCTGCACAATAAGGAAAAACAGTTGAATCAAGCTATCTGAAACTTATATAGGGTTGGGAATCTAGAACCAGTTTCATTTTTGTAAAAGAAGTACTGATAGCGACATGACATTTGGTTGCAGTACCATGATGAATACATATATATTGTTAATGAGATAATTCACACCAGAGAATCACTCCTACCTTCTCACTCACTGTTGACACAAACAAATTGAATCAGATTTTGAACTGATTCATTGAAACGTTTGAAGTACTTTGTTGTGTAACTAAGAAGTAGCGAGAAACTAGTCTTACACTCTAAAAAATGCTGGGTTAAATACAACCCAGTGCTGGGTAAAATAGGGACAAACCCAGCAATTGGGCTGTTTTGACCCAGCATTTTTTAGAGTGTAGACACTAGACACTCATTAGAAAACACTTAATAGCCAAACCATTGCAATGGTTGAGAAATTTTATATCACAATTATGAATGTGTTTTGAATATACAATAAATCACAGAGGGAATATTTGGTAAATATGCTAATGAAGTAAGGGTGCTACTTTAGAAAGAAAATCAAACAAACACACAGTTTTATTAGCTCTAATGTGTGAAAGACAAACAGGCAGAAGCAGTTATAAATATAATGTGAGGAACAGATACGTACGTGGCCTGTGGAAAGTGCTCTCTCTTGCTCTTTCTCTTCTTCATATATTCTCTCCCAGTGGAGTTTCTGGCTGCAGATGTCGGGTAATGACGGGGGTTTCCCTTGAGGCCATCTCTCGGCCCAGACAACCAGACCTGCCTCAGTGTGTGTGTGTGTGTGTGTGTGTGTGGCTCATAGGCCACCAGGTATGGTGCAGGTAAACATATCAGCCAGCATTTCTCAATCTACCATAACTGAGGAGAGGAGGGCCACACTGCAGCCTTTGCTCCTCTTTTTTGTCTTTAGACTTATTTGTTTTTGATATTGTGAAATATTATCAATATTCAAAATAACTGTTTTCTATTTTAATCCATTTTAAAGTCATCATCATTACTCCAGACTTGTCACATGGTCCTTCAGAAATCATTCTAATATGCTGATTTGCTGCTTAAGAAACATTTCTGATTATTATCAATGTTGAAAACAGTTGTGCTGATGAATATTTTCAGGAAGTTCAAAAGAACAGCATTTATTTGAAGTAGAAATAAATGTCGCTTTAATCAATTCAGTTCATCCCTGCTGCATAAACGTATGATTTCTTAAAAGAAAATCTTACTGACCCCAAACTTCTGAATATATGTTTATTAAAACATACAATATATTTGGCAACAGTGGCAGGGGAAAAAATCTGAAGCATTTCAGGAAAAAAGTGCAGAAATATTAATAAGTAAATAAACAAACAAATAAATAAAAATATTTCTAAGCTTTACTGCAAAGCCATTTTCTTCACTTGGATTCTGTTTCTAATTTTCCCTAAGGATATATGTTCCATGAAAAAGAAAAAGGAACATGACATTTTACATGGATGATGAATGCCATTATAAAGAACAATATGAAAATAATTTACATGATTTTTGTCTCTCAAATGATCTGTGTCAGGTTCAAGGTTTATAGCATGCATCATCTTTCAATAAAGCACTTAGATCTGCATAGAAATGCAGAGAACAATATTCTTCAAGTATTTTCGTCCATACCCATCAGTGATTTCTCTCTTAATAATTCTCTGTTGTCTTCTCGTTGAACAGTATCTACACGAGGCACTTGGAGAAGCTGAGAAACGGTGATATTCACACGGCCCACAGGCTAGACATGGCAGAATAGCAGACTCTTTACCAGCAGTCAGTTCACATGGGACTGCTATTACCTTATTTTCAGGGCATTTTATGATCTCACGGTAATCTTTACCAGAACAGGAGTGTGCACTATGTGAAAAGTGAGTGAATAATTACTGATATGGCTGATAGGGACAGGATTAAATCCTAATCCTGTTCGATTGGTTTTTTTCTGCTTTCTCTCCCTGACCTTTTCCTCTATCACCGGTTCATTTGTCTGCCTAGTTTCTCAACAACTCTTCCACCCTGGTTTTCTGGCTCTCTATTACAGTCATTGACAGTCAGGGGACAGTCGAGAGACATTCATGAAATCTCCTGTAGCACTTTGTGTTTTTTAAGATTATGGTCATTTTCTGTGCCTGCACATGATCAGACTCTCTCGTCTCCTTCACGGTAATAGAGGTCAGACCCAAAGACAGACTCTATCTTCTACAATTCTGCCTCTTTTTTCACCCCTGCCGACCTTCTTCAGATGGAAACCACTGCTCTGGGCCACTCCAGGTGTGACGTTATCCAAATACCAAATGGCTTATTGTCATTTCTATAGACTATAACCAACATGGCTGTAGTTTTATCTTTCATACGATTGCTAAATGACCCATCTGGATGGATATTCACCCTTTTTTCGGCCTGGATGAAAGCCATTCAAGATGATGGGTCACTTACAGTATGCATCTGTGTGGAAACCAAGTCTCTTTTTCTTCAGGTACTGCTATTCACGTTACCGAACAAGGCCGGTCTGCTCTGTTTCACAGAAAACAGGACGCACACCTGACCTCAACCCCAGCCTGAATTTATTAGACTCTGAGAGAGTTTGATTCAGAGGCCGAGCGTATCTCTGGCAGTTTGCCTGTGTGTGATGTAGAGTTTCAATCCTGAGAGACTCTGGGAAGAGTGCTATTCATTCACTCAAGGTTAAATATGAGCGTCTCGGGACGACGTGATAATGGGTGATGGTGAAGCTATATATGAACTTATCCATTGTGTGGATAAGCTGTTTCGTGAGCAAGATTTTTTTTACTCCAGTGCCAATTCAGATTGTAGATACATAGATATTTTGAACCTTTACCTTGAGAAAAACATTAGAAGACCATAAGCAGGTGTATGAGGTAATGGTACTTTGTACATCTGAATTACTTTAGTACTATTGAAACTCAATACTTATTTAACCACTTATTCTCTGGGGCGTTTTTGGTATTTTCGCCAAAATTTAACATACTCAAATTCAAAAGTTTACCCTACACACTTACAAAAAAATTGTTTCAGTGTAAAGAAAACCCTTTGAACTACAAAATATGAGTGTAATTCTTTATAAATAACATTTATATATATTTCAAATATTACAATAAACACAAAAAAAACATAGGCGCTTTTGGAGTTTAAAAAATATTTATATAAATATCTGACAAGCTGACTGAATTTCTGGCATTAATACTTTGTAAGAGCTGTAAGAGTTTATTCTATCTTTGAAAGCTAAGAAACCTTTTTTTACTTTGTATAATTAATTTATTAAGTATTAAAATAAAATTACCATAAAGTAATAATAATATTATTGTTTTACTTTTTACTTTAACATTTCTCAAGATTTTTAAATTAGTTTAAAAAAAAGTTAATATATCCCTTTTTTATTTCCACTGTTATGCTCATATGAATGCTAAATTGGCCAAAAGCACACAACTAGTTAGATTGTGTTTTTTTCCCGTTTTTTGTTATTTTGCTCCCTAAAACCCATTTTTACCATTGGCGTTTTAACTAGAGTTGCGTGTATCACTGAACTCCACAAGTGTTTGTGTCAGAGATTGTCTTACTATTGGGAGATGAGAGGGTCTCTAATACTTACTATTGGAGAAAGCGTAACGGTCAACTTGCATCACGTGTGCCTTAATAACCAATCACAGTACAGCCTTGAGAGTTGTGCGACACTTAACGTTTACGATTACTATAGGAATTAATTAGAAGTGCTGTAAGCCAAATCCCATCTGTTGCAATAAGTCAGTGACTTCTCTTATAAAACGGCTTTTTTTCTCCGGTGTAAACTCTAAAAATAGTTCAATCCAAAAGTATTGTTTAGTGTAAAACATGTTGGAGATTCAATAAATGATAAGCTGTTTCCTCTAAAAAGCTGTTTATTCAGCGTAGTGAAGCCTCTCCTCCATTGACATCCATTAAAAAAAAACGGCCTCTGTTCTCCTTTCCAACGTACTGACAAAGCGGAAGCGTTAGCATTAGCCATTAAGCTTTTTTTGGCTAAAGGTTGCAGGTTTGCCTTCTAGTGGCTTTGGTTGTGCCTCTGGTAGTTTGATGTTGCTCTGTTTTTCATATTACTTTTTCGATGGATGAATCAACGATTTGGGCCAGTGTTGCCACCTTGTGGTCAAACTAAGTAGTGCGAAAAAAAACAATGCATGCAGTTAGAAAAATCAAGCTGTGCATGTGTAAAACAGGTATATGATGATGGCAAAACTTTTGTCACACGCACTCTACGCATAACGCAAGTTTTAAGATGGCACATCAAGTTGAAAATAGTGTTTGAAAATGTATCTCAAGACCACTACATCCGTCTTTGAACACTTCCTATGTGACGCCACCAACTAGTAGTTTTGCACATTTAGTTGAATCCCTTATTCAATGATATCCATTCACACACGCGCCGTGTCAAACTGTCATGGGCATTCAGGCCCACTGCTGATCTGAGTCAGTCGCACACCGAGAGCCTGTCAGCCTTCAGCACGAGGCCGAGTGAATGGGTGATCCACGCTCGCGTGTCAAGGACAGGCCGTTCTCGGCCCACATGCGCTCGGATGAGTAATAGCGCTGTAACTGGGGGGCCTGAGCCGTTTGAAGTGCTCTTTCTTCCTCTTTTCCATCTTCTTTCTCTCCCTCAGCAGCTGCCTCGTCCCTGGATGCTGATTTTAATTACTTTCCTCTTGAATTTTGTGCATATCCAATGAAGGATTGAAGGGCACATCTTCTGACGAGCACTTTTTCATATTAGTTCTTATAATGCCGGCGTTTGAACTCAGGAATACTAATACACACAATAGAGGCCCGTGTGTTTGAAAGGAGACGTGGACGCTGCTGTTTGAATGCGAATAAAGAAGAGAAAGAGAGAAGAAACGGGAAGGAGTGTATGCTGAGGAGCCCGCTGTAGGCAAACTGATTTGATTTATTTCATTTCCTAAAGGCGCTTGGCACGAATGACATCTGAAAGTGCTTTTGGAAACTATATTTAGACAGCAAGATAAATCGGGACACTGAGTGAATCAATAGAGGATCATAAACAAGAGTTCAGTTAACTAAGCGAGAGTCTGTTGGCGCTCGTGCAAGCAATTCATTTCATGTAAACAGAGTATCGTATTATTAACTTTCACTCGGATCATATCTTGCGTGTCGTGCAGGAATCGATTGGGCCTGGATAGTGAATTTAAGTGTTACTTTTGCACATTCTTGCAAAATCCAGTTAAAACCGGCTTCAAATGGTTTCTGTGTTGTCCAAGTTGGTTATGTTAGGTCATTTTCTGATCAAGATGATGAAAACAAAAGTACAAGGATAGATAGATAGATTCATTATTAAAATTAAACTGTAGAATTTCTGATAGAAAGAAGTTGTGAAAGCGGTTTACTTTTGTCATTGTATTTAAAAAAACCCTCAAAAGCTAAGTTTATTTTATTTTTTGTATACTTTATTAAGTATTCCATGTTTGAGATGTTTTCTTTCAGTAAAGACTTACATATTTCTATTTAAAATAAATTCTGTATAAATTGTATTTTAAGTTGTCCTCTTTCAAGAGGCAAAACATTTTTTTTTACATTTAAATAATTTTGTCCATTTTTATCCATTATTTTTGGTTATGGCTAAAAATGGGTCACAATAGCTGGGTTTCCATTCAAATGCGAAGCGAATCTTTTCAAAGTTTGCAAAAAACAAACAAACACATACGAATTAGGTGCATTTCCATCAACTTGTTCGAGTGGATGACGCTGGTATTGGTAAGCTGGTAACCAGCAGTAAATAAAGCACCATCAGAGGAAACAGCCGGGTTAGTCACGTGCGATTAATGTTCGTTACGTCAGAATTTATTCGGCAAATGCGTTTCCATCTCCCATTATTCACGCAAGTCAAAAACCATCTCAAGCAAATACTTTTTTTTTTTTTTTGCAAATTAAGGGATTTCCCCCAACCCCCCCGGAATTTGGTGTTTCCATCACTCGTGTCTTATGCGATACTTCAAAATGTGCACAAAAACAGGGTGAGGAAGCATAGCTAATGGTCTACTAGTCATCCATCAACTAAGTATTTGATTAGAGAGGTCAACTAGTTTCCATTCATTCATTCATTCGTTCAATTTGAAGTGCTGACTTTTTAGTCACCTTTATACAGATTGTTTCAAAGCAGCTTCACAGTGATAAACAGATGATGCAAACTTCAAAAATGAGGCAAATCCTCTATGAGAACTATTTAAAGTTTATCTAAACTACACAAATAGTAAGTGTACAGTATGTAACTCCATTCCTTTCTTAAGTTTTAGTATTAGCAGCTTTTCTCTTATTTTGAGCTTGTTTGAACGTCAGCGTTGTGGTTAGCACTCCGAGCGTGATCCATGTGACGTTATGAGCTCTACATCCCTCTCTAATTGTTTAGACATTTTTGTTGTTGACCTGACTCTCTCAAATCCTCACATGGCAGCGAAATGTCTAACAAGGCTGAGACCGCTGTGCACTTCCCTTCTGGGCCGAATAAGAGTAACACAGATGGCCCAGGGTTTATTTCATTAACTCGGAGAGGGGGAGCAAAGCTTATTGGAATTTTTACATTCTGTCAGCACTGTGTAGGTAGCAGCAACACGGGCGTAAAACGGCGAATGAATTCGTTTCCCCCGACACTTGCAGCTCAAGAGAAACTTCAAAGGCCAGCGCAAAAAATCTGGGCCGAGTGGATTTGAAAGGATGAGTCTCTAATCTGTTTAAACTTTGCTTGCGCCGTGTATTTTCACACCGCCTTCCCCACCTCCTCAGCTAACCTGCTCTATTTTTCTTTTCATCATCACTTTCAGGTGCAAAAAGCACCCGTCTCACCATATCTGTGTCTCGGTGAATAGAGGTCAACAAACAGCGTCAGTTTTTCATTCAGCACACACTAGTTTTGTCATCGAAATTAGGCTACATTTAGCTTTCAAGCGTTATCACGCTGCCTCGTTTTGAGCTAATTTTGGCGCTATATGTTCCCAACTGGGCTCAGGAATGGAGTGAATGTTCCCCATGTGGCAGCGCTTTTGAAATATGTATTAAGGTGAGATACAAGGGGGATTTGGAACGAGAGGGTTGGACTTATTGTCTGAATATTTGATGTTGTTAATGAGAAGCAGAACAGGTTTAAGCACTCAGCATGAGGAAGGCCCGGGCTACGGAAATAATGGATAGATAAAACGATGAAATATTCAAAAGCTGAAGTGTGATGAGAAATGTTCAGTAAAGCGTGATGGAAACGGGCCCAAGCCTCGCCTCAAAGACCTTCAACTGGGACTTCTGCGTGACCTTAAAGTTTCTGCTTCTGCTGACTTTGTTGCTTACATGACAGCAGGAGTTAGTCTACAAAAAGCGCAAGAGAAAACCTTATTCTTGTTTGGAGTGTTACTGAGGAATGGTGGAAGATATTCATTTGATGGATGTTTGATTTATGGGAGGAGGTGGAGATAGGCAGGAGAATCTGAGGCTAAAATGAAATGGGACAGTACCGGGATGGTGTGTAACCTTTCAGAGGAGGAAAGTAAATGAAATATCAGTCCTTTATGGATGCCCTTGCAACTAAATGATGACAAATGCTCAGCATTACAGAGAGTAGCGAGAGAGAGAGAGAGAGAGAGAGCTTTCCAGTAGACATATTCCTTACTATGTACCTTGGTATAACCATGTTTTTGTTTTGTCATGGTACCATGTTATTGAAGTTTTTAGACTGCATCATGATGGTAATGGTAATATCATGATATGTTTTTTTAAGGTACCATGCAAATCCCATGCTAATAGTATTTTAATGGTATGACAGATATTTTATATACACTGTTACGGCTACCTATTTTGAAGTTATTGATGTTTTTATTAACGTCTAGGGATGTAGGAAGTCAACACAAAATAATTCATTAATAAAGGAAAAATTTAAAATGTTATTAGAATCTTTTAGAATCTATTAGAAGAATGTCTCTAGAATCTTAAAAAAATTGTTACTAATGAAACGAGATGTGTGAAGTAATGAATCAAACAGAAACCAAAAATGAGTATCAGCTAATTTTTAGTAAAGTATTGGTTTTGGGGGGGGTGGGTTCCCCCCCCCACCAACACAATAAACAATTGATATAAATACTATATATATATAATTGTTAATTGTTTTTCCTGGTTTTATATGTATAGTATATAACAATGTATAGTAATATTTTTTTTTTATAAACCAGTGAACAAATTAGTTAAATACACTGAGAGTCCTCCATATTAATTCTTCATTCGTTCGTCGTTTCGTTTGTTTGTTTTTTTTGGTTGGTTGTTCCCCGCCCCCCCCCCCCCCATTATTAATAGCCATGGTAATGCACAGTATCAAGTCATTGAACTGAATACTTTAAGTAGTAGTAGTAGTATTTAATTTATGTATTTTTTTATATATAATTCTTAAACATTTTTGTAACTTAGTAGATGCAAACTAAAAGATGAGAACAGATGAGATGCTGCTTTATACAGCTTCAGAACAGTGACACATCATAGATATGAATGAATAAGCTGTTGTAAAATAGTGTGAAGTGTCAAAACTACAAATTGTTCTCTTTCTAATCAACAAAGTCTACAGAGAGCTCATGACAGTATGCAGAGTAGGCCGTAGTTTGCTGCTTGGTGTTGAACTGTTGCACTGCAGTATAAACACTATGGCATCATTTCTACTGGTTGACACTGGTTGTAGAGTCAGAAGGTGTATGCACCATCATACGACCTGCTCCTGTGGCCCAATGTTATCCTTCTGCTGGCATTTTGCTGTAAAGAAACAGAAATGTCATGCTATTTTGGAAGCAATTTTCTTAAGTAGTAACAGTTGGACGCTTTGGTTGATAAGTTAATTTTGCCAGTTCTCATGCATACTTTTATCCTTTACAAAAGTGCTTTGTGTTGTTTCCTTAATGTCCAGTTTTAGCCGTAATTGGTGAAATAAATGCGGGGTAAATGAAAAAAATTGCGATTTTAGAGCATTTTGCATAATAGAAATAAACCTGGTTAAAACCTGTTGCAATTTGCTGTGAAGAACTAACATAATGCTTTTGGCTGAACGGTGCACACCACATGTTCTTTGATGACCGTTCATTAGGACTGAACTGCAAATCCCATTGACAATTTCCGATTAGAAGCCCATTAAATTAACCACCCTTGAAATCCTGGCAAGTCCAAAGCGCTTGGCGATGCTGTCATACGATGGAGTTTAGGAGGTTGGCGCGAATGAATATGCGATGCGGACAATTGTTTTGCCAGCAGATGTGTTTTGTTGTTTGAAACTGAATGTCATTCATGAGCTGGCCTCGTTCTATACACTCAGTATGCTTTGCATTTTGTTGCTTTTTGAGGCTTTCAGACGTTAACAAGTTCAAAACTGTTTCTGCTGTGAAATAGCTGCATTACTGAAGCATACTTAATTATTTAATTAAAAATCCCCGTTTCTTTCTAGCATCTTGGTAATGAAAAAAGAAAGACTTTCATCCGTAAGTTCTAGTAAAATATTAACTAACTTTAATTGAGTTTCCAGAGCCCAAGAGCTTGTACTCTGCTTTACATTGAAGCCGTTTGATACGCCGTGATGCTGCTTTTCTGCCGTGTTTGTAGTTTGTTTACTTTATTTCGCTTGCTTCAGATTTTTCAAGTCCAGAACATTTCTTTTTTTTTAGCCTGTGATGCTTTTTATAACCCAGAGGAGTTTACTCACAAATGATGAGGTTTCACACAAATGATTCACTCGCATTAATCCCACAGCCTTGAGCTCCGTGTGGATTCACTTACAAAGTAAAAATACACTGACAGCTGATGAAACTTTGACCGCTCGTTTATCCGACCAGTTGGACGTTTCGCTGTGAGCCAGTCTATTGAGCCGCGGCAGCTAATCAAGTTGAGGTGAGTTACTTTGAGCTTTCTCTGGTTGTGTGCGATACCACTGCCAGAGGGCTGGCCGGTCCGCTTTCATGGTTCAGTCATAAAATACTTGCCATGCTCCCATTGAAATGCAGTTTAGAGGTGAGAATTTGATGAGGAATAAAACTTTATCAATCCTCAGTAGGTCTGCTCAGAGGAAATTGGCAGCTCGGGAGAGTCATTTGAAGTCCCGTGTCGTAATTGTAGGCATAGCTGCAGGAATGTCTCGGTTTTATCTCGTTCGCTGTCACAGCTATTAAGGTCAAACTGACTTGTTTGATAGCAATTGAACGACATCCTTCCTGCTCCAAAAAGGCGTTTGAAGTGCATGGCGGTGTTCTGCTTATGCTAATGTCTAGTTGTCTCCATTACGTGTCAATGTTGAATTCTGATTCACCCTATAGTTGCCGATCAAAATGTCGAACTTGGAAAGATCACACGAGATCTTGACTGTCAAAGTTAATGGAACAGATCTGCGCATCAGGGTCCTTCTGTAATTACCTGGCACTTCCCACCGCGAAAGCCTCGAGATCAAAGGGGAAAGACATGAAAGGCATTGGGAAGATTCACCTCACTTCTTTCCTTGGGTTTTCCCCTTTCTGTTCAGTCTGATATTGAATGGTTGACCCTGCGGCATGCATAAGAGGACATGTTAGGTGTGACTAAAGCCTGAAGTATGCTTCGTTTTTATGTGTATTTTACCAATCAATTTGTCCACAAGGTTACAACACTGAATCTGGCCATTGGTTTACAAATGAAAAACGAATATGGTGCGACAACAACAATAAACTACTGAAGACGGTAACAGTAATAGACGCCCGTGTTGACGAGCACTTGCGTGAGGTGGTTCAGAGATTATGCAACTCTAGTTTTAATGAATATAACAACATTTTTATCGCTCATATCTGGACAAAGGTGAAAATTTCGAATGATTTTTGAAACGCTGCTTCGTGAAGCTTCGAAACCTTTGCAAATAATTTGTTTCAAATCAGTGATTCAGAGCGCGTATCAAAGCACAAAAGTCATGGGATTTCAGTAAGCGAGGCTTCGTTACATCGTAACTTTTACGTAATTTTGTGAAGTTGCAATGGTTCACCACTAGGGGGCGATCATGGTGAACCATTGACTATGTGGTTTTTACCTAATCTCAGATCAGTTTTATATATTTGTAGATATTTTAATGACACATTTGTTTAATACAAAAGAAGAGTTAATTGTCTCTCATTGTCCTGGTTAACCGATGTCTCCATAAAACAAACAAAACAAGCCCTACAATAAAAATAAAAAAAACATTATACAGGCACTTCGTATTTATTGGTATTAGATCATTTTTTAATTGCATTTTATAGATTACACTTTCAATAAAACATTTGAATTCGACTGTAAAAGGTGTTTTATGCATGTTTGGCCTAAGCATCATTTTCAATTAATTTAAAGTTTGGAACAGCTTTGTTTCTAATATTCCAATGTGCTTGTACGCAATCAAATAGAGTATTTAAAATTGCATTCTAAAAAATTCACTTACAAAATGCTTAACATGAAAAATGTCCTAAAACAACAACCAAGTATTTTCTCACATATTTTTCTCATCATAAACACTGTCTACTGCTAAGATAAAAGCACCATAATCCAAATGAAAAGTTTGTTTTATTAATAAGGTGTGTGCCGAATTTGGTCTTTTAATATCATCATGCATTAAGCTACAATAGACATTTTCTTTTTAACGGTTTTCTATGGGGAGAAAACACCTCCCATAAAAAATATTGCCTTTCCATTTGGATTATGGTGCTGTTATCTTAGAAGCAGATAGTGTTTATGACGTGAGAAAGCTGGTTGTTGTTTTAAAACAGTTAAGCCATGACTTTTTCAGTCTGAGTTGAGGATTTGATGCAAAACTTGAAGATTATATACTGTACGTTTTGTGTGATTGCCTTAAATTAGTTGAGTTGTGTTTGGATGCATTTTTAATTCTGAAATCAGTATAGCAATCCATAACTATATGATTTAAATTCCACCGGACACTTTGATTTGTTAATGATGGATGTCAGGGATTGGCTGCCGTCCCACATTTTTGCCCATCATTTATTTAAATTTCAGCATTTCTGGTTTCTTGTCACAAACATCTCACCAAAACATGAAACTGATCTGTCGTCTCATATTTGTCAGCGGTTTATTTGTAACCATCATCATTAGCATTTCAAAACAGTGCAGACAAACAGTCTCTGTTTCTGGCAGGACATGTCCATTCTTATCTTCTAATGTCCATATACAGAAACAACAACTAAGTAAGGAAACCGAAGTATTGTATTGCAAATCTGTGATAGAGCAGAGCTGAACTGGGCCTGTAGCACAAAAGCAGCCCTTGAGCAATCTGTGCACTTAAGATAACAGGCCTGTGGATGCTTCTAAAACCCTGCAATCTCTTTGCCTCAGACTGGAGCTGTTTTTCAGTGAAGGTCACTCAAAACTTTATTTCACTGTCCTGGTTCAGTCTTTTTTAATTTCTGTTTTGTTTATGGTATCTCTAAAAGGATAAAGATGACAGTCATGGATGTGAGGTATATACTGGACTTTTTTATGTATATGCCAGGAATTAAATATTAGTGGTGTTTTAGACTGTTAAGTGAGTTTTGAGTTCCAGCATTTACAACTAAAGTGCAACTCTTTGCAACAGTTTGTAGTCTTCAAATGTTTGATTTAGTATGCTAGCTATTAGTACACACCAGGAAATGATTAAATGGTTAATTAATATATTTGTGTGTATACAAGTTCAGCAACTAGGTAGAATTTAATTCTGATTCTTCTGCTTCTGAATCTATTTCTTAAGAATTCTCTAAATCTTCTGATTGTTATTTATGTATTTATTTATTTAGATTATGGTTTTAATGTATTCTGAATATGATTATAATATATATTGATTTTAAAAGTAATGTTATTTTTCTAGTTCTAAATCTACTACTAATTTCATTTTTAATCTGCTGATTCAAATTTTGAATCTACTTTTATGATTCAGATTCTTCTGATTATCAGTCTACTGATTTTGAATTTGATATGTTTCTGATTACAATTCTTCTGATTCTGAATCTACTGATACTGATACCGATTTTAAAATCACTGATTCTACTTAAAGTATTTATTTTGATAAAATCTTCTAATCTATGTGTCCTGATTCTTTGGAGTCTCAATTTACTGATTTTAAAAGTAATGATTGCTTCATTTTTTGCTAATTCTGAATCTACTAATTATTTAACTTTTAATCTGCTGATTCCAATTTTAAATTTACTTTTCTGATTCAGATTCTACTGATTTTGAATTTTTTTGTTTCTGATTACAATTCTTTTGATTCTGAATCTACTGATATTGATTCTGATTTTAAAATGACTGATTCTAATTCTGAATCTACTTGAAGTATTTATTTTGACTGATTCTTCTAATTCTAATCGAATCATTTCATAAGTTCAAATCTATGTATACTGATTCTAATTCTCCGGATTTTTAATTGATCTGATGATTTGTGTTTGTTTGTTTATTCCTTCCTACTTCTGAAATTGCTGATTTAAATTTTAAGTCTTGTGATTCTGGTTTTGAATCGGTTTATTCTGATTCTCAGTCTACTGATTTTTTAATTGTATATAATTCAGATTCTGTATCTCTTAATATTGTTTCTGGTTTTGAAACTACTCATTCTGATTCTTATTCTGTCGATTCTGACCAGAATAGTTTTCAGATCTTCCTGTGGGTCACCTGAAGCTACTATACAGGAATGGACATGGTGACTTTTTTTTTTACCCTCTCAAAAGCAGTGTTTTGTCATTTTCTCCCTGTAAAAACTCTTGAAACACCAGAGAGCTGTAGCTGCAGTTTACTGGCTATTCATGGAGCTTCAGTGCATTTAGGCCTAAAGACAGGGCTCTTAAGTCCCCATAAATACTGTGTGATTTATAAACAAATACCCCGTTTGATTACGAGTGCAGGCTGAAGTGACTGAAGTGAGCTTGTTTGTGCGGCGGCTCTTCAGCTGAAGAGTGTGCGGAAAACGACCGAGCCGCACAATTAGCAAACAGACATGCTTCTAAACATCAAGAACTGTCATTCAGATACAACTGTATGAGAGACAATGATGCTAAAGAAATTTGTGTCAAAGAATATACAGCTATTCAGAATTATTATTAGGATGATTTTTGGATGATCGTTTCTAATATTTTAGTACTTGATGGTTCTTTTTCATGGTTATTTTAACCATCAATGCATAATTTTCTTTCTTTCCTAAAACCATCTATGCAAAAGAGACTCTGTAAGGCGGTCTCTAGCGAGAAGAGCAGTGGTCATAGCAGTCTGTCAGCACATCGTCTTAAGGGCATTTATTTGACAGGCTTTAATTGGGCCAAAGAAACAAACGAGAAGTCACTTTGAATTAGGATGATCATAAACCATTTTAAAATCAGAGCATGAGCGAAAAAGACAGCAGAGAAAAGTATAACTGGACTCCTCTGGTCACAGTTCTTCCTGCTAGCGAGGAGTAAATAGCTGAATGTGAACCATAGAGCACCATCGTTTACGAATCAACAGACTCAAACTGCTTCACACAATAGCATCTCTGTGTTGGCTTGCATGTGACTTGCTGGTCGGCAGAAATCAGGACAAAAGCTGATGAATTAACCTCCCCGCTAACTCTATGCAATTTTCTCCTTTTTGCAGCATTATACAGTGCAGGGGTGTGTGGCTGCGAACAGTTTTCCACAGTGCATGAGCTCACAATTGAATGAAACCATTATTTTTTTCAAATGTATCATAGTTTAAGTCCTAATCGTGTTTCGAGGGGGGTCCACCGGTAAAAATCGCGTTCCAGGGGTTAAAATACATGTTTTTTGGAGGGGTTCCCCAAACGACGTAGCGTGCCAACTTGATGCTTCCTCTCAAGACTGCTTAGATGTGTTCGACTTGAAGCAGCGCTGCTCAGACCGATCGGTGTGTGTCATCAAAGTAGTGCGAGAGCTATAAGAGAGCGGACGTCTCCTTATGCTTTCTCTCGCCGTACTTTGATGTTATACACCGATCGATCTTCAAGTCGAACACACCTCTTTACTCTCGCGTATCACGTGACCGAGTGTAATCGCAGCCTCTGCGATTGAAAAATCTAGTTTTTTCATATCGCGATATTGTCGCAAATGCAATTAATCGTTCAGCCCTAGTATTTACTTATAATAGATCAGCCAGTGTAATTAACATAACTGCTTGTCTGTCTTTAGCTGGTGGCGGTGTATGAGGAGCAGGACCCCCATCATGGCGGTGACGGCACCAGCGCGAGCTCCACAGGCACCCAGAGTCCAGAGCTCTTCAGCACGGGTGAGCTCAACTCCAGCACCCTGTCGGCCTTCCAGCCCTACCAGACCAGCAGTGAGATCGAGGTCACCCCATCGACCCTCAGGACCAGTGAGTGACCATCTCATTCAAACTCTAACACTGTGTCCTAACCAGACGCAACCTGACAAGTCTCCATCAGCAAATACCCAGAATCCTCACTGAATGAGAAAATGATAAGGATGAAGGATTGTTGGTTTAATTTGATTTCATTGTAGTCTGACTTAAGCTTTTTTTTTTAGGTTGATTATTCTGATTCTGATTTTTACAGTACTCTGATTTGATTTCAGTCTACTAATTCTCATTGTTTTGAGACTTTCTGATTTGATTCTTCTGATCGTCAGTCTGCTGATTTGATTCTGATTTTGATTCGATTCTGTTGATCGTCAGTCTTCTGATTTTGAATCTACTAATTATCGATCTAAATCAGAATCTTCTAATTTTTTGATCTAGTTTTCAGTCTGCTGATTTTGATTTCTGATTTTGAATCTTCTGTTTCTGATCGTTCTGAATCTTCTGATTTGATTCTGATTTCAAAATGACTGATTCTGATTTCTTTGCTCAGATTGTCAGTCTGCTGTTTTTGATACTGTATTTGAATCTACTAATTCAGATTTTGAAAGTACTGATTCTTATTTAATTGTTCTGATTGTCAGTCTGCTGATTTTGATACTGATATGAATCTACTGATTATCATTGTTCTGAATCTGAATCTTCAGATTTTAAGTACTAATTCTTATTTGATCCTTCTAATTGTCAATGTACTGATATTGTTTCTGATTTTGAATCTACTGATTCTCGGTGTCTTAAATCTGAATCTTCTGATTCTGATTTGATTCTTCTGACTGTCAGTCTGCTGTTTTTCATTATGATTTTGAATCGACTGATTATCACTGTTCTGAATCGGAATCTTCTGATTTTGAGAGTACCGATTCTTATTTTATCCTTCTAATTATCAGTCTGCGGATTTTGTTTCTGTTTTTGAATCAACTGATTCTCATCTGAATCTTCGCATTTTTAAAGTACTACTTATTTGATCCTTTTAATCGTCAGTATATATTTTTTTCTGATTTGATTCTTCTGATTGTCAGTCTACTCTGTGGATTTTGTTACTGATTCTGATTGTTCTGAATCTGAATCTTCGGATTTTGAAAGTACTGATTCAAATTTGAGTTTAGACACATTTAGGCTGTTTTCACACTTGGTTTCATTGCTTTCTGTGAATCACCGTCAGCAGTAAAAGTTGTGCAAAACTTGCCTTGTCATAAATTTGCTTGTTTCTTTTGAAACTATAGTTCAGTCAGTGGCCTGCTCTCTGAGGAGTGGTGGTGTGTGGGTTTGTAGAGCACAGTGTGCGCTCTGTTAAAGTTGTGTTTGACACTGGACGTATGGGGACTGACCTTGACAGGAAGGCGGGGTTGAGCGGGCAGGTGAAATCATCTAGGGAACCGCTGCTAGAGAAGAGCCAGACACACTCAGTCAGGTGTGGAGAGAAGAGAGGATACAGTTCTGATTAACTGTAACAGCTCAGATTCGGCCTGATCCACACACACTCAAGAGTTCACATCATACAGTCTCATTTGAATATATATTAGTTAATTCGGATTTTGTGATTGAATATAGAATAAAGCTTTAGAGAATGTGGATGTATTTCTAATTTTGTGATGTGGTGTGCATAAAAACATGATGTTAGCGGATCAATTGTGAACTGAACCATGTGTCTGCTCTCCAAGAAAACAACTTTTTTTGTCCTGGTCTCTTTCCAGAGCACACACACAAACATTAGTTGTACTTCAGGTGAATGTGTTCCCATGTTACCAGGCTCTTCTGTTGTCTATTTGAACCACTGATTTTATTTATTGTTGGGTCTCAGAGGGAGGTCTGGAGTCGAGTCGAGTCGAGTGTGTGAATTCCCCATCATCTTGCGAACGCTGCTGGCAGGAATTTAATTATTTCATAATTTGTGTGTGTGTGTGTGTGTGTTGAGGGGTTTTGTACAACATTACTGCAAAATACACACTGCAAATGTTCTTCTGATGTTTACTCAGCGCATTTTTTATTTTGGTTGCGCATGCAATATTTGATCATATTGATGTTGCCGTATATAATGATAACACACTATTAAATAATGTTTTTATTACAATATAAATCTATGTATAACAATATAAAATTATTACAAAAAATATTTCTCGAAACATTACAACATATTCAACAAAAGGGTCAAAGGCGAAGTTTTCGATCATTAGAATGTGTCCAGTTTAATTTACGTTTTTTTTTTTTTGACCAAAAATAATGATTTATCATACATTTTTACCATGATGTCATTCAGTGTAACAGTAGTTTATACACCAAATAAATCTTGTCAGACAAATCATTAAAAGACTATTAAGGATTATAGTGCAACCCACAAAATACTAATTCATTGTCATTTTAAATCTTTACCAGTCTTTGCCACTGTCCTTCAAACCGCTATCTTTTACCCATTCTTCAGCGACTAGAATCACTTTAATAGAATACAATATATATGAAATATATTTGTTACGCTGAATGATGATGGAACATTATTTCACTAAAATGTTTGCATTTTATTTTCACAGAAGTTATTAGAAACATTAAAGTAGACCCTCAATTGCATTTAATATGTTTTCTATGTATATAATGTCTTGTCTTTGACCCATATATAAGTTCGCTTTTTAGTTGATACTGACAAAAACAAACCCACTTGCTGTGTTCAAAAACATATTGAGCTGCCAACCAAAACAGCATTTTAATGCACTCCAAACACCAAGGCTGCTCCAAACGCATGCATAATGCACCTCAGTCTGATCAGATTCAGTATGTATCCTTCAGTCCCAGAATGCACTGCAACAAACAATACATTAATTGTATTTCATTCAGTAGATAAAATGTCAGTGAGCCGCCACCCCTTTTAGTGACCCCACCGCGAAAAGGACTTTTTCACCCAATATTTGGTCTGAAAATGGTCTTATTGGAATATTGTGCAATTGGGATGAATTGAAAGTGTGAGGAGTATATTCTTTTTCAAGTAACTTTTTATGATGGGTGCTGGCTTAAAATGCAGCTGCGTATCTAGAAAGTAGACAGCAGGGCAATAGATTTTGGAATATTACTAATCTTTGTATTCTATTTTTTGGTCCACATCAAGGTTCAAGCTTAACATTTATGTGAAATTACAGTGTAATAAAACACTTACATTTTTTAATCTTCATTACTTAATTTTACATTTACATTATAAATTAATAAATTGCTTTGCATGTATATATTTATTTAATTTTACATGTATTGTATTTTATATTAGAGAATTTACACCACAGGACATATCAGCTTCCCATTTATGATGCCAAGAGAATATGACATTTTCTGTTTCCGAATCTCCTCTGAATCACAGTTTGCCCTCAGCGACCAGTTGTAGGATAACACCTCTCTCATCAGTCTTTCTCACTGTCCTATATGGATGATAGATAAAAAGTGAGAGCCGTTCATTGATGACACCCCCCCCCCCCCTAAAAAAAACCCTCTAGAAATCCTGCCGGGACCCCAGGAGAAGGAAGAAGAGCATATTACTCCAGCAATAACAGAAAATCACAGCTGTGGCAGCGGCGCGACGGTCCTTGAGTTCGGCTGCCGAAGCATATAATCACAGACATTTCCGAATTTGCATTGATTGTTCTTCTTTGAAGTAAGAAAGGGAGGAACGAAAACTCTTCCCCTACGTTTGATTATTTAAAAAAAAAAAATCTTTCAGCAGAGGTCAGGGCAACTAATAATTGGATTGGTGATGAGATGTAAATTATGGTAATGAATGTAATTTGCTTGTAATTATACAGAACCAGGCGTCCGTCTGACTTGCCTGACACCAACGTGTAATCTTGCGAAAAGTCGAGAGAAAGAAAGAAAACTTTAAAGCTTTACGACACCGTCGGCTGGTGTTGAATCTTAATGATGGCGCGCCTCCATTGGTCTGTCTGATTTATTTTCAGTGCGTTCTGCAGTGCAGTCGGAGCGCTGGCTGATATTTATAAAGTGTTTATATAGTGTGTAGGGAGATGTGTAGCATGTGTGGAGCGGGGGACGTCCCCGGTGGGCTCAGAGAGGCAAGTACTCATTAGTAGGGGAGTGTGCTGCGTTCAGGTGCTCTACCCCGGGGCTCGCCGGTTGACACGCGGCCTCTCTCCATCGCATGTCCTGGATCTCTTTAGCTTAGCTTCAGTAACTCTCCCCGGCAGCCCCTGTATCTTTCTCACCTGCGCCTTCACTCTCCCTCATTACCGAGCCTCCTTCTCTGCTCTCGCTCAGCACATCCCATCATGCACTTGGGCAGAGCACTTGTTTAGTTGTTTGTTGCTTATGTAATCATCTCATGCAACTACATGCTGAAAGGGAAGGTTCACAGAGAAATGTAAATGTTGTCTTTATTGCATTCATTATGATGTTATTTATTATGGGAAGTCAAAAATAATTGGTGGGCAAAATGTTCATATTGCTGAATTGCAAACACTGAAAATGAATAGGGATATTTGTTGATATCACTCCAAACATTACAAATAAGCAAATATACATAATATATTATAAAAGTAGTGCACAGGGTAAAAAAAGAAGCCATATGATAACTTTCTGTGAGGACTGAAAATCTCCACTATTGCTCTCAAATATCATTTGCATCCGTGTGCAATACACTACCATTTTTTTGGTTGGTAAGATTTTTTAATGTTTTTGATAGAAGTCTCTTATGCACCATTCGTTCGTGGTTTATTTATTTATGTATTTATTTATTATAAATACAGTAAAATTGTAATACTATATTATTGCAATTTTAGTGTTTTATATACACATTGCTACAATTAGTGTATTTTAAATTGTAATTTATTCCTGTGATGAATTTTCAGCATTTTTTAGTGTCACATGATCCAATCATTCTAATATGCTGATTTGCTGCTCAGGGAACTTTTATGAATACTATCAATGCTGAAAACAGTTGTGCTGCTTCACATTTTTGTAGAAACTGTGATTTTATTATTTTTTACAGAATTCTAGAAGTTTAAAAGAACATAATTTATTTGAAATATAATTTTTTGTAACAATGTTAAAGCCTTAACTGTCACTTTTGATAAATTGATGCCTCATTGCTGAATAATAATAATTAAAAAAATTGACCTTAAGCTTTTGCACAGTAGTGTATGTTGAAAGGTGGCTCATCGGTTGACGTATTTGGCCTCAGCTTGAGGCCAAATACCATCCGATTTCATGTCTTGTGACTGATTGTAACAAAGTTTCTATACAGAAATGTGACATTTTATGGTATTATTTTACTATATTCTGTATGGAAAAGAATAGCACAAACATTGTGAATTATTGTTTTGTGTCCCACAGAAGAAAGAGAGTCATGTGGTTTGTAACCACAGAATTTTTATTTTTGTGTGAAGTTTACCTTTAAAAGCACCCCTTCAGGTTCATCCCACCGAAATAAACACCAGGTAGAGAAGGACGGACAGTAAATGACCCACCTGGTCTGCGGCGCCCTGCTGTCTGCTATCAAACCTCAGCGATGTTTTTTTTTTAATGTTTGTCCATTGCTATATTCCCCCAGAGACAAACCACGGGGAGGTTCCAGCCTGACGGCCGCTGCAATCCCTTACGGGTAGGGGACATAAATGCAGTGATGGCTAACAGGGGCTTCCCTGCCTGTGCACCATCACGCTGATGACACACCGGATCCTCAGCCATTAGGAGATTGCCTGCGGGGAAAAGTGCAGACACCTGCGGGCAGGCCAGCGTTTATATAATCAATTTGTTTTGTGGCTGGCCGCTGGGACGCGTCCCTCGCTCTCCTCCTCTTGCTGTGGTCTGGTAGAAGTCATTAGGAGGATGTGTAGGACATGAACACTCCACACAATGCCAATATTATTAATGAAAGACTAGCATTCTAGCTAGATGTTTGCGTTGTCTGAAGACATTGTCAGTGGTTCATGTTGTGATCCTGGGGTGTTGTTTGCTATTTGGATGTTGCTTTGTGGTTGCTAATGTGGTCTGAGCGGTTGCTAGGGCTTGCTATGTGGTTAATAAAAAACAAAGTATACTTTGACCGTGCACTGTCCGCACTATGTAAAAAATAACAAAAAAATGCAGCAAGTTTGGCAAATGCACTCATTTAAATATCCTCAGAGGGTAGTTCAGAAACTAAAATAACAAAATACAATAAATGATTTTATTTTGCGTCTGTGTGGCTGCCTGTATCAAAGAAATATGCAGGTCAAATTGATCGTAATAGAAATTTTGTACACACATTCCACACCACATCAAAGTATCGACACGTTGCATGTTCATGACCCTAAATGAGAATAAGTTACACAATTGCAAACAGCTGTTCCAGTATTTCCAATACCTTAAAAAGTAGAAAATACAATGTGTCTAATTGACCTGCATAATATAAGGGCTAGGGTTAGGGGTTTGTTCAAATCACTAACAGTAATAAACATACAGTTACTACATATAAACGTAACACTTTTTGATCTTTTGTTAAGTAGAACAATTATATTCCAGTTGCACAAATGTATTTTAAAATGCACGATGCATTCTTGTACCAGTGTTATTTTAGTATCACTGAGGTACTATTATATTTGTAATTAGTATTTTGAATATATAATTTTAATTTAAGTTTTAATTTAATTAAGTTTTTGTATTTTTTATATTGTATATTAAGTGTAGCTTTTTTCAATATTTTTTTATTTTTAGTATTTTAGTGTATTTTACTATTAAAATTTATTTTAAGTATCAGTATAGTGTTTTTTATGGTTTTAGCTTTATTTTCAGCTTTATTTTCAATTAACTATAATAACCCTGGCTTATACTGCTAAATCTTACATCACTTAATTTCACCACTTTCCATTGTTTCTCTGAACCTCACTCTCTTCTTTCTCGTTCTGATCCAAAGGCTTTGACATCATCTTTCTTTCATTTAATAGCAAAAGCTGAATCAATGCACGGATATGCATGACTGAAAGTGTCTGATTGCCCATCTGTTTTGTGTTTTGTTTTTGCGATTGTGAGAGTTTCTCTCTGAAGATCCAACCATCACGTCTCCTCATGCTAATCAGGCTAGCCCTCAAGCATGCCAAACAGACCTTCAACCAGACACCGAAATGCCCTGAAAACGCCCCGCTAAAATCAAGCTGCGTGCCTGTGGCATTTCACAAAGTGACTTTTTGCTCTTTGACATTGAAGTGCCTTTTTGGGAGGACTTTGAAACAGTGGATTATTAGCTGTGTCATCTCTTCATCACGCCACACTGCACCATTAGCAACGGTAACACAAATGAATGCGCGAGGAGCGGCGGAGACCCTGGCGTAGCCTTGACACTGGAGTGGGCGGAAAGCTTACCTAATTCAGACTATTACTCATAGAACTATAAAAGTGCCACAGTTTAATCTAAAGCTTATTATGGCTGATAATTGTAAGCATTTACACTGTAAAACAGGGGAAAACAATTATTTAATGAGGTGTGACATAAAACATCCTTTGGGGACAAGATTGGTTTTGTACACCGGTAAAATTTGTTTGGTTTTTAGGCAATTTTCATAAATGCCATAATGGTATCATGATGGTAGCAGTACAGATTTGATCTCCGTTGTTTTTTTATCCATAGGGAAATAGATTTTTAAAGATAACTTATAAACCTATATCTCTGAGTTTGCTAAACAATAGTTTGTTGAATGCATCAGTTTGCATTATTTCAACGTATGTTTTAAATAATCATGGTTAACAGAGGAATCCCCGGTGAAAAACTACATTACCCATGATGCTGCAGAGAAAATCCACCAATCAGAGAGTTGCCCTGAGCTCCGCCTACTCCCACGAAGCACTGCAAATCTAGTCGGACTCCTCATGTTCTCAAAACACTTAAACATCATATATATGCATATTTTGCAATAAACTTAAAATATATTGTTTCTATAAGTACAATTAACAAGTTAAAATGGTTATATTTCTCCTTTTTAATTTGCGTCATTCGCAATGGTTCATGTGAACCTTTGTCTTTTTAGCTGAGTTTCAAAAACTTTCTGCTTCTAATCAGCGTTTGTGCTCTTGTGATTCTCCTCATAGCTGGTTGGCTTGGTTCATAACTTATAGCACTTTAATGAAGTCTTTAAAAAAAATCTCTATAGGAAAAATACTTACAGATCCATCACCATTGAAAAAAGTCAAACGCTACTGTTACACACTATTGTGAAAAGCGCAGTATAAATAAACTTGACTCGACTAGCAAGCACCCTCGCAGTGACCCACAGAGTTGATTTTGCATAGGTAATCAACTCTGATTTTCTTCAGCCTCCTCAGATTATAACAGTGTTGTTTTGTCTGCTATGATTGTTTTTGAAGCATTGCTGTGGTCTGATCCAAAGTTGTTTTGCGGGACCGTCTGCCCTGACCTTGCAAACAATCTTGATGTGTTTCATTGATCTTTTCTCTTTCTCCCAAAACATCGATTGAGGTATCGTTGCATGCGTCCACCTCTGGCTTCTACTTTCCCTCGTCCTCCTCAGCGCTAGCATGCTAAGTAACTCCCGCTGTTAGCCACCTGGCTCAGCTCTTCAACAGAGACACGTGGTGGATCATTAGCAATGTCACCCAGGGATCGCTTTCGTTCTGCCGATTCCCATGGTGCTGTCAGAATAAAACACCCACATAATTTGTGCTTGTGTGTGGAGAAAAACACGCACAAGCGTCAGAAGTCAAAACTCTGGAGTTCATTAGAGTTTATAGTGAGCAAGTCTCCTCTGCCCTTTGAAAGCTTTCTACAGATTGTGTCTTTTTTTTCCTAGTCATATGAGGGTCAGAACCGGGGATTGGCTTAATCAGACTCTCATTAATCTGCTAATGATCTGTGATTAGATTGCAGTACACTCCGTTCTCTATTCAGCCTCGCTCGGATATGCGTTGCAGAAAATTGACTCTGCCAGTTCCCAAACTTTGTTTCTGTCTTTCTGTGCTTTTGAATGCAAGTCCTGCCATTAAAATGACATATTAGCCTTTTTACACATTCAGATTAAATGGAAATGGTCCGTGTCCAAGTCTGAATTTGGGCAGCCACATCTCTTAAGGTGTTTTGAGATTTTGCTGAGAGCAGAAAGTGTTCTGCTTTCCTCTAGATCAGTGATTCTCAACCTTTTATACTCCAAGGACACTGTCCACAACAATATTCCCCATGATTTTTCTAGTTGTTTGTTGTTTACTGGATAAAGTTTAAAGAGATGGATTAAAAAAATAAATACATTATATATATATAGATATATTACTCACAATTTCTATCTGATCACATATTTAAGAGCTTAGCATTACAAATATATACATACATAAAATATATTCATTAACATTCATAAAAACTGCAGAGGAATAAGATTGTATAATTTATTATGGACTGTCCTGTCTCGATATCAACACTTATATAATATTCAAAAAGGAAATAAAGAAACGACAAACAGTGTGAAGGGCCGAATTTAAATAATAATATCTTGATTTTTAGTGTTCGCTAAAATAATTTTAAGTATTTGAAATTACTAGTTAGTTTTTTAAGTCATCTTAAAAATATACTAAATTATATTTTAGTCTAATTTTATATATAATATATTATAAATATTGAGAGTAGAGTTTTGTAAATTGTCTTCTTTAGTATTTTGGTCTTTATTTTAAATAATTAAGTCATCTTAAAACGCTAAAATATATTTTGGTAATGATAATATTATATCATATGATTATTTAGTTTTTATTAATGTTTTGTACTTGATGTATTATATATATTATTAGAATTTTTGTTAATATTTTGATAGTAGATTATATTTTTTAGTAATTTTTATTATGCATTTATATGTCTTTTAAATATGTTTATTAATTGTAAGTTTTTAATTTTTGTTATTTTAGTTCTTAATCTTAAACTAAACGGAAATGGGAAATGTTTCCTTGGCAACTAACTAACTAACTAAACGATATTTATGTTATTTAAAGTAATGAAAATGTTTTCTTTTCAGTTTTAGCTAACTATAATAACCCAGCAGAGAACTATATGAATTCAATTGTTCATTTATAAATTCATTTATATCGTAGACGAGTAATGCACGATTTTGGGATTATGATGCTTTGTTTTGTGACTACAAGTTGAGAGAATCTATCTTCAGTAATCTAACTCCAGTAGGTGGGTCCAGTTGTGCTTTCGTAAGTCCAACTCACTTGATTCCTTACTTACTCGTCTTTTACCAAAGATCTCATGCATTCCTTTCCGTCAAGCACTCCGACAGAGCTTCCTCTGGTGTATAAGCGTCGTTAGCGTGGGCTAGCAGTCACATATCATTGCTTGTCTTGTCAAGTGTTAGTAAATTGAGAGTTGATTTGCATGCGTGGTTGAGTCTGGGCGGCCATAGCCTCTGGCTCATCCTGGCATCACTGAGTCTCAGGAATGGTGTTTTTGGATTCATGTCTGGAGGCTGTGTTTCCCTCGCTAACCACACGCCACCCACGCCAAGTCGGGAAACAATGAGGGCCGGTGGGATGTCACGTGTTGAGAACACAACACCATGTTGAATAAAGGCAAAAAAGAGCTTATATTCAGGTTCGAGAAGAGCGCGACTCTAGAGATCATCGACCTTGCGCTTGAAAAATGTCTTACACTAATTGAATCGCTCAATCTCTTGCAAACTACGTTGACTGCTAGAGAGAGAGAAATTGTGAGAGCAGGTGTCTCAACCCACGGATTGTCAGCCTCATAAGATAAAGCAGCCGCTGCAGATGAGAAAGTCCATGCATATCTCGCTGGAATTTCCTGGGAGTCGATGTCTCGCCCGGGAAACTCTTAAGTGCTGTTTGTTTTAGACTTCCTGCTAACCCTTCCGTTTTATTATAGCACTCTATCATAGGTGAACTCACCCTATGGCCAGATCTTTACTGATATGTTTAAGGAAAAAACAATGGGGCCAGCAAATCATTAAAGTGAGTGCTTTTTTGGGCTCATGAATCGTTGCTATGATCTTGAGGAAACATTTTTCCTTGACCATTCTGTGGTTATTATTTTTGTCGATGTACGTTGGATTTGAGACTGCATGGGAGTTTTAACAAGTCACGCTGAAACCAGAAGAACATATTACTGCAATCTGGCAGAAATTTGTGTCTGTCAGTTGAAATAATGTTAGAAGAGGAACTCCTCTGCAAACACGCTGTATTTAGTTTCGTGTTGATTTAAGGCTTTTATCTCCTCGCCGTCGCTCTCTGAGGAGCGAGAACATATTTGCCACCAGCATTTACTTTACGGAATGAGGAAAATATTGTCTTTTTGAGCTTCTGAAGATTTTTGTGTAAAGTTTTAGCCGTGATTGTTGATTCTAGAAGATGTGGATTGAATAAAAATAGTGTTGAATTTAGTGAATGAAATGTGACAGTCTTTATGCAGTTCTCCTCTAAGATCATATGAATTGTGGATATAGTTGGTACACTCTCAGAACTTGTTGGACATTTGTCTCCAATCCCTCACTATGTTACTTCTTTCGCTCGAATTTCGTGGACCTAATCTTCGTTCTTCTTCTTGTCCTTTATCCATCCAGTCGCCTCCTCGACAGACATCAGTTACTTTCTTTCTCCTCTGCGCTCGCTCACTATTTTCTGCATGTCTATTCTTTTCGTCGAGTTTTTTTTTTCTACTCTTACAGCTAATGTCCTCCTGTGGCGTCGTCTTCTGCTTCATGAGTCTCAAGTTGGCTAGATTCTCCGAGCCGTATGTTATGACCAGATTCATCTTTCTTTCGTTTCCTCCTTCCTTCAGCCTCTCGCTAATTTGGTTCACGGCGGTCACTTTATCTCGTTCAATGTTGCTCCCTGCACTGGCTCCGGCTAGTTGAGTGCCGCGCGTTCGGCGGAGCCGAGGTGAGGCTCCGCATAGCCACCGAGCTCCGACGCGATGGGGCAAACCCATTTCTCTGCGGCCACGCTTTAGTGCGCCGGCCCAGGGATGCGATACTTTCCGTTCTAGATCACTTGTTTATCGACTCACACCAGGAAAAATTGCAAAGCTCGATTTACCAACAAAGCACAGCTATACCGGTTTTTAGCAGCAATGCCATTAGTAAAATCCCTGCTTGCCCGGTCATGTGTGTCATTCCAGTGTACATTGCTCTGGCGCATAGGGCCAACGTTTTTTTAATTGGACGAACATTTGAATATCTAAAGACCCTGTTTCCATATAGACTTTTCAAAAATTAGGAGAAAAAGAGGGCTTTAGGAAGCAGTAGACGAGCATCCGTGTTTCAGACTTGTCCCCAAATCAGGTGAGGTTCTCGAACCACAGATGCAAATAAAGAACCTTTATTTAAGAGTTTAATGGAACTTATGTTGGTCCGCCACACGCTTGTGACCGTCGCTTCCAGTTGTAGAAGAGTGTGACGATGCTGACAACAAGTTATTCTTATAAGGTGATACTTGGGTTATTAATATTGTACTATATATTACAGTATTATCTATTCTATTAATATGATCCGTCTTAGTCTACATGAGCATATATAGCTGTGTTTGACTGGGAGTCTATGTTAGATAGGCTAGGTTTAAATTGCACAAAGATCTATGTAGATTGGACTCTTGACTGGAGTCTCTGCTTGGATATACAGTTTATACAACTGGACTATTCAAATAACAAACATGTTTTTTATTTTGCTTTAATAATTAATGTAAATGCTTTTAACATTTTTGCTTTTAAACTTTTTGCTCCGCTTGCCTGCTAGGCTTTCATTAGTGTAAATCGTTTTTACATTAGTAAGTCCAAGTGAATATATTTGGTATTCCTCAGATGCTGTCCATAGACAGTATGTTGAGAATATAAATGTTAATAATTAAATGTTGAATATTGCTTTAACTGGCTAGCTAGCAAGAAAGTTGTCCTTCTTTTTTTACGTGATATTTTATGATTTCACGCTAAATGGTGACATATTCCCATCATAGAGTATTTCCCATGTTCCCCTTTTCACCGTCATTGCTCTTTCACGCTCCAAATACTGGCTAAAATACCATTTGCAATAGAAATTTCAAGGGTGTAATCTTCGAACAGATTGATACATTATCTCCTTCCAAATTACAACATCTGCTCATTAAACAAAGTCTGTGTCTGAACTTAACGTTTGTCTTTGTATTCGTACTCTTCCTCTGTGGGTTTTCGTTTTGTCAGCAGTACAGTTGGATTTTCCCACCTCTCCCTCTTTCATTGTTTCTGTGTTCTCCTCCGTGTGTCCAAACATGTGGTTTTGACTAACACAGAGGGGAAGGGATTATTCTAATTGGGTCTTCAGTTCAATACGTTCAATAGGTAGATTGACCACAGGGACGGAGACCACAAGGACGGAGCCCATGGTCATACTGTATCTTCAGACAGCGTTCGAGCTGCTGTGCTGCACAATGAAAGACTACAGGTGTTGGGAAAGTTACAAATGGGCATTTTGGACAGTGTTGAATAAAACATCACTATTGTGGGCCATGGGAAAAGTGAAGCCTGTGCTTATCTTTGAGTACTTTTTCTTCATGTTTAATTATGTTTCTGTCCCAGATAAACACTTGCACCCACTCGTCTGTCCAGAGGTGACCTTTTCCAGACCCTTGGCGCTTAATTCTTCACCTTTATTTTGTTATTCTCCGCTCAGTTTACTAGGTGGTTTCTGCGCCACTAGTGGCACCAAATGGAATTGCAAATATGTTTGTCTTCGTAGTCTTTTATCAGCAACTTTCCTTTTACAATGACGTCACTTAGGTTGTGTGGATTATTGGATAATGTTAACCAAATTAGAGTTGCACGGTAATATATTTTCTTTATGTGCCATGATCTGCATACATACATACATACCATTCAAAAGTCTGCCGTTGATAAGATTTTTAATGCTTTTAGAAGAAGCTGCATTTATTTGATCAAAAATAAAAAAAAACAAGATTTGAACGTTTGACATTTTAATTACCTTACAATTTAGATTTCAAATAACTTTTGAAAACAGTTGTGCGTCTATATTTTGAGAAAAACTTGATATCACATTTCATGTTAATCAAAGTACATTCTGACGAGAAGTGTGCAGTTGTATGTATTTCCCTTATATAGGGTGAATTCACGTAAATTGGGATTCTGGATGATGACCAGAAAAAAAAAAGTCCTAATTAACTTAAATTAACCCTATGTGTCATGACCTGCACTTCAGTAATATTAATTGGATAATTACATTTTTTAAGTTATGAAATAAAAGTTCGTATGCTTACCAAGGCTTCATTTATTTAATAGAAAATACAGTAAAAACGGTAATATTGTGAAATTTGCAATTTAAAAATGACCTGTTTGTATTTTAATATAATTGAAAAAGTGCTGTTTTTTTTGGTGGAAAATACATACATACATACAAAAATAATACATTTTCAGGATTATTTGATGAACAGAAAAACAGCATTTATGTGAAATTTTGTAACATTATGACTTTACTGTTACTTTTGATCAATTTAATGGGTCCTCGTGTCCCATTAATTTCATATTAATTTATTAATTACAAAAAAACAAAACAAAAAAAGGATTGACCCCAAACTTTTAAATGGTAGCTATTTTAAAATAGCTATTTGGGTATTGTTTCAGCAAACTCACATTTAGTCTGACTCCATTCTGGCAAAACACACCCACTTTTCACCATCCAAACAATTCCTCATTCAGTTCCTAAATAAATTTCAACCCTAGATTTTTCCGCACTGAATATCCGTTTTCACTTCCAAACATGTTTGAATATGGAAGTAAAATGGATTGCAAACGGCTGACTTTGAAATGCATTTGATTCCATTTATCTTGAAGCATAGTGAACGTTTGGTACCGTACTATGCCGTATCTAAATTTCCGTCCAGGTCACTGTAGCGTTGAGGCAATGCTTCCATGGTATTTACATTAGAGGGGCTGTGCCTGCTTATAGCTGAGCAGAAATGTTTGGTTAGCTGATTAGCGCTCCTCCAGGGACTTCTGCTCTCATTCCTCTCCTGTAGCCTGCTGGTGAAACTGGGGTGTTGCCGCTCGGTGTTGAGTTAATTGCTCTCCCTCATGCAACTCTGATTGCTGTCCCCAGCATGTGGGAAACGTCGACCCAGATGAGGCTTGAGTTTACAGTCCTTTTTCTTTGTCTCTATCCCTTTCATTCCATACATACTCTTTCCACTTTATCCTTGTTTATCTGATGGTAATATCTGTCCATGACTCCATGCCTCCTTCTTTGGTCTTTCTCATTCAAAAAATCCACCTGTGTGGAAGCAGTAACTCCAGCAAATGCGTTTCAGTTTAATGCTGTACTCCTCAGATTCTCCCAGTTCGCTAAGTGTTGTTAACATTTATGCTGCATGTTTGCTGCCCTTCAGAGAGCCAGATAAAGCATTACTGTTTCTTTACATGACTGTACAGAAAGTATGTGAATGAGGGTTTTATGATGGCAGATGTAATTTAAATGTGAACATAGAAGAAATCAGCATGTACAATTAAATATCCAATATCGGCTGATATGAATACAAAAAAAACCACTTATCGACTAATAACTGATATGGTACTGTTTTGCGTGTTTTCCTTGTGTATGGGTAGCCATTCATTTGTCATTTATTCATCCCTCTGTGATGAACAAACACAGGGTAAGTGTTAGTGGGTGCACAGAAACATGGCAGCTTCATGAACAAATTGAAAGTTGAAGGGTGAATTGCGACAGTTGTGTCCAGTAGTTGCAGACGGCTTCTGTATCTCTCTGTCCTTGAATCCCCTTATCTTTCACGCTCATAGTCAGACAATTTTTTTTTCAGTTTTCATTCCTTATCACCACTTTCACCCATCTGTCTACAGCCTGAAACCTTTCACGTTCCACCGCGTCGAACCGCACAGACACTGCCCAGTCACAACGCACTAGCACTCAAGCAGGACGCTCGCTCTTTCTCCACATCTGCCTCAGAATCCTCCTAGCATGTCCCTACAGTCCTCCTACTCTCTTCCCAAGAGAAAAAAATCCACAGTGTATACAAAAACCGAAACCCAGCCCCATTGAGATCTACTCAAGATTAGCCGATTCTAAATTGAGAGTTGCCTTATCGTTCAGCGGGCGACAGTCATCTGAGGTCTCTTCCTTTTTTAACTAATTCCTTTTTGAACATTTTCCAGGCTAACTTGAAAGCTAAGCTACCTCCTTTAAGAAGACTTTTCGTACCCCGGGGGCAAATGCAAATGTAGGTTGAGATATAGTTGAAAGAGGTCCCTGCCTAAACCTCCAGAGATATCAATATGGATGCTCTGGTGACACTTGACTCTTTAAAAAGAGTTCCGGCAAAGACATTATTTCATATTTTATTAACACGACCCCTTCAATTAGACTCCTCAGCCCGCTAACCATTCAGACTCTGGTCAGTCCTGAATATTTATCCATCAGAAAACCAAGGTCGTATTTGTAGTATCCAATGCAAGCTGTAAAATTATGCCTGGTTTGGTCAATCATTTCATTTGCCACATATGAAAGGTGACAGAAGAGGGGGAAAAAAAAAGATGAAACCAGAATAATAGCCTCGTCCTACCTGTTTCAGCTCATCACTGCCTCCACTGCCAGCCTTATCAGTATTCCTCAGCGTTCCCCGTTCTCTCCATTACCCACTACTGGCAGCCAGTCAGGGACACTTTCCTTTGGCAGGTAACCGGCCCGCAAGGACAAAATGGACACACGGGCAATTTAAATGATTGGAAGCAGTAAGTAATATATTAGAGAGCCCTGTGTTTGAAAAGTCAGAAGTAAATTGCATGTTATTAGTGCCAACTCGGCGAAGCAGAAAACACAAGGTTTATTGAGGAATGAGTTAAAGTTGGAGTTGATATTGTGGGCGTCTTATGATGCGAAAGATATGAAGATACCAGAGTCTTATCTACATTTCAAGAGTGTGGTTTCTCGTTGATTTTAAAGACTGCAACTCAAGGCTTTGTTTGGAGATACCAGTGAATATTTTACCTTAAATACAGACTAATCCATGAATCTCCACCACACGACTCTCAACGAGAGGCGATGGATTAGAGATGTAAATATGATGTCTGAGAGGGCGTCCCTGGTGAGTTGAACCCCATCTTTGGTGTCTAGGTTGTTTGCGGGCCTGTGTTTCCCCCTCTATTCATAATCCTCCATGGAGAGCTGAAATTGGTCCTTGGTCTCATTAGAGGCCCTGGCCATATCCCTAACACACCTGAGATCGATGGGTTACAGGCCTTTAAGTGGTCGTCTTGGTTATTAAACGGAGGGGAAGCCAATTTATGGTGGAGGAAAGCTAATCCGATCACACATTAGGAGCCCATATTGGCTGGAGTGGTGCGAGAAAGGGATACAACAGGGTCTTGTGTCCTCTATGTGTACTCAGTAGATGGGCTGCTCAACAAAAGCAATATTGTGAGAGCAGCATCACATGCTTTCTGCAATCCATGCCCTCATTGTTTAAAAATCTGCAGAAATATTCTCATATTAAAATATGCAGAGATATTTTAAACTCATGTGATTTCCACCCAATTATCATTTGTTTGTGCATGAGAAAGTTGCCGGATGCTTCTGATGGTTTGCATGTTGATAGAGGAATCAAATGACAAAGTTTTGGCTTAAGACGGAGAGATTTTTGTCTTTGCATGTGACTAATTTTGCAGGAAGTCAAGAATTTTGCGGCAAGAAAGAAAAGTATTTATCCAAATGAGCATGTGGTTTGATTCTCTTCAAAGATTTTGTGATTAGATTCTTAACGCAATCAAACAAGAATATGAGCACATGCATTAGAGGAGCAGCCACCTGCTTCTTGAATATATTCAAAGAAATCCGCTGCTTAAAATTGAATATGTGGTCACATTAGAATACTAAAAAAAGAAAATGAACCAAATATCTGACTGAAAAAATATGAGGTTTCTTGAGAAGTTCCACATGGATTCGGTCAGGCCTCATCCTCAACATGATTTAAAATATTTGTTCAAGATTGGAGCGTTTCCCACCATTTCCTGACCTTCTCTGTAAGAGGTTCCACAGACATCTTTTGGCTTTCCTTGTACTTCTGCACAGATTCTTGACGTTACTGATCAGATGTGATCCGGCTGAGTTCAACAACTGTGTCGCATTCAATAAAACATCGTTTTTGATTTAGTTTCTTGGTTCTCTGGAAGCCCCATTAGTTCCCTCTCCCATTATCTGCAATCCACATGTCACTTCTTGTTATTGCTTATTTGACGTTAGTAATGTAATGTAATTTTATAGAGGCAGAGACAATGTATTTGGATGTCATTTGATCTTTTATTAAATTTTTTTTCTTGAGACACATATCTGTGCATTTTGAGCCATCTTGGCCTTAAGCTAATTATTGAATGTAATCCCAGACATAGGTTAGAGTTATACAGTTACGCTTTGACTGAGGGGCCTCATCATTAGAGCCATGAACCGAATTTGAACTGACCACTGACAAAGGGAAGTGTATTTAAAATCGTTATTGAGTTCAGTTCATAATTGAATAATAGGGCCTCCCTTGGTCTGCAGAGTGTTTTTGTATGGCCTCAGGCTATTCGGATTTCATGGTTCTGTTTTCATTGAGACTGCATGTGGTGAGTTGTGGCCTGACCGAAACATCTACATCTGTAAAAGTGGGACTTCCTGTGAGCTGCATATGCATGCGCATGCTATCAGATGGAAGCCGCAATATGGGCGTATGCTGCCGCAGGACGTTGTCGAGGGATGACAGGTGGTTGCTGGGATATTTGCATAATTATGGATGTACCACATTCACCCCTAGCAAGTCATAAACCCGGAGACCAGAGAGCTGAGAAAATTCAACAGCTCAGAGCGCTCAGAGCTTCTGCCAGGTGGCAAGACACTAACAGTAAATCTGCCTGTCGACACTCAGACGCTCCTGCAGATGACATGTGAACACTTTACTTTCACGCTGGCTATAGCTAACTCACGGTACAGAACCTAACAAGGGAAAAAAAGAGCTCTGACAGGGAACAGGTTTCCTGGGGGTGTTTATTTTTTCCCTCAGGTCTAATATGCCACTGACTGCTGCTAATTTATTCTGAACTTGTTTAATATTTTGTGTGATGTTCATAAAATGCAGCACTTTCTATGAAACATACATAATGTATTATGAAGGTATTCTTAAAGGGATAGTTGACCTTTAAGAATAGATTTACTTACTGTACTCTCATTATATTGACAAGTGTGGCTAGGATATTCTTTTGTGTTCCACAGAAGAAAGTAAATCAAGAAATAGGTTTGAAATTACATGAGGGCGACAGAGTTTGCTGTTCCTCTAATGCAGTATAAAATGTTTTAAATGTTCCAAGAGTGCTGAGAGTCCAACAATGTGTATCACTCTTGTCTGTCTGCAGGTTACATTGTTATGCCAGTAGGTGGCAACAAGCGAGCGTCTTTGTGAGCGAGTCATTTGATCGACTGATTTGTTTGTGTTTACCTAGAAAAAAGAAAAAGTAGCACAGTGGAATGGAAAAATGTTTCTCGGTTTGTTTAAAAAGACTGATTCATTTAGTAACGAAACAAACGAGTGAGTCATTTAAATAATTAGTTTGGTTGACTCGCTTATAAATGCTGATTCATTCAGGAACAAAACAAATGGGTTATTCTCAAATGGAAGGTTGCATCATAGCAAGGTTGTGTCCTATCTAGACCAGTCCTTCTAAAGTTTCTAGGCTAAACGCTAAAAACACTCATTTTTTGTCATTTTAAATGTGTGCAAAGGGTGTGGATGATTGGAGGATGTGAAGGATACACTTGATGCATCATGTGAAATACACTGAATGAAGGATGTGAAACAAGGCTTTCTTCCAAAGATCTTTCAAATTGAGATGGCCTTCGATGGTGCATGATAAGATAGCAGCCGAGGTGTGCAGCCTTACGAGGATTGAGAAGCACCCAATGAGTCATTGAATCAATCATTTAAAATGATTCATTCAAAATGTATTCAGGAATGTCATTACCGTGTGTTGCAGCAGTTGTGCTGTATCTTTCTTTTCAACTACTTTCATTGGTGGATCAACAACAGATAAATTAACTTGCAATATTGTGTCTAAAATACAAGTTACTCAATATTAAAACAGCTTTGCTCAATCATCCTGCCTCCTTGCTACTTCAATAACTTCTCGAAAATGGCCCAAGCTGCTAGTTCTAAACATGCAGTTTGTGAATTTAGTAACAGAGGCCTGAACACATCTTTTGAACTAGCAACAGCAGATCCTGAATCTGTGGTAAATGTAAGTGGTTTACACTCAGTTTTACCAAAGTCCCTTTAAGGCAAATCATGTCACTCAGCGGCCATCTTTGAAATGCCTCTTGAGCATGCAAGTGCAGCTCCTATCTCTTTGAATGGAGAAACATCAAATTTCATATTTGAAATCACCAATGAAATCTGACAACAACTGTATCATAAATGTTGTTTATTTTGCTCAAATAGCGTTAAAAAGCGTTGACTGGTTTCTATAGCAACCGGGACTTCTAACAGCAACTGCAGTGATGCCCTGACTTTACTGATTAGCGATTGGCTCTTTTGCTCAGAAGGCGGTGCTTCGTTCGATAGAGCGGCCATATTGAGTGTTGCATTTTTCCCCATTCAAAACTATACGAGTGACACGTCTTGGGTATTCTATAGTCTTTGGTTTTACATAGATGTAGGTGCAACAACCTTCATGAAAGAAAACAGACTGGCTGTATTACATTTTTCTATATTGTAGAGAGAGCATGTGTGCATGGTTTCCAGTTTGGGAAGATTAAGTAAACCACTGGGCAGAAATGCATCAATTTAAGAAAATTTAAGCAGGTGATTATGCTTAATAAATCAAGAGAAGCAAAAATCGTGATCACAATAAAAATGATTCATTGTGCATCCCTACTGTATGTTCTTTTTTACATATACATAGGCAAGTACCATTTTGTGGTAACAGTTACTAAGATGAATTATTATCTGGCATTTTAAATATATAATGCTTTATATATAGATGCCTAATAGAAAGTGTTACCAAAAAGTATAAAAAGTTGTGAAACTAAGTCTCTTCTGTAGACGACCACAAGCACAGAACCCTTGAATCCAGACTGGCTATCTGAGCTGTGTGAGACAGGAAATGTGAACTGGTATCTGACTAATCCCCCCCTACCTGCCCTGCGGTTCAAACCCATTACAGCACAGTAGCACAGGGACACCTCTGGCTCTCCTCTCCCATCTCTTTCTAAAGCGTGTGCGGTGTGTGCTTGTTACAGAACAAGCCCAGCTAAATGGTCCTATTGCCACCGCCTTTCTTTGCAAGACTCAAAGGAGCTGGCTTTGTGTCAGAGAGGAATGTACTGTGTCCCTGTCACACTTTTGTGGGGCTGAAAAGGGCCTTTCTGTAGGAAATCGAGGAAACTGAGCTGTGTGCTGTGTTTGTTATCTGTGGCTATGTGGGAAGGATGTCTTACTGTACCATAGTAAAGAAACTCCAGTTTTTGGAGTGAGGAAATATGCTGTTAACAAGATCTCTCTCATCTCTCTGTTTCAGACATGCCTTTGCATGTACGCCGCAGCAGTGATCCGGCTCTGGTTGGTCTGCCCGAAGCCCAGCTCCAGCCAGAGGAACCGTCTCGGAAGAACCCCACACGCTGGTCCACCACAGCAGGGTTTCTAAAAGCCAATAACACCAGCGGAACCAACAGCCTAGAGCGAAAGGTCAGTTCTCAGTATCATTCAGATGTTTTTTTCAATTTTTATTTTTACAACACAACCACACACACACACACACACACACACACAGAATAATATCTATCCATCCATCCACCCACCCATCCATCGTTCAAATTATCCATCAATCCATTGCTCTATTTATACATCCGTCCGTCCATCTATCCTTTGTTCCATCTACCTATCCATCCATCCATCCATCCATGATTCTACTTATACATCCATCTTTCTGTCCGTCCATCCAGCCATCATTCACTATCCATCCATCCATCGCTCAAATTATACATCTATCTGTCTGTCTGTTCATCCGTCCATCCATCCATCCATCCATCCATCCATCCATCCTTCATTCTACCCATCCCATCGTTTAATACTCCATCCATCCATCTTTCCTACTTATTCCACCTCTGTCTGTCTGTTCATCCATCCTTGTGCTACTTAGACATCCAGCTGTCTGGCCTCTGTTCAGGCCATCCACCCAGCCTCTAGCCAGCGTTCTACTTATACATCCATCTGTCCTCCTCCGTCCGTCCGTCCTCCATCCATCCATCCTCCATTCCATCCACCATCGTTATACTTATAACATCCATCCGTCTATCCATCATCCATCCATCCATTCCCTCTCTACGTAGACATCCATCTTCTGGCCATCTGTCCATCCGTTCATTCATCCATCCATCTATATATCCATCCGTCTGTCCATCCATCCATTCATCCATCCTTTGTTCTACTTATCCATTCATCCATCCATCATTTACTATCATCCATCCATCGTTCTATTATTCATCCGTCTGTCCGTTCATCCATCCATCCATTGTTCTACCTATTCATTCATCCATCTATCCATCCATCGTTCTACTTGTACATCCATCTGTCTGTCCGTCCGTCCGTCCATCCATCCATCCATCCATTCATCCATCAATCCGTCGTCTACTTAACATCAATCTGTCTGTCTGTCTATCCATCTATCCATCCTCCATCCATCCATCCACCATCCATCATCCATCATCCATCATCCATCATCCATCATCCATCCATCCATCCACCATCCATCCATCCATCATCCATCCATGCATCCATCCATCATCATCTGTCTGTCCGTCCATCCATCCATCATTCTACTATCCATCCATCCATCGCTCAAATTATACATCTATCTGTCTGTCTGTTCATCCATCCATCCATCCATCCATCCATCCTCCATCCTTCCATCCACCCATCCATCATTTTACTATCCATCCATCCATCTTTCTACTTATTCATCCATCTGTCTGTCTGTTCATCCATCCATTGTTCTACTTATACATCCATCTGTCTGTCCATCTGTTCATCCATCCATCCATCCATCTATCCATCGTTCTACTTAACATCCATCTGTCCATCCGTCCGTCCGTCCGTCACCGGCCAGCATCCATCCATCCATCCATCCATCGTTATACTTATACATCCATCTGTCTATCCATCAGTCCATCCATCCATCCATTCTTCTACTTATACATCCATCTGTCTGTCCATCTGTCCATCCATCATTCTACTTATCCATCCATCTTTCTGTCCGTTCATTCGTCCATCCATCCATTCATCCATCCTTTGTTCTACTTATCCATTCATCCATCCATCATTTACTATCATCCATCCATCGTTCTATTATTCATCCGTCTGTCCGTTCATCCATCCATCCATTGTTCTACCTATTCATTCATCCATCTATCCATCCATCGTTCTACTTGTACATCCATCTGTCTGTCCGTCCGTCCATCTATCCATCCATTCATCCATCAATCCGTCGTTCTACTTATACATCAATCTGTCTGTCCGTCCAGCCATCTATCCATCCATCCATCCATCCATCCAACCATCCATCCATCATTCACTAACATCATACGTCTTTCCGTCCGTCCATCTATCCATCCATCCAACCATCCATCCATCCATTCATCATTCTATTTAAACATCCATCTGTCTGTCTGTCCATCCATCCATCCTTCTACTTATTCATCCATCTGTCTGTCTGTCCCATCCGATCCATCCATCCATCCAACCATCCATCCATCATTCTACTTATTCATCCATCTGTGTCTGTCCTTCCATCCATCCATCCATCCAACCATCCATCCATCCATCATTCTACTTATTCATCCATGTCTCTGTCTTCCATCCATCCATCCAATCATCCATCCATCCATCATTCTACTTATATATCCATCTGTCTGTCTGTCCGTCCATCCATCCATCATTCTACTTATTCATCCATCCGTCTGTCCGTCCATCCATACATCGTTCTACCCATCCATCCATCCATCCATTGCTCTACTTATACATCTGTCCGTCCATCCACCCTTCGTTCAATCTATCTATCTATCCATCCACCCATTTCTTTGATTGCTTATCTTTAGTTTTGGATATTCATATAAGGATGGTATTTTTCCACTACGTTTTCACAAACCGAAGCACCAATTGGAACATTTTTAAGGCAACTTGTAAGAAGTGACTTCCCTTTGCTCCATCTCATTCATCTTGAGATTCTCTCAATGGCTGTTGCCACTGTTTGTTGTTGACCTATAACTCTCTTGGTTATGGAACCATATGTCTTCGCTGTTAGAAGAATGGGATCTGTGTCCTTTGTTTGTTGCTTCCCTGTTGATTTGGGCCTCATTGCGATGGTCAATGCCTTTGGCTTTAAATGAATCAAAAAGAGCCACATTCTCCGTTTTTCTCCCTAGCTTCCCTAGGGCAGCCAATGAAAAAGAGGCCAATTATCTTTGCAAAATGGCTGCTCATTTGCAGCAATGACAAGCCTTCAGTGCTTCGAAACAGCAATATTCCAAATTAAAAGAGGGAGAAAGGGGAAGGAGTGAGAAAAGATGGAGTACTCAGAATGTGACACCACAGCCCGTGATGAGATTAGCTCATCTCACGGCGTTCACTAGTAATCCTGTTTAAAAGCACTTTGCTTGTCGGTTTCTTCCATAATCCAAACACCACACTCTCATTTTAGCAGAGCAGAAGAATTAAGCTGTTATTTTTACCTTTCGTTCTGCACCGGATCATTTATTTCTTGATTGTTGTTTTTGGGATGTCACGAGAAAAGCTTGAGGTGCTTGGAAGGTCTGTTTTTGGTTGATACTGTCAGATGACGATAAGCGACGGGGTGAATATAAATGCGCTCTATTTTAGTACCAGTGAATTGGTGAAATGAGCATAAATGTGTTAGTTCACCTTGAAGTAAGAATAACAGGCACTGAGGTGATAAGTATTATTTCTGCATTTTGCCTTCGGGCTTATATATGTAGAAAACTTTCATTCTCCAAAACTCTGTGGCTTTTCCTGGATATATTTTAACTTTTGAATCTCATAATTTTAAAAATAATTTGTCAGACTTAATTTCTGAGGGTCAATGACTGTCCAAGTAAATTAAAACAAACAAACAAACAAACAAAAAAAAAAAATATATATATATGAATATATGTGTGTTATTTAAAATGCATTAGCCAAGTTCATATACATTTACCCTTTATTCATGTTGGTTTCAAAAAGTTGCAGTTTAAATATCATGTGGTGTAACAATCAAAGTAAAATTTAAATTAATAATTTCCTTACACCTTGATTACTTTTGAGTGCACACATCTTAATCATTAACAAAAATCAAGATTAGGTTAATTATTTTTACAAATCATGTATTATTAATGTTTTTGAAGCTTGGACTGCATGACATTTACCAACCTGAACTAACCATGCCATGTAATAAAAAGGCAAATCATCTGATAGTAAATTAATTTGATCAAAGTAAATGTATTAATGTCATTGACCCCTAGAATGAAATGTAAGTGTACAGAACTACCATTGAGGTTAGATCCTCCATATTGGAGATAATGTGGCCTGTTCCATGTTTTTACAAAGCGTTGTTTGGACATTTTCTCATATGGAGCGTAACATCTGTCTCTCAGTATCTCTTCCTGAACTTTAAGAAACCTGTAGGCCTCCTGCTGCATTTGGAGGCTTTGCTGAGGTAGACCCACATGAAGTCTTGATTCATAAGGCCGACCATATAAATTCTTCACCCATCCTATGGGCCTTTGACCTCTTGGTCTTCATATTCCTCGCTGTGTCTCTTCCTCCTCTTTTTTGTCCTGCTGTTTAATGTCAGAATGACCTATATAGATCATTTTACCATGCAGGAAATCACTTCATGTTCCAACACTGTATGGGATCACTTTTGTCTGGTGTCCAATTGTGAATTGGCTCATGCTATAACTGGAAAATATTTTTCTTCTTCCTTATTGCTCAGACTAGGTCTTTAGCCAAGAGCAATGGTGCTCAGTAGGCTTTCTAGGCTAAGGCCCCCTGTGTCACAGGACAACCTGTTTTAGGTTTGCTCTAAAAACTCTTCAAATGGAGATTTGAATTGGACTTCATTGCTAGAGGGCGTTTGATTTCACCTCTCTGAAAACGTGCAGCGTAAGATTAGAAACACAGTATGAATTAGTAGCTTGTAATAGAGCTCCTTATTAGTGAGAAATTAAGTTAGCGTGCCCTCCAAATTTAGATGGCCTGAATGATATCATTGCGGGGCTCAGATCCAAGATGCGCTTCCTTGGAACACACAGTCACTCTGACCTGGAGAACAGTTTCAGTAAGGTATTATGTATTAGACATTACATATTTACGTAAATTGGTATCCATGTTATTAAAACCCAATTTGTGTAAGACCTAAGCTTTTTAATTGCTAAAGTAATTTCTTGTTAAAAAAAAGATGTTTCGTTTTGCCCATATAATGAAAGTCTATTGGGGCCAATATTGTTTGGACCACAATGTGCTTCTTTTGTGTTCCTCAGGAAAAATATAAGTCAACCCAGGCTCATTGGGAAAAAAAGTGCTTCTGGTGACATTTCTGAAAAATTATGTTGTTATAAGTTGCTTCTTGCATGTTTTAAGGCACTTTTAAAATGAAATGTCTAGTGAGTGGTGCTAAAAGCATGTTCGGTTTTCCCAGAAACTAATGACCGTGAAAGTGGCAATGTTTTTTTTGTTTTTTTGGTTGTTGTACTGTACGTATCGCAGCATTTCGGAAATGAAATGTCCAATGAATGTTAACAAAAGCAATTGTGATATAAAACACATTTGCACATTCCCATTTGTTACCATTACATTTTATCTTGCTTCTAGTGATTCATGTTTCACAGGACCCGTATCTGAGCACTCCACATTGCAAGTGTGATGCTGTACCAGGTGGGCTCCCGAGCAATTTTTAGGGATGCACGATATTATCTGAATGTTATCGGATTTGAAAAAAAAATGATGCCGATATGCCTTGTCGATAAGATGAGTATCCTCACATTCTCAGGTTTGCTAGCGGTACGAGATCATGTCAGCAGAGGGTCATTCTTCAAGCAAACTGTTTCTGATGATGATTCGAATTCACTGTTTTGGATAAAATATTAGGTTTCATTGGCATCTTTGCAAAAAAAAAAATGTATGATTGATTTTATTATAGTTATTTTCAAGGCTTTCAATGTACTCTCATTAAAAATAAATTTAATAAAGTTTATTACTCCTAACAAATAAGTTCTCAAAATTAACTAAAATTTAAAATAATTTGCTTATAATTTCTGCACTGTAGAGACTTGGTGTTGTTTCAAAACAAAGGAAAATATATATCATCTCGGTATCGGCATCGTCATTGGCCAAAATTATTTGAAAAATATCGGCATGAATCTAATATTGTGCATCCCTAGCAGTTTTACTATGTCACAGAAGCCACATATATGGAGCTGATTATGTGAAAATGTAAACGTGAACATGTATTTGTTTACAAATCATGCACCATGGTAAAAGTGTTTTAGGTCATACCATAGTATTGTGCAGGGAACCATGTGAAAATAATCTGCCCCATTTATCATAATTTGCATAGGAATTAGAGTTGTTGCTGTTTTCCTGCCACTGGTGTTCATTTCAACTGGAAAATGTAGTGAATTGTTCTGCCAAAATGTAGGTAGAGGCCTGTTTTTACAATGAGCCTATGTTGAAGAAAGTCAAAGTTTTGGAATGAGGGTGAGCAAATGTTGACAGAATTAAAATTTTTGTCAACAAACCCTTTAATACCAGGTGTAAACATCCTCTTTCATCACCTTCATTGTGTTTTCCAGGGTAAGGCTCTGGAAGCGTACCGCAGCCTGCCTCGTAATGTTGTCCCCTGGGCTATCCAGTTTCAGAGGGAAAATGCTCGTTCTTCCCTCAGTGCCAACCATCCCATGGTGGACCGATGGCTTGAGCGTCAAGAACAGGTACTTTCATGAACTCATCCCAGCTCCTAAGTGCCTCTTAACTCCAGTAAACTCCGCTGATCTATATAAACTTGTGTAGTTTTTTTTGGTGTTGTTTTTTGTTTGAGTAAAGAGTAAATTCTAGAGTCAAGGGTAGATTATTGAAAATAGCACATAGAAAAAAAAAAGATTGCAAAGAGAAAATATACTGGAAAATGACACCCACGTTGTTGGATGAGGATTTCACTAACCTTACAAAACTAGAGCCACGGTCTGTATAGACGTGGATGCTGAGTGTCTTTGAAATTCAGCTCTTTTGTCAATCGGTGGAACTGTCTGAAGGAGTGTTTCAAATTCCTTTCCCTCTCACTCAGAGGAGAGAAATAAAAGAAAGAGGTGAGGAAGGAGATTGAGATGTTTGAGGTGCGTGCTGCGGGGAATTCACTTATTAATTTTCGCAATCGATTTTCTCGAACCGCCAGCATCCATTTCACTCTTTCCCCCACTTTTCTTTCTTTGGCCCATTGAAATGACTGTGACAGAGGTTCGGCTGCTTGTTTGCAGTTCATGTGGTCGCAGCTTCTCATTCCCCAGAAGCTTGAATTGGCTCACAAAGAAATCCCCCCCCACCACCACCACCACCTCAAGGGCCCATGGCACCGAGAGTCGTGCATCATCATTAGGGAAGTCGTCTTGCATGGAGGAGCCTCTGGGTTGGATGTTGGTCTGAAAGGAGCAGTCAGTCAAGGCATGGGCTCAACCTGACAGACTCATTCATTTGAGCTTCAGTCTATTACAGCTTAGCCTGACCCCCAGTCTGTTGCCCGCCCTGCATCGCTCTTGCTCGATTTCTCTCTCTCTTTCTCTTTCTCAAGCTACACCATCGTAGCACCTCTGCCCTCTTTTCTTATTTCCCTTTCCCCTAATTTTCTCTCTTAGCAGGAAGTGATTATTTGAAGTGACAGACAGATTTCAAGACAGATGCAGAGGTTCTGTTGCTATTCAAACACGTTAACAAGCACACACACACACACACACCATACGTGGTTTACGGGGACTCTCCATAGGTGTAATGGTTTGTATACAGTACAACTGTATTTTCTATCGCCCTACACCTAAACCTACCCCTTACAGAAAACTACTGGCAATTTTTGAATTTCATAAAACACAGTTTTGTATGTTTTTTAAGCCTTTTGTTTTACAGGGACACAGGAAGTGTCCTCATAAACCATGTTTATGTTGTAGTACCCATGTCATTATACACATTTGTGTCCTCATAAACCATATATACCATTCCACACGTCCACACGCACACACACACACACACACACACACACCACCACACACACACACACACACACACACACACAACACCACATAGGTTTAAGCTAAGTGAGCTGAATATTTCACCTACCTTAGTAACAATTTGGTAGTATCACTATTTTTTTTTTTATTATTCTAATGATGTGATTATAATGATTTTGGAATGACGTGAAGGAGAGAAATTCAATTTTTTATTTTTTTTTTAAGTGTAAATCAAACTGGTTTGAATCAATGACTGCAAATGTAGCTTGTGAATATCATATCATACTATGATAATTACCTCTACTGGCTTATCACAAAGTTCTCAGCAATTATGTCTTTATTGCCATATTAAATATCCATTTAATCTTTCATTTCCTCTTTACTTTTATTGGCTCTAATTGTTTAGTTGACAACCGGCTAGTTCGATATAACCTCCATTCTATTTGCATAATGTTGTGGCTTTTTTATAGACCTTGAGTAAGCTACTTAATTAGGCGTGGCTATTTTCTCTTTATAAGCCATGTCAGGCATGCCAAAGTATGCATTTTAAACAACTTGCCAGGAGACTTTTCTTTAATTTTGAATAACTTTTTGTTGCTTTCTCCCAGTCTTTCTCCTCTATGTTACAATAAGCATCATTAAACAGTGTAAATTAATGAACAGACACTACCATACCTGAAACAGAAAACTTTAAAATAATATTCCCTGTGCATTTGCGGATGTCTTTAGCAAAATGTTCCTTTTTTTTTAAATCCAGTGGTTTATGTAATATTCCCAACCTGGCAACCTTGCGCACACTCTCTCTTCACATTACAGAAAAAGCAGTGATGATCTGAAAACAACATCAAACATGTAAGCTGGAGTTTACCATTGAGATATTTTGCTCAAATGAAAGTGTACAACAGCCAGTCTGTTTTCTTTCACATGGTCACATTTTCTTTTCTTTTTTTTGTGCGTGCAATAATTTAGATGAAATTAAAACAACAACAACAGTAAAATACAGTCATGATTATATTTTTGAGCAGTTTAACCATGGTGTATCCCTTGTATATTATGCATTATTATTTACAGTAAACATAAAATTTTTGTGTATTATAATAAAACATTTTCAGAAGCTTTAAATAGGCCTACATTGAGTGTAAAGGTGGATTGCATGACTATTACTTTGTCCTGTTGTGGTGCACGTTCACAAGGTTTCATTTTGTAATTAATTTTCTCACAATTTCCATACACTGCTCTGCAATGGAAGCTACATTGGTCACTGTGGCTAAATGCATAAGCGATCATGCATAGAGTCTATTGAGTTGTGTTAGTTTTTGTGCTGCACATGTCACATGGAGTTGCTGCCTACAGTATGTTTCTTTTTTTATTTTTAATTCTAAAAGATCTGATGATTATATCAGAGATACAACACTATGTCCTTATAGACACTGCACATGCCCTGACCTTTCTCTGTAAGGAACACAAGTTGTGTAGAGGTAAGGATTGTCTGAGTGTTTTCAGCCTTCCATTTAGTTGAGTGTACAACAGCTTGAGAGGCAGAATAAATGCATTTTAAGGCTGCATGTTGATTCAAACAGCCCCCACTTGAGGCGACCTCTCCAAAGACCGCTCTGAATAACACTACAGCAGTGAAGCACGCCTACAAAAGCTCTTCGCTTGGTCACCTGAAAAGGACTTTCCGCTCCAACACACAGTAAAAGCTTTGGTGTCTTTCACAAAGCAGTGCTTGTTTTTTGCGTCAGCATGAATGTAATGATGTTTATTACACTAGAACCCTCAGATTGTGTTCCAAGTTTGTTCCAAATGTTTTTAATTGCATCCTGACATGTTAGGCTCTCACATTCCCACCGGGCGCTCTTATTGTTAGAATGGCATTTCCTTTTTCATTTTTAAAAGTGATGAATTAGAGATGACCCATCTGGGAAGGAAGAGGGCAGCATGAGGCTTCAGCGGTGGATTTGTGGCTAATGCAGAGTGCGGCAGGGTCATGAGGTTTCCTTATTCTGGAACAAGTGAGACTGGATTTGAGAATTTCATCATCGAATGACTGTTTGCCTTTTTATTCAAGAGAGTGGAAGTACAGCTTCAGTATCTGTTCATTTTATTCACACAGCGTTATAAGATATTGTGAATTAGGTTAACCCAGAATGAAGCTTTGTACGTGACCAGTATTACACTTTAGCTCGAATTTTGAGTTGGTTTATGGAGATAGAATGTAATTTTTTGTAATAAATTATAAATTGTCCTAGAATTACACTTTCTCAGAAGAACTTCACGAGGCCGTCAAATAAATGCTTTATTATTAAGTGCAATTTTCTACTAGCCATTTCTATGTATTAAAAGTGGACAAGGCATTACATTTAGTTTTTTGTCTGTTGTAAAAATGTCTTCAGAACTTTTTATATGAGCTTTTTGTGGTTTGCTTTAGTCCATCATTGTCTAACATCAGTCTAGTTACAGACATTTCTCAGGTAATGGAGGTTACTAATGTGAAGTTGCTGTTGGAGTTCAGTTTTGAGTGTGAACAACACTGTATGAGTGTAATGGGCAAAACCAGCAGAGTGCACCTGAAGAAATTTGGTATTTAAAACTTGAAGATTTTAGACATGCTGTATTAGAAATGAAAATTCATCTCCCAATATGTCAATTCAATGTGCACATTTTCATTTTTGAAGTGTTTGAATATCTGCAATACATCACTGAAGTGCTCCCTGTTAGAATGCCATTAACAGATGATTTCAAAACATTTATGATAAATAATGCATGTGAATGAACTCTTTTTATGATGTTTATCAGATGTTGATACTCAAGTGATGCTAGCATTGAATGCAATATTTTTCAGATAATGCATTATTACGTTCTCAACATACTTGTTTACATTTACTCAGAGACACAATGACAACACTTCTGTTGGGGAAGTAAAACATTGCTTTTACTGATACCATGATACCAATATATTTGTCAGGGTTTTGTTATATGGTTGCAAAGGTGTTAGGTTGTTAGGGTTTTATTAGTGGTTTATAGGTGTAAGAATAGTCAGAACACCACAACAAGTCTCTGATATATGATACACTAAAAATCAATAATTTATAGTTTTTTTGCGTATTTATAATATATTTTTTCACAGTAGTAAAATTGCAATACTTATGTCTTAAGTGTAAGTGCTAAACCAGGGGGGTCCAATCTTGCTCCTGGAGGGCCACTTTCCTGCATATTTTAGCTCCTACCCTAATTAAGCACACCTGAACCAGCTAATCAAGGTCTTACTAGGCATACTAGAAACTTCCAGACAGGTGTGTTGAGGCAAGTTGGGGCTAAACTCTGCAGGACAGTGCCCCTCCAGGACCGAGTTTGAACACCCCTGTGTTAAACCATCAAGCTTTTATTTTTTAATACATTGAATACATTGGATCTGCTCATGTGTAAAAGAACATGGTGCCTTGCTTCACTTTGAAACATGCAGCAGTGTCTGTGGTGTGCATCCACAGTCTAACACGGGAAGTATCATTCATGTCCGTCCACATACTGGGTGTAATCGTTAGGGTTACTCCATATCTACAGAAGCTAATCAATTGCTGTATTTACTGCCCAAACTGCAAACCACCCTTCATCAAAACTCTCTTTTCCCTCAATACAGAAGGATACCAGAGAAAGTCTGAGGTATAGATTTACCTCACATCCTGGTGAAACAGTACAGAGCACCTCTGCGTTTCATCTTCCTGACAGAAGGATAGTGGATTGGTTTTGTGGCAGGATTCTGCGTTCTCACACTCTGTCTTGCTTTCTGCTCATCCTCCACAGGTTTTGTTTCCACTCTTTTCGAAAAATGAATCATCTCCCTTCTCATTCATCTGTTCCCTCTCTCCCATTTCTGTAGACATGACAAGGGATTATTCCGCCCCCTCGGAAGGTTTGGCATCCTTTGTTGTTACTTTTCCCCTCACTCTAATACGTGCTGTTTGTGTGCAACAGTAACACACATGCATTCTTGCTGCAAGTGCATGGCAAACCTTGCCTGTAGGTGCTGCTCTGATCTCACTGTTTGAACCCTCATCCAAGAGGAAAGAAACAAAGAAAAAAGGGCAGATAGAAGAAACCCTCTTTCCCTTGGCTCCTTTGAAAGGCCTCTCCCATCATACCACACACACACTGTGATTATTCACTGAGCAAATGGCAGCCCACCAGAGAGCAGCTCTACAAAGAAACCCAGACAATGCAACCTGAGACACTGCTAAGCTCAGCCTACCGTAATTAACTATCTGCCTTGTTCCTGCCTGCACGCTTCGTCCCTCACACTCATTTGGCTTCCATTTATCCATGTAAACAAATAAAACACATTTCTTTTGCACTTTCTTAAGAAGCTACATTGCACAGAGCTTCAGAGATTTCCAAGCAAGACCCATCGCCAACACATTAGCAAAAGCTTTATTCAGTATTGCTGAGCTGAAGCGCCAGTTGTTCTATCTTTAATTTCTTCTCTGGCACACTGACTCTCTTAAACACACATTCGATTTCACTGCCTTCATCTCCCGTCTTTGAGTATAAGAACTGTTGTACGTGACCGTCTAGGTGTCGGTGAGACTCATAGCGGAGTTCAGCTAATCTCTGAGGGACAGGGTGGTGAGGTAGACATTAAGTCTGACCTTTAACCCCTTAATCTAATGTCTTGGGCTCCTCACGTTCCCCAGGCCCACAGCTGACAACATTCAACCTGTCTGAAAGGCTTTCTTCACAACGCATCCAGGCTTGTCCTATGGAGAGCACTTAGTCTTCTACATTAACCTGCCCCCACTGGCCCAAACCATGACATTTTCATGCTACACCAACTGGAAGCAAGTGACAGAACCTTGCTAGAAACCAGTTGGAGGTTGTGGCTGAGAATTTGTACATGGTAGGTTCTTTTGACTGGTCCAAGTTGGTCATAAGCTGGTCAAAGCTTTGTTAGTTGGTTGACAAGATGTGCACTGACTGGACTTGGTCAAGATTAGACCAGTGGCTCCCTTGTTCCATAAACTACCTGAATTACCTTAAACTGGTGTGACCTGTTTTTGTCTCTGAATAGAATAGCCAAAGGAAGCTATAATAAGATGCAAGCTTTTAAAGATAATCTGATATACCTTTTGTGGTTGCTGCAATCCAGAGAAGCACAATTTGTTTTCTTTTTCGCTCAGTCCAGATGCATTGAGTCCGGATTTTTCTCCCTTCTGAAGTGGACTGAGCTCTGGAATCAAGTGACAGAACCTTGCTGGAAATGTTTAGCTTAAACAAATTTAAGTTGGTTGTTGGGACTTTGAACTGGTCCAGGTTGGCCATAAGCTGGTCAAAGCTTTGTTAGGTGGTTGACTAGCCTGACTACCAGCTGGTGTGACCTGACTGGACTTGGTAAAGATTTGACTAGCAACAAACCAGCTGCCATGCCCTATAAACTAGCTTAACTACCTTAAACTGGTGTGACTTCTCAGCTGGGCCTTTGACCAAGATATTTTACCAGCTCACCAGCTTGCAGTCAAGTTGGTCTACCAGGTAAACAAGCCTGGACCAACTAGAAACCACCTACGGTGTTCCAAAAACCAACTACTGCTTCAAGCCAGTTTTATCTAGATTTTCAGGCAGGCAAAAATGCAGGCTTCTTGAACCTTCAGAATTTCTCATTGCAAGTCTACATCATCCATTCTGCCGTTGTCCTCACCGTTGTGACCCAGAACAGATACGTGTAGAAGGTGACCTTTGTTCCTTTGTACCTCCGTGGTGAAGACTGAGAACACACTGTTTTCTTCACCTCTGCTTATCCCAGCTGGGAAATCTTTGTGTCATTTTGGGATATGCATCAGGTTAGAAGTGCGGCGATGATGTCATAACACATAGTCCCTTTGTTTCCACTCCTGCCTGGGATTTAGTGGGGCTGGCCAAGGCCATTGCTTGACTTACTTGGACTTGTTAAATAATGGTAGGTGATCTGTTTCATTTCAAATAATTATTCGGAATCTTCTGACAAAAGGGTCAGTTGAAGTGGATTCCAAATCACCAATCTGGGTTGGTGTAGTATTAAAGCTTAAGGCCAGGAACTGTACAGTTGCTAGTTCAAACTCTATACAGAGCACCCTTATTCAAGATACTTATCCAGCTACTCCCGCAGTTGTCCCCTGTATGTCCATGCTGTGCCCTTCTGTATGTAATGCAAATTTATTCTAGACTGTTTTGTGTACTAATTCTGGCTTCTTGATTGTCTAAATGAATGTCTTACACTATAATAGACCACCAGACACAGCCATTCGGGAACTTTCTCACTGACATACGCATTTCTAATGGATCAAAACAGTCTGGAAAGTTCTTTGGTCCGTCTGAACTCCCAGAACAACTGCTTGGCTCTGAATAGAACAGCCAAAGGAAGCTATATTAAGATGCAAGCTTTTAGAGATATCAGCTACGCATTTTGTACCTTTTGTGCTTGCTGCGATCCAGAGAAGCACAATTTATTTTCTTTTTCACTCAGTCCAGATGCATTCAGTCAGATTTTTTCTCTCTTTTGAAGTGGACTGAGCTCTGTGGCAAGTCTAGATGCACGTCTCTTATCTCATTTGTACATGAGAAAGATACATTTTGGGGTTCCTTACAAGACTTTACTTTCACCACAAAGCATGGCAGCGAAGAAAGACACTGTGAGAGACAGAGAGGAGCCTGAAGATATGACTGCTGTTGTCCCTTTTGTACACGTCTGTGTCTCTATCCATTGTTCCACTCTCTAGTCCAAGATATTATTTGCTTCTGCGTCTTTCTCGCTCTCTCTCAGCATAAACAAAGTTTTTCACACTTCTTTTGTGAAGGAAAGCAGTTTATAGCAACAAAGCAATAGATTTAGGCAACAACATTTTGAGTCACAGTGATCGTTGGCGATGCAACAAAGTTGAGTAACTTTATGCAATGAGCAGCAATGCAATGCGATTACTACCAATTTGATCAGACTTCTATCACTGTAGTCGAGTAGGAGTTTCTACTTGTACAAAACCAACAGTAAAACTTTTTGACAACCTTTGACAAAAATTGATTTCCACTACCAAAGCCCAAATGGGTTTCATGGATGCGGTCTAATGTTATCTTGGGACACATCAACTCAAAGTTGCTTCCCAAGGTTCACACTTTTTATATCAATCCTCTTTTCTACCTTCTCTATCTGTACTCAAAGTTCTGACTGAACATTAATATCTCAGTCTAATCAAGTTTTTATGCAATCATGCAGAATGTTCCCTCAGGGATCAATAATGGATGGATCTTTCTTTGACATGGTGTGAAACTCTTTGCACCCGTCATGCTGACAAGACACAAAGCACATCCTGACTTTACCTGCAATCATGAGTCTGTCCTCCACAACATGCCAACCTTTCCATATTTCACTGTTATTTATGTCCTTTCTTTCTTTTCAGCCACTCTTTTATTTCCGCACGGGTGATTATGAGTGTGTTATGCCCTGATTAGAATTAGTGAGTGCACTTTGTGCTCCGCTCTACAGAGTGAGAAATCACTCCCTCAGTGAGAATAATTGAGCCCAGGCCCAGTTGCTAGTTCATTACCCACAAATCATAGCAGGCTGGGGCAACTAAGCAGGAGACAATAATGACTTTGGGGAATTTAGAACCTCACTGTGGTGGAAAACTGCTGTTACACTAAGGGCACATCCGAGGTGGGGAACTCCGAATGTGGCGGAGGCGTATGAAAGGTACGAGGTAAGTCAAGATGTGGGGTTATGCTACTCAAATGCTTATATTAGGTCTGTCAGAGGTGATGTAAATGACTATGCAACAAACTGTGAATGAAAGTAAAACAAGGCAATTTCTCAGATGGAGGGTCCTCACAAATAGACTAGACTTGATCCCAGCTCGGTTGTTGATGGAAACAGCCATGCTTGAAAAGCACTAACATCCATCAAAGGTTTTGCATTTATAACATACAACTTGCTTTACAAGACCATTTTTGGCATTAAGTGGCGTCCCCCTTTCTTACTCTCTCTCTCCAGCCAAGCGATCCACACCTGGACGCAATTAAATACCCAGAAAACGAGGGTAATTGAGGGAAGACGTGTCACAGTTTACGCAAATAGTGAGTGGTCTTAAAAATTCACACATTTTAAAAATCCAATAGGACTGTATTCTTCCACACCTATTAGACTAAATGCTCTAGTGCCATTTATTTGGATGACAGCTATGCAATGAGATGGAAGATAAACTTTGGAGACTGTCAGTATCCGATTTCCCAGCCTTCCTGAATAATTAAGTCCTATTTATGTGATTTTTTTAAATGTATTTTTTGCTGTTTCTACTCTTCGTTCCAGTTTATAATGCGAGTGTCTCCTTTGCTTCAAGTCATTTGTCACAAATGAGTCCTCTCCACAGTGTCCGTGTCCATCGTACCAACAGGCGACTCTCATTCTTTTATTGCTTCCATTAGAGCGTAATGCTTTTAAGTTGCCATAGGAATATGGCCAACTGTAAACCGCTCAGCTTCAGTGAATGGAGGCCAGGAGGAGTCCTTCTGCCCATTTAGAGAAAAGTGAAAAGCATTTGATTTGCATAAGTGGCGAAGAAAAGCAGAAGGAACCGTTTCTGAATGCAGGTCTGCGGTGGCCATCTACGAATTGACAGAAAGGAGTGAAATGCAGATGCAGGCTGAGTGGAAGGTCTATCTGCTTATTTCTTTCTGTGGGAAATTAAATCACTCACAAATTGATCTCTGCAGGATGAGGACCGCATGGTGGGCTTACTTGTTTCCATAGAGCGGGGAGTCCCTCAGTTCCATAACCTGGCTGTCCACAGGTGAAGCGTAATGAATGCAGGGATGAATATGCATCAGTAGATGCTGTTCAGAAGTAAATACATCACATGCTGTTATTTTCAATGAAGACTTTGTTCCCACCAGTATGAGGCCTTTGCCAGTGTTCAGTACTATGAAATTATTGAAGGAAAATATCGTTGGCATATTTAGAATTAAGAATCATTAGACACAATTAAAAGACTCTATTTAAGGATCACAATGCAGCCCCCAAAAACTAATGCCATTTTCTACTAGTATTTGCCATATTTTGCTACTGTCTTTCAACAACTAGTTTTACCCATTTATCAGCAATACAGATTTGACGTGTAATTTTCCAGGGAACATAAATGGAATGTTGGAATAACAGCCGTATAAAAAAATTACAAGCATCTGATGACTTTGCATGAGGAACAGACCGGAAACTACATCAAACTTGACATGACTTACCTTGTTCGTAAAACAGTTGTTTTGTTTTGTCATTTATAGTGTTATAATTTATTTTAACACATATTAACAATTATTTACTACTAATTTTTTCCCCAGTTTGTGTAGATTTAATAGTCTTTCATGGAGTTTCACTTTAAGGCCGACTTCTTTTTGGACTGCTTTTAACCTGCTGTGGTGCTTTGAGTTATTGCTTTCTGCTTCATATGAATTCCGGTGCGCTTCAAAGACTTTTCCCCATTCTCTCCTAGTGGAACAGACTCTAGAGTGGGAGGATGTCTTGGATGGTTGCACCTTTGAACCTGACTGATGCTTTTGTGATTGGTCTAAAAATACAGCAGGTAGCCCAGGCTGTCAATATATCAGGGATCTGTCTCACAGCAGAACGAGAGCGGAAAGAGAATCAGCCGTGTTTATTCTATAAAACAAAAAGCTTAGTGCAAACACGCTGACGCGCTTCTCCGCTCCCCGCTTTCCTGTGTTTGTTCTAGCCTTCATTCAAATTTCTGCTGGAATGCTGGATATGTTACTTTTGGCATATGGGCTTTTCAAGTGGGAATAGCAAGTGTGGATTTGTATTGTCTTGAAATATAAAAGCTGTCCCATTTCAATTTTTGGCCCGGCTTCACAATGTAGCCAAAGAACTTGGTGCTTACAAGATTCTTCCTATGAAGTGTTGACACTCGAATTGAGCAGATTTTCTGTACAGACCAAGCGGCGCAGGAAGGGCCTTATCCTGTCGTGAACCGGGGTGCAGACATTTGGATAAGAAGGTTAGCAGTATCATGGCGTTTTTTGTAAGAGGAGGGAACGCCGTTGGCATGACTTCCCAGTTCCCACACAAATTGAAACAATACCGAAAGAATAGTAGTTATCCTTGCTGAGATTTGCCAAAATATGTCAGGAAATGCAGCAAATGCTAATGTTCATTGACCTTTTTGTCTTGAAGTCTAAACACAGACATGGGCTGAAGGAAATCTTATGAGTTTAAACGAAAACGGATTGTATTGAGCTCGGTAATTGAGCTGTTTTGGCCATTTACACAAAGGAATTAATATCCATGTTCCCTTGCTGTCATTCATTGGATTCAGACGCTGCCAGCTGTACATTCCCATCAATTAACTTGTCCCACTGAGTCCAGGAAACACGCACATCCAACAGCCTCTTCTGATCCCACTTCCAGAGCTCCAGCAGAAAGCAATAGACTGTAGACCACACACAAACCCTTCAGCTTTAGATTATAATGCAACGGACTGCATAAGGCTGCAAACAATTGAACTAATCAATTACATTGTGTTGATCGGCCAAAATTAGATTCATCAAGCTTAATTTGTTCAAAATGATTCAAAGGACAGTATGAAGCACCTTAATTTCAGAAACTGATTAAATGGATAGTTCACTCCCAAAGGAAACACATTAGACACTGAATAAAGCAGATAGTCTGAATCTGATATTATATTGTCATAGTTTGTATAATGTTGTTTCAGCTGCCTAGAAAGAAACAAAAAATTATCAAATTTTTTTGTAACCGAAGTTTTTATATCCTGTATGAGCAACGTCAGTAAGTACGTTTTAGTCCAATCCGATAACATTAACTAGCATTTTCAGGAAAAGGAAAATCCTCTCCAGGTAAAAATGACCAGAACACAACATGAAGTTTAATCATCTGCCTGAGCAAAATTGGCTGATTTTACATCGCCATTGAGATGTATGTGAATGCTAAAGTCCAGCTCTCTCCAGGTGTTATATACCTCTTTAAAAATAACTGATGTGTTTCAGTGAATCAGAAATCACTCTCTGGAGTTCTCATGAAATTGCCGTTCTGTTTCCACTTTATCCCACAATCTCTGCTAATGTCTTTATGAGCTCAGGTTTTTGTTGCTTTTTGTAATCACACATATGCTCAGTGACCTTCATGGCTTAGAGCCAGATTAATAGCTCCATACGGAGTTAGTGGGACGATCCTCCCTCTTAATCACCTCTAAATTATTATTAATCATGGAAAAGCAGTCATGTGTGTGCGGGATGTGCAGCTCAAGGCATTTCAGAGTTACTGTAGCTTTAACCATCTGTTTGTATATCAGGGGAATGTACTTCAGTCTAACTTTTGTCACATGGGTTTAGTCTTACTGTACCATAGTGTGACCAAGAATTTTTGACATGATACTGTAATAATGCAATGCTGTTTTCTACCGTACCTCTACCATGAATAAAACATGATATGTTAGAAATACTATTTAAATAACCTACACATGGATGAATCTTCCCACATATATATATGTATATATATATATTATATATATATATAATCAGTGGGCACAAGTATTGAGTCAGCCACCAATTGTGCAAGTTCTCCCACTTAAAAAGATTAGAGAGGCCTGTAATTTTCATCATAGCTATACCTCAACTATGAGAGACAAAATGAGGAAAAAAAAATCCAGAAAATCACATTTGTAGGATTTTTAAAGAATTAATTGTTAATTTCCTCGGTAAAATAAGTATTTGGTCACGTACAAACAAGCAAGATTTCTGTTTCTCACAGACCTGTAACTTCTTCTTTTTAGAGGCTCCTCTGTCCTCCACTGGTTTCCTGTATTAATGGCATCTGTTTGAATCGTTATCAGTATAAAAGACACCTGTCCACACCTCAAACAGTCACACTCCAAACTCCACCATGGCCAATACCAAAGAGCTGTCAAAGGACACCAGAAACAAATTTGTAGACCTGCACCAGGCTGGGAAGATTGAATCTGCAATAGGTTAGCAGCTTGGTTTGAAGAAATCAACTGTGGGAGCAATTGTTATAAAATGGAAGACATACAAGACCACTGCTAATCTCCCTCGATCTGGGGCTCCACACAAAATCTCACCCCGTGGGGTCAAAATTATCACAAGAACTGTGAGCAAAAATCCAGAACCACACGGGGGGACCTAGTGTATGACCTGCAGAGAGCTGGGACCAAAATTAACAAAGGCTACCATCAGTAACCCACTGCGCCGCCAGGGACTCAAATCCTGCAGTGCCAGACGTGTCCCCCCTGCTTAAGCTAGTACATGTCCAGGCCCGTCTGAAGTTTGCTAGAGAGCCTTTGGATGATCCAGAAGAGGATTGGGAGAATGTCATATGGTCAGATGAAACCAAAATAAACTTTTTGGTAAAAACTCAACTTGTTGTGTTTGGAGGAGAAAGAATTCTGAGTTGCATCCAAAGAACACCATAACTACTGTGAAGCATGGGGGTGGAAACATCATGCTTTTGGGGTTTTTTTTTCTGCAAAGGGACCAGGACGACTGTTCCGTGTAAACGAAAGAATGAATGGGCCATGTATCGTGAGATTTTGAGTGAAAACCTCCTTCCATCAGCAGGGCATTGAAGATGAAACGTGGCTGGTCTTTCAGCATGACAATGATCCCAAACACCCCCCCCGGGCAACGAAGGAGTGGTTCGTAAGAAGCATTTCAAGGTCCTGAAGTGGCCTAGCCAGTCTCCAGATCTCACCCCATAGAAAATATTTGGAGGGAGTTGAAAATCCGTGTTGCCCAGCGACACCCCCAAAACATTACTGCTCTAGAGGAGATCATGGAGGAATGGGCCAAAATACCAGCAACATGTGTGAAAACCTTGTGAAGACTTACAGAAAACGTTTGACCTCTGTCATTGCCAACAAGGGTATATAACAAAGTATTGAGATAATTTTGTTATTGACCAAATACTTATTTTCACCATAATTTGCAAATAAATTCTTAAAATCCTACAATGTGATTTTCTGGATTTATTTTTCTCATTTTGTCTCTCATAGTTGAGGTATTCCTATGATGAAAATTACAGTCCTCTCTCATCTTTTTAAGTGGGAGAACTTTGCACAGTTGGTGGCTGACTAAATACTTTTTTCCCCCACTGTATATATATATATATATGGATTCAATATAAATAAATAAAGTAAAATGATTGTAAATAGTTGAAATTTATTAAATAATAATTCGTTATATAGATGTTAATTTAATCAGAATTTACTGTGTGTATATACCCATACAATATTTAATAAATTAAATAATATTATTTATATTATAAACATTTATTCATAATTAATTTATTTTATATTAATTCATATTAATACTCATAATACCATTATTTAGAAATACTTGAAATGATTTTTTAAAATTTAAGTAATACTTTAATGTATATATAGTTTTCTATATATATTTATTAATATTTTTTATTAGTGTGTGTGGCCTGTGCATATATCAATGGTGTGTGTGTGTATATATATATATATATAGAAATTTGTACATGAAATACTTTTAGATATAAAAATATTTATTTTCAATATTTAATTAATTATATTCATTATAATTGTTCTTAATATCATCCTCATCAATGAATTATTCAATATTAAATTGTTTAAAATCATTAATTGTTAATAAATGGTACTATGCCGGAGACTGATGGCAAAAATGGGTGTGTGTGTGGGGGGGGGGCCACTATATTGATATTACTAATATCAGTCACTCAGCTGAATATTGGGGATATGCTTATGGTCTTGCGATATTGTTGTCGCTATCATTGGACATCCTTACAAAGAGAACAACTCTGATTAAACCAGCAAATCACTTCAAAAGTGGCCCCAGACAAAAGCAGGCAGTGATAACTTGATTTTCAATAATTCATGCGCTCTTAAACCTCTGTGTGGGATATGAGAAAGTATTCCTGCCTGTGGTTATTGATGAAGGCATGCCAGTGAAAGGCACTGCCTGCTCTAGGTTTTATTATTGACTAAATGATTGATTTAAACCCTCATAATTAGCCGACCTAATTTAATACAAGTGCAATTTAACGATACTGCAGCCCTACCGAAGCGTGCCGTGGCATTGATAGATATGCCTGTGCATGTATGAAATCACAGCTGACAGATGATGTATTCAGCACAGATGCGTTTCGGTGACTGAGCGGGAGAGCAAGAGAGAGAGGGACATTGACATTTGTCCTGTGTCCCACTGCGGGTCACTCTGGCGAACTTCTGCTCTTTTTGATCTAGACAAATATGAATTAGCTCACATATCTGATTTAATTTACTTAATAGCATTAAGAACCTGTTTGCCTTTAATTTGCACAAAGTAATCCTCAACCGAGCCAAACTTTAATGCACCATTAGCGGTGTCTTAAAAAAACAAAGGGGAGACAGGTTTAAAGGCGCTGGTGTCTTTGTTGATTTAAGCGATGGGAAATAAGAGCTGAAATGCAGTGGCGGAAATAAAACTTTGCTCATTGGATTACAGGATGCCAGGTTTCAACTGCTGCCCGATTTGTTTATGAGCATTCAGATATGCTGTTTGCCAAGTCTAGCAGCTCTGTTTCTGTGGCTCATATTTTGGTGTTTAGTCATGTTTTGTTTAGCTTTTTTTGACATACATGATTGCTACATATAATACCATTAAAAAATCATATAGTTGCTATTAATATGTGTACATATACAAATTTTACTATGGGGATTTTCTCTATCCTATATCTTCATCTACCCTGAGTACGTATTTGAAACCCATGTATGTACAGTATGTGAAAATTATATCGCCTTGTACGGCCATACCCCTCTTGATATAGAGCAATATTTATATCACATATTACATTTCCGTATGGGTAGGTGTGGCGCGGGAGGTTTTTGCATGCCAGTGTTCTTTATGAGCCTTTCAGCACTGTACAAAACTGCTGAAAACAGAAAAAAACAATAGATAAAAAATATATAATAAAAGGGGTAACACAGCGTATTTGCTGAGCTTGTTTTGTCTGAAATAAAAGCGTTAGATAAGCTGACTCTCTCCTCTCTGCCCCAGAACGAGTACAGCTGTCTTTGAAGTCTCCTTCTTGACCCACAGGTGCCATTACAGGGGAATATGAAAGTGTCTGAACATGAGCTCAAAACGTAGAAATATTACCGCCTCGGAGGCGCACCCCTGAGCCCGACACGTACGCCGCCGATTTTCTTACTGCCAGCCCTCCGACCACGCGCTCATCTTCCCGCCAAACCCTGAGCCGATTGGCTTTCCACGGATGACATTAATATTGCTAGAGAGATCTGCACGCGCCCCTGATATATATGTCAAATACAGAGGGTCGAGTTTTTGAGAAGAACCTGATGCTGTCAATTCCAAAAAAATACTCTGGAATAGGATTCAGCCATCTGTGATAACCTTACCATGGTTTATTTGGATGTGTACCATGGTAATACCATCATATTATGTGAAGTACTGTAAATACCATGTAAATACTATGTGAATATGGTAAACATACAGTACCATGGTATTTGGCACATTCGCTTTAACATGTCACAGTCAGTATTGGGGGTAACACATTCAAGTAACACAAGTTCCGTAATCGAATTAACTCTTTTTCAAGTAACTAGTAAAGTACTGATATTATGAATTTAACAAGACAATAATCCGAGTTACTTCTTTCAAATACGTAACGCCAGTTACTTTGTATTGACTGGCAGCTCTCCTGTGCTCATGTTGAGAGAAATCAGGAGTGCAGAGGTGTTGTGTGCGCTGTGTGAACATGATATTACTCTAGATCTAGACTAAATATCAACATGCATTTACTCATTTCACAAAAAGAGATTCAGTATTCCTCAAAATGAATAAAAACAGTGGAATGCAAACTCAGAATATGACGCAAACATGCAATAATTAAATGTTAAACAGATTTAAACACAAATATCCTTTATGTATTTAATCCCATTCTATAAAACAATGTCTTTGCTTCTGACCTTCAATGATCCAATTCAACCATACAATACAAGCCAAAAAAAAAAAGCTCACTATAGTGAGAACATTCTTCTCCGACCGTGATAAAAGTAAACAGAACAGAGACAAATACACAACAGTAACTTCACATCAAGTTAACTAAGTAACGCAATTAGTTACTTTTAGGGAGTAACACAATACTGTGGTGCATTAGTTTTAAAAGGAACTTTCCCCAACACTGGTCAACAAGTCTTTTTTCTTAAACAGTGAAAAATAAAGATGAATTTTTGCAATTATAGCTTCTCTTTGTAACGTTGTTGACGTTTGTTTGTATTGATGGGTGGAATCTTTCATCCGTGTTGAGCACATGAGAGATACTCTGATGATAAACAAGTTAATCTAAGATTTAATCAATACACAAAGATGACAGACATATTACGAGGCCTGATTACAGGCGCGCATTAATGGATTTTACAGTCGCCTGTTAATATCCCCTGTGACATCATAAGTGTATGAAATGTCTATACCAAATGGGCTATATTTTTTCATTTGACACTGCAAATAAACAGTGGCACAAACCAAGCGCAGTGGGATAGTGTTCGTATAAGTAGATTACAGTAGTGGCTCAGCTTTATGTGCGCTAATGACTCTAGTCATCATTTAGGTCCTTTTAGCGTTTGTTTCCCCAACACAAATACAAATAAGAGTCTCGAAAATGATGAGTAGTGTGATCCATTGACTGTTGTAATGGAGATTTCGTTTAACGGTGGGATGAAATGACCCTGTGTTTGAGAGAAAGATCTGAAAAACCCAAGTCACGTTCAATTAAATCAGTCTAATTCTTTTAAATGTCTAATAAAGGTAATAGGAGTTGCCTCTGAGGGACAGACGTACTATAATGATGCATTGTGGCGCCCACAGCAGGGGCTTTCATCTGGAGAACGCCTGTTTTTGGAGTACGCATGGGCTTGATTTTTCTATTTCTTTATTGTCTTGAATGCTTCACATCAGACAAACTCATTGGGTTTTAGTTATGTATTATCTACCGACCCCAACTGCTCCTCAGAAGGGTCATTAATTCTTCCAACCAGACACTAGAAGTTTTGGACAGCCGTAGTATTTCTCAAGCCGGTCTAAGTTGTTATGTTTGGCTTCTTCCGTGTTGTTTTTTTGGGCGTTTCGCTGGAGGTCATTACCAACTTTTGTACGTAGTCAGGAACTGGAGTGAGCTCACTATTATTGGAGGTTGTAAATATTTGGACAATCATTGTTTGAAAGACTCTGTACAAATTGCTCGCTTCCTTATATTTACTTTACGGCACATTTCCAGCACTTTACATTGGACAAGAAAATAGGCCTTTCGTTCAGTTCTGGGTTAAAGATGCAGAGCTGTATGTTTGTGTATAGATTTTAAGATATCCTCCCTCAAATACATCTGTTCCTGGGAACATTGGTGAGCAGAATGGAAAATAATTGTGTTTGCTTTTGTAGCAGTCTCACATAGACCTGTTTTTGATCAGTCTAAGGTCTAGTCCACTTTGCAGCTTTTTATTAGCCTACTGATTATTTCTCAAACACAGCATAGAAAACTAAGTGAAATGCACAGTTTTGCACTTGAATGCCGGTTTAGTGCATCAAATAAAGCTTTCACGGAAAAGTTCTGAAAAACAAAAAGCATCTTAAAGTTTAGGCTAATTTAAGCATTCTTTTCTTCCAGTATGATCCTTGTTTTGTTAACTTAACCTTGCGATTACGACTGATCTTCCAGACATGTAGTGACTCCCAATAAGATTGAAGCCTCTGTTTTTCTGCTAAAGGCCCATTCACACTGAGGACATTAACTATAATGATAAAGATATAGTTTTAAAGGGGTCATATGAAGATTTTTCCTTTCTCTTTGGAGTGTTACAAGCTCTTGGTGCATAAAGAAGATCTGTAAAGTTGCAAAGACTAAAGTCTCAAATACCCAGGATAAAAATTTTATTCTTATAAAGTTACGAGTCATCCACGCCTAACCTAAACGCCTCGTTCTAACACGCCCCCACATGTCTACACACTAGGGTGGAGATTGCATAACAATTCCCAAATGTTCACGCAAAGAAAGAAGGCGTAACTTTTATTCTCGCTGTAGTATTGTTGCTGCCGCCGCCGCCATGTCGTGAAGACGCTGTGTGTTTCGTTGTGAAAGCGAAACTACTTTGTTTGGTCTTCCAAAAGAGGACGATATCCACTTTGTCGTGCCTGGAGCTGATCCGTGCTGGTTGCTGAGGAAATACTACAATTTTGCGCTGTGGATCACCGGATTGGCTTTCACTGTGGACGAAGCGGAGTCCAGCCCGGGGTCGTCACATGTGGTTGCCGCAAGCCCTCCGGCCGTGCCGTTCTCAAGCCTGATCGCCTCCACTCACTCTAGCCCACCGTGTGTGACGCTGTGTTTCATTGTGAAAGCGAAAATACTTTGTTTGGACTTCCAAAAGAGGACACAACTAGAAATCAGTGGTTAAGTTGTATTTACAACACTGTTCCAGAACAGTTCAAACCAAATATTAGAGTGTGTGTAGTGCATTTTATGGAGGACTGTTTCCCGATCCTGGTAGAGTAGACTACAACGCTGGCTGTTCTGACTCACAGACTGTAAGTATGTTTTCAATTTAAGGATTTGTCACTGATGATTTAAACGCGAGTTTTGAGCAGTGTAGAGTAGCACTTGTTGTTTGACATTCTCCCCGATCACAAATGCAGACATGGTTTTATGTTTACGCAGCGCGATTCCATACTAAAAAGGACAGATATATATATCCATAATTATGTCCCCACTGGATGCAACAAATGCCTCGTTTATAATGGGTTTTAAATGTTTTTGTCTCGCTGCTCCGGCCTGACAGGGCATCACAATATGGCAAGGGACGTAACATTTCCATCACACGCTGATGTATCGGTCGCCGTTTTCACATCACAACGCACTGGATAACTGGCCAATCACAGCACACCTCGCTTTTCAGACCGATGAGCTTTGTAAACATTTTCAGAAAGGCGGGGCATAGAGGAGCAACAATAATGTACAGTATGTGGAAAATATTGTGTTTTTTGAACCTTAAACCGCATAAACACATTTCATTACACCAAATACACAAAATAATGTTCTTGTTAGCAACATCATATGACCCCTTTAAAAATTTCCCCGTTCTAAATTTAAAAGAACAGCCACACAACAGCTATAATGACACAGGGAAATTAAATAGTTGGAATCACTTTCAAAACGATTTTTCTCCAGCTGATGAAGGATAAAACATTGACAGTCAATCAGAATCCATTCTGCTTTAAAGAGCTCGAGCATTTAATGCAGCAGGTGCCAAATACAGCGTTGTTTTACTCGATGCACATGCGTAACTTAATATGAAACTCATTTTTTTGTATATGTTCATTTTAAAGAATCGATTCGATTCATAAATGATATTAATTCTTAAATCCTAAGATCGATCTATTGGTCTATGCTGCTTCAGTTGATAAGTGAATAAACCTTCACTATACATTATAAACCACACCTGCCGTCCAATAAGCATTGTGATTTGTTACTTTCTATAAGAATTCTTTCTTTCAAATTCTGCCCATTTTATCAGGAAATTCATGAAAACAAGTTCAGTCCACTGTGTCTTATATTATATTATGACTTGGAGGAGAAACTTTATTTTATAATTAGATTTAGAATGTAAAAACTGCCTTATGTGCAATTTACATGTTTATTTTTTTTGAGCTTAGAGTTTTGATTATTATATCTAAAAAATGAAGTGGAATTGAATTTAATAGTTTGGGCTAATCTTTAATATTATAGTAATGCACAAGTAATAATGTTCCTTAGATTGTTTACAACATTAGCTGAGATAGATTTTTATCCTTAAGAAAATGTTTTATAATTGAATTTATTTAAAGACAAAGCCACAGCCACAGTTTAAAAGAAGAAGAAAATAAGCAATTTTATGTTTAGTTTAGTACTGAACTGTGACTTTAAACCCGAAGTGCATACTGAAATATCATTTTTGTGTAACGTTACACAGTACAAACTCCTGCGGTCTCTGTGTGTAAATTCGACCTTAGACCCAGTGCTAGAGGCCAGACCTCTCCTCCTGTCACTAACTGTCATGTCACACCACCGTCACCTTCCTGATTTCATCTGCTTGTTCTGGAGGTCAGACACTGGTTGTCTCCACAGACGTGACCTTCAGGCCCTCCAGCTAGGCATCCGTAGGATCACGCAGACCTCTGTTTGGATTTCATCCAGCATTCTGGAGATATCACCCGTTTCCTTCTATAATCCGAGTTCCCTGTGAAAACTTTCTCCCTCCAGCTCCTCACAAGCCAGCAGTCTCTCAATGTGACCGACCTCCTGCGTCTGCCAGGAACAATAATCTAATGCACTGTCTGTCTAATCGCCAGCTTTGTAACCTCTAGCTTCCTGTAACTGCTGCACTGAGTGGCTTCTGGCCTTCACCCAAACTCACAAACACTCACATATCAGCAGAGCCCTAAAGCACCCGAATGACAGCGGTGGATTCATCCCTTACAGCTCATGTCAATCTTCGCCTCTGGGATGCCTATAAAATGACCTTTTCCCCCTGTGCTGGGCTGATGCAGGAGTTTGTCATTGGTTCTCTCGTCTGGCAGGTGTTCAGAACCGGACAATGGAGCGTCTGGCATCCAGCCTGGTTTTCTCTGTCTGTCATTACCTCCACCACAGGCAAAGTGACACTTTTTGTTTGTGCGAGTTACTTTGTGACAGGGACCTTTCTCTGCTCTCCTCAACCGCCTGGACCAGCTCTCAGGGTCCGATGTGACAGCCCTCGCCGCTCCAATTTATCTCTCATTGCTAATAAGCTCATTCTCTGGCTGCAGACAGCAGAGTTCACAGCTGAATGGAGACACTCCAGAGCAGCTGCGTGTCTCATGAAACTTGCACTCCACCAGCTACAAAATCAAATAACCTGAAATTACATATATACATATATACATATATATATATAATCATTTGATTCATTCATTCATTTAGGATTTAATGCAAAACCACAAACACAAACAAAAACAATGCAATTTATCATGTCAATTTTCATTTTTACTTATTGGGTTTAAGTATTTTTAGATACCTTTCTCTCCGCCTTTTTAGCTTACTGTATATATTCCTTTGGGACTTTTGTAATACGACATAATCAAAAAAGAAAAAAAAACATAGGGAAAAACAACATTTTACCTACATACTCATGGAATTTTGGTATTTAAAAATACGTTTTCTAAAGTTATTCAGATCCACTTTAAAAAATGCATGAAATGTTTGGTTTTTTAATCTCAAATTTAGACTTAAAATTTTTTTCTTCTGCAAAGCATATACAGTGAATTGGGGACTAAATGATGCTGCAATTGCAAAGAAAAAAAAATTAATCTGTTTAAAAAAAAAAATTATTTATTATAATTATATTATTATTATTTGTGGTTATATTTATGATATATAACTTTTATATAAAACTTTTTTAAAGAATACCTCTTTTTCCTGCTTATATATTCTCCCCTTTGTGGTGTTTACATATATATAGTTTATTTTTACATATTGCCATGTAAATATGTCTTGTTAATTTTTCTGCATTTTGATGCCGACTTTTACATGATCATGCTACAATATTTGATATACATATTTGAAAATCAGTGAGATGCATCATCCATTGGGGAAAAAAAGTATTTAGTCAGTTACCAATTGTGCAAGTTCTCCCACTTACAAAGATGAGAGAGGCCTGTAATTTTTCATCATAGGTATACCTCAACTATTAGAGACAAAATTAGAAAAAAAAATTCCAGAAAATCACATTGTCGGATTTTTAAAGAATTTATTTGCAAATTATGGTGGAAAATAAGTATTTGGTCAATACAAAATTTCATCTCAATACTTTGTTATATCCCCTTTGTTGGCAAGGACAGAGGTCAAACGTTTTCTGTAAGTCTTCACAAGGTTTCACACACTGTTGCTGGTATTTTTGCCCATTCCTCCATTCAGATCTCCTCTAGAGCAGTAATGTTATGGGGCTGTCGCTGGGCAACATGGATTTTCAACTCCCTCCAAAGATTTCTATGGGGTTGAGATCTGGAGACTGGCTAGGCCACTCCTGGACCTTGAAATGCTTCTTACGAAGCGTCTCCTTCGTTGCCCGGGCGGTGTGTTTGGGATCATTGTCATGCTGCAAGACCCAGCAACGTTTCATCTTCATGCCCTTAGCTTCATGGAAGGAGGTTTTTTCACTCAAAATCTGACGATACATGGCCCCATTCATTCTTTCGTTTACACGTATCAGTCGTCCTGGTCCCTTTGCAGAAATCAGCCCCAAAGCATGATGTTTCCACCAACATGCTTCACAGTAGGTATGGTGTTTCTTTGGATGCAACTCCCCAAACACCCAAGTTGAGTTTTTAACAAAAAGTTCTATTTTGGTTTCATCTGACCATAGACATTCTCCCAATCCTCTTCTGGATCACCCAAATGCTCTCTAGCAAACTTCAGACTGGCCTGGACATGTACTGGCTTAAGCAGGGGACACGTCTGGCACTGCAGGATTGAGTCCCTGGCGGCGCAGTGTGTTACTGAGGGTAGCCTTTGTTACTTTGGTCCCAGCTCTCTGCAGGTCTTTCACTAGGTCCCCCTGTGTGGTTCTGTGATTTTTGCTCACAGTTCTTGTGATTATTTTGACCCCACGGGGTGAGATCTTTCGTGGAGCCCCAGATCGAGGGAGATTTTCAGTGGTCTTGTATGTCTTCCATTTTTCTAATAATTGCTCCCACAGTTGAATTGCTCACACCAAGCTGCTTACCTATTGCAGATTCAGTCTTCCCAGCCTGGTGCAGGTCTACAATTTTGTTTCTGGTGTTCTTTGACAGCTCTTTGGTCTTGGCCATGGTGGCGTTTGGAGTGTGACTGTTTGAGGTTGTGGCCAGGTGTCTTTTATACTGATAACGAGTTCAAACAGATGCCATTAAATCAGGTAACGAGTGGAGGACAGAGGAGCCTCTTACAGAAGAAGTTACAGGTCTGTGAGAGCCAGAATCTTGCTTGTTTGTAGGTGACCAAATACTTATTTTCCACCATATTTTGCAAATAAATTCTTTAAAAATCCTAAATGTGATTTTCTGGATTTTTTTTCCTCATTTTGTCTCTCATAGTTGAGGTATACCTATGATGAAAATTACAGGCCTCTCTCATCTTTTTAAGTGAGAGAACTTGCACAATTGGTGGCTGACTAAATACTTTTTTGCCCCACTGTACCTGTAAATTGGGAAATCTGACCCTAATTGATGCGATAAATTCTTAACTCAGTGCTGTGGGTGACAGGTTTTGATTGAAAATTCTGGATCAAATATAATTAGGATTTCTTCCGCCCCAACACTGAGATATGAAGGCAAAAATCCAGCCATTTCTGCAGGAAAATCATTGTGTTGGGCGTTGAGTAGCTAAACCTTCGATTGTGTTTGGAGAGGCAATTGACTCATTTTCACCAGAATAAGGTAACAGACCTGCCGCCACTTTTTCCGAGGTTTGCTAATACAATTTTCATGACCTCCACTCATTCTTTAACCTCTACAACAGTAAAAAAAAAATGGAGGCAGATGAAAATAGGACTCCAGTCATCCTCTTCAGACCGGCGGATGCGTGTGGTGGAGGGTGACTGTCTGAAGAGACTGAATGCATTTCCATATAAAGACGGAGAAGCGCTTATTTAGATGTGCTTGACATTTTAGTGAGAGGGGAAGGTTAAGGGTGAGACCACTGGAATATTAATATCTGTGGCTAACAAACCATTGCAGAATCTCGCTCGTGTCTAGACACTCAGTTGGCTTTGGAAATGTTTCACAGCCAAGGGTTCGAGTGGAATTAATGTGTGGAATATATTCAGTTGTCATTGGATCAACTCGATTGAGGGATTGTTGTTAATCTTTGGTCCCTCGTTCATTCATTCATTCATTCAGTTTATTTTATTTAGCTGAATATACAGTTTGCATATATGAATCTTGATTATGTGCATTGACAGTATGCAATACAGCAGCCTGGCCATTTTATATATATTTGCATTGGTGAGATAATATTCTACTTTTTGTTTTTCCTTTCCTTTTCTTTCCCATTTTCATTTTAGTAAAACGTTTTGGTAACCATATTATTATTATTATTATTCTTTTATTATTATTATTAATAAAATACTATAATGTATTTAGTACATCTAGTAATCTAAAAATGAAAATGAGAACTTTGCCTTAAACCTTGGTGCATAAAATGTTTAATTTCTACTTGCAGTTAACATTTATTTGAATTATAACAAAAAATTTTTAGCATTTTTTAAAAATGTTTTTATTTATTTTATTTATTTTATCTATCATTAAGATTAGTCACTTCTAGATTTGTATTCAATATTTACATTTCAAATTTTCATTTGATTTCTTTTTTACCTTTTAGATTTTTATTATGGTTCTTTGTGTGAAATCTTAGTTATATATTAATATGTTATTTTTATTATTTTTCTCTCTGAGACTCTTCCAGGCACGCGGTTTGAAAATACAATTCCACAACCCAAAAACAAATTAAATAAAAAAACTTTTTAATATAGAGTGCCTTGTTTCTATTCGGCATGTATAAACTTTCAAAGATGCAAAAATAAATAAATAAATAAAAAGCATGTCATCTTTCAAAGAAAGCTGACATGCTTTTTGTGGTCAGTCTGTCGATATGTTTGATGAGAGGTCTGCCTTCAATCCAGCCTCCATTATTTGACAGGACCTTATTGTTCTACATTTTTCCAAGAATTGTAAATGACATCTGCACATATCGGACGTGTCAAGAGGTTGAGAAATAGAAAGACAGAGAGATGGAAATTAGATAAGGATAGCGAGAGAAACAAATGAGCATCCACTTAACTCTTCCCTTATCCGATTAGCAGCAGACCTGAGCGCGGCCCGAGCCCAGACTGATTGATTGAATATGAATAATCGATTGCAGCCATCGCTCTGATGCCACGGCCGTACTCTCACAGTCACCCGGATTTAAAACAGCAGCCATTACGCTCATCTGTCGCTCAATTCGATTAGAGCGAGCCAGAGATCGGCTGCTTTATGTGAGATGTGAGGGCGAAGCGTTGACTCACAGTGTGTTTCTTTGGTGCTCCACAGGAAGAAGAAGAAGACGAGGAGAGAGCAGGCAGCGGGAGGAACGGCAGGATAGAGCCGGTGGGAAGGGCAGACTCCTGTGTGGAATCAGCTTCACTCGAGTGAGTCCTCACAGCAAGACCAACACATGATTTGGGAACCGCTTTCTGTTTTTCTCACAACCAACAAAATCCAACACATCTTTGTTTGCTACTAAAATGTCTTAAAGGGTATCCACCTGAAAAAAAAAAGCTACTGAACACAAAATGGGATATTTAGGAAAATGTCCCAGGGCTGCTCTTTTTCCCATGTATTGAAAAACTGTGATCAGTGACTATTAAGCAACTAATTTAAGAAATGTAAGACATAAGTATATATACATATATATAATACAGTATAGTATTCATTTTTGTTTCAACTTTAGTTTTAGTTATTTTAGTAGATTGTCGAACTAAAAGAAACGTTGCATCGTGAGCCAATTAGCTGAAATAAAATAAGTTTTTACGTCTTTTATATTATATTTTATTTTACTTAATTTTTATTTTATTTCGATTTCCTTTTTTTTTTTTGTAGTCTTTTTAGGTAACTATAATAACCTGCTCTATTTTCTTACTGTTAAAATATAACTGTATTTTAATACAGTTTGTAAAATAAAATTAGTTGGGTAAAATCATCTGCTAACTGCCTCATTATAATACTATTAGAATATTTGTTATTTACTGCCTTTTGAAATAGTATTCTAGTTCTTTAGTAATATTTTAAATTATCTTTCATTTTCACTTTTCATTTAGATTTTTAAATACATATAATATATTATATATATAATATATATATCATATTCTATAGACTGTATATATAAATTATTGTCTTAGTTTTAATTGCATTTTTTTGTATAATATCCCTGTTCCAAAGTGTCTTTTAGGTGAGGACGATGACGCACGCTCATCAGTTCTGCTGCGTCCATGCTTTTTTACTGATGCTTGTTGTCTTCTCCTTTATCCATGTGTTCTTGCCACATGTTTTCTCTCAGGTGTAGTGCGCTCCCAGACTGTTAAAAAACCCAGAACTGGCCCTCTGCAGGCCTCAATCTGATCCTAATCACACCTAATGATCATATTGTTCTGTTACTTGCCGGTTCTCTCCTCCATCGACCCGTGTGTCTTAATGGCCCCTGGGGTTATAGATGGACTCGTGCTGGATCTAAACTAGCCTTAGCTTCCCGGGCGGTAGCTCATAGCTACTCATAGCCGCTCTGTCATGCTCTAAACTTTTTATGTATTGCCTTTTCTTTGTTTACTTGGTTTCTACTGTTTTGTTTCTCCTCTCATTGCCCTCATTTGTCAATGTCCCTAGTGAACTGCATTTGACGCCCGTCATCCCTGAGTTGTCCGAACCGTGTCTCGGCGGCCTCGGTGCTGGGCACCGCTATTGCTGCCCGTGTGCTTAGTGCCAGAGACAAAGGTAAAGCTCACAAAGCCACATTCGTCTTCACTGCACTCATTTTTAATATCGGACAACTCTCTTCCGAGGCCGTGTTTTAATTTATTGCCGTCCTGGCAGTGTCTGCTTCTTAAAGGGAGTTCACCTCAAAATTCCCTGATAATGTATTCTGCAGCCCTCAGGCCTCCAAGATGACCAAGGTGACTGGGTTCCGCTGGTCCGAGTACTAGGTTACAGAAGATTTTAGCTAAACCGTAGATTCGTTGTGGAGGCTTCATAACTGCAAGTGCATGGGCTGCCGGGTACTTTGGGAGAGTCAAAAAAGCATATCAAGCAACACAGAATTAATACTCGTGGCTCCTGATGATATATTGTGGTCTTATGAAGCGAAATGATCGGTCTGTGCAAGAAACTGAACATTATTTACAGCATTATTACTTGTAATCCAGAGCCTCAGGCAAATGGTCCAGAGTGATGTACAGTTCACAAATTAATCATTCTTTTGAACCGGTTCTTTTTAGTGAACTAGATGACCCAGCTCACCTGAAACAGTTCATGTCTCGAGCAGCACAGATCTACAAGTCACTCAATCAAAACTCACTTTTCCACACACTGACAGTCTCCGGGCTGAAATGACCGAAACAGCGGTGTATCGATCTGCGAGTGAATTAAATCATTCAGCGCTCCCAGTTCCTCTACGTCACTGAACTGAGGAACGGTTCGAGGCTGCGACCGAAGACCGTATGAGCCGCTGATATGAGTCATAAGTGAACCCAAAACCTTGCATGACAGTGCAAATGACGTTTTTATGGTTTCTCGGTTTATGTCAAAGGTTGAGCTGAGACGAGAGTTTATTCACTTTAAACATCCGTGTTCACATCATTATTGGTGCTTTATAATGTAATTGTGTATATGTTTGTCATTGTGTGTTACGTAAAAACTAGTGATTAATAATAATAATAATAATTCATGCAATTTAGCAGACTTTTTTTTTTATCCAAAGCGACTTACAGTGCATTCCGGCTGTACATTTTTACCATGTGTGTTCCCTGGGAATCGAACCCACGACCTTATGCGCTGCTAACGCAATGCTCTACCACTGAGCCACAGGAACACAAATTTAATTGAATTAGTTAATTGAAACAAACTATCCGAAATAACCAGTTCACAGAAAATAATCTGATTTCCCCGTTTGCCTGAGGCTCTGGATTACAGCTAATAATGCTGTAAATAATGTTCATTTTCTTGCACAGACCGATCGTTTAGTTCATAAGACTTCAATATCTCGTCAGGAGCCACTGGTATTCATTTTGTGTTCCTTGATATGCTTTTTTGACTCTCAAAGTGGCGGTAGCCATTGACTTGCATGTTATGAAGCACCAACGACCACGGTTTCAGCTAATACATCTTCTTTACTGTTCTACTGAAGTAAAAAAGTCAGCTATTGTCATCTTGGATGGCCTGAGGGGGAGTAAATGAACAGCAAATGTTAATTTATGGGTGAACTATCCCTTTAAGGCTCACCGGTTGTGTTTTTGAGCCGCTCGTAATCCTCAGTTGTGTCCTCTGCATCCTTCATATTTATCTCATGTCTTGACAAGTTTCTCTCAAGGTGTCTATGCAGAAGTTGACTTTTATTCCCCAGCATGTACCATCCATTTAAACTGGTTTTTCATCATTCCTCAAGGACGTATTGACAGTATGGCACTCTCTCGAGTGGGCTCCTCTTGAACATGTGTGCAACTTCTATAACCACATTCTCCAGCTGAATAATGAAAGCAAAACTACAGCAGCTCAGATCCTCTATAAGGACACAGAAAGAACAGAACACTGCTAAACACTCTGCGTCCCTCCAGAAGGACAAAGGGGACGCGGGGCATGGCGCTGAATAAATTAGGTAGCTTTATTGCAATAAGAAAAGCCTCAATCCGGCCAAGTCAATTCGTCTAAACTGCTTCACCCAATCTGACTAAAAGCTCATCCATATTATTGGTCATTCTCATCAGCCAAGGTCAGCTGTGGTAAGAAATGCAAAATGATAAAAGGAAAGTGCAAATGAATGAAAAAGTGTTCAAATTTAGTCAGTCACGTCTATAAAGGGATTTTCAGAGAGCTGTTTATTAGCAATAAAATTGCACAACCTTTTCAGACCTAATTTGATGCTGGTTTATGAAATTAATGCCAATACCTATTTAATAATATAAATAGAACTGCGTTCTAAATAGTAGATTTTGAACATTAAAAATATTATTATTATTATTAACGATCTGTTATTGTAGATATTATTGTGTCAGTGTGCCAGATTATAAATATTAGTTATTGGATATTTAAAAATAAACAATTTATTTGTAAATTACATTTTATTATTAATATTATTAATTCTATAACCTTTATTGCACAGCCTGCTATGAATATAATTAAAGTGTGGATGTATGCATCTTTTCATAAATTGACACATTTTCTTCTGCCCACTTTCTGTAGCAATTTGTCCTTGTCGTCGTGTCCTTGAATGAATCTCAGGCTTGTAAATTGTCCCACATCTGATACTTTAGTTAATATCTAATCAGAACTGTCAATTATACTCACTCAAACACAATGGCACACTTCCACAGCAACACGTCCGTAATGACTTCGTCTCGTGTGATTGGTGGGAGGTGTTGAATGTTAACTCATTAGCATCTTGATAGAGGGCACGGAGGTGACGGCAAGGGCTCAGAGTGTCAGCTTCTAAAATGACCAGCGTCTTCTCTCTGCCAACAGCGTGAGGCGTGTGACATCTCAGAAAATTACTGAGACACGGAGTCCAGCAGAAACACGACTCCAGTAACGAGATCTCATCACATGACCAGCGTTCACCGCAAACAAGGCAGGGTCTAATTGCTCGGCATACATGGATCCTGATTGCGCTGTTATTCAATTAAAGACAGTGGATAAGAACAGGTGGTCTCCTTCTCGCTGAGTCTTCTGGGCCATCGCTCAAGAGACGGTGACTCTGCTTATGCTAAAGCCAGATAAAGCTTATGAAAAAGTGCCAGATGCCTGTTCAAATCTGGTTTCAGTCAATAGATCCAAATAGGGTACATTTCTGAAATCTCCTTGACACGGCATTGTCAAATGATATACTGAGGGACCCTTGTGTTGACACTTGTGCATAGATGTGTTGCATAGGCTGCATCCTAATTACCATACTTATATTACACCTGAAAGGTCCTTACTTCGATGGGAAAACTCATACTTTTGAATACATACTCTGCCAGTGCTGAGATATAATAATGTTGCAAACTATTTAGGGCAGGTAGTATGCAAATTAGGAAAGCCTTTAAGTTAAAATTGTTGAAAGTTGAAATGTTAAAATTACCATTCTGTCTAAATAAATGAAAAATAAAACACTAAAAATTAGTCCTTGCTGTAAGTCAATTGAAGCATCACAACATTGCATGGTCCAATATGAAAAAAAATAACTTAATTTGAAGATCTGATTTCACGTTATGACTGATAACCATTAAATGGACAACATTAAACTCGTCACAGATAATATAGTAGGTAATATGCTTTAATTAGGGATGAGTTTGTATTAAATTTCTCGTCAATCATTTGACCAATAACTGATGTAAAAATGACCATTCTGTCTAAATAAATGAAACATAAAACACTAAAAACTAAAATTAGACGTTATAGTTCTTGAATTTAAGCATTACAACACCGTATTGCACAAAATTAAGAATTGAAATTTGTTTGAAGATTCGATTACACATTATGACTGATAACCACAATTTAATTAAATGGGCAAAATTAATTTTAAATGAATTATTTTGTCTAAATAAATAAAACAAATGCAACACCTAAAAACTAAAACCCAACAAAAAAAGGTTAAAATGCTACGCGTGACTGCAATATAGTGTACAGTACAAAAAAATGCGTAATTATGTCAAGATCATTTAACTGCATTCAGTCTAGCTTTTTAAGTGAAAAAATAAATGTAAAAAACAAGGGAAATGCTAATATACAATTACATATCTACTTGTAAATACATTAATTAGTGTTGATTTATTATACTGTTGGTTAATGATATATATTGCATCCTCAGTGTTAATATTTTGCATTAATGCTGGTCATTTATAGTTTATTTTCCTTTGCAGCAGAAACTATCCTGCACCTCCTGTCGGCCATATTTGTTGCGTGTTTTGAAGTCATTGAGAAGTTCAGAGTGACCGCACCTAAAGTCTGTGTTTTAACTAATGACTAATGAGCCTCTACAGATTGTCCATCAGTCCAGTGGGAGCTGATTTAATCCTCGCTCTTCCCCACAGCTGCTCTGCATCAAGATCATGAAGACAAAGTGCAAGCTGTGTGATTACTTCACAAGACCACACCATAGACTCACCACAGCCAAACTCTGCACTCAAACCGATCACAGCTGTCTGCTGCACAGGGTTTGATCTATAGATTCGTCCATCTGTCTGTTTCTCCAGCAGATTCAGTCACAGTATTTATGCCTTATTTGTTCCTTCACCCACATCACCTATTCAAGTCAGGTTCTGCTGTCTGTGCATCTATACGATCTAATTCCTGCCTGCTGCCCTCAACACACACACACACACGCACACACAACACACACCCGCGCGCACACACACACATGCACACAACCACACACACAAACACACAGACGCACACGCACACAACCACACACGCACACAACCACACACACACACACACACACACACACACACACACACACACACACACACACGCACACACACACACACACACCCACACACACACACACACACACACACCACAACCACCACACACCACACACAAACACCACACCACCACAACACACCCAACATCACACACCACACACACCACACAACCCACACTTAAGCAGACAACCTCACGCGCACACACACACACCCACACACACTAGTGCACACACACACACACGCACGCACATGCACACACACACACACAGCCTACACGTGCGCACACATAACTTTGTTATTATTAATGTATTGTTTTAGTTTCAGTGAAAGTTTTCTGTTGAAGATTGCTGATGTGACAGACTCAGGCCTCAGGGAGTGTAAGAGTAAGAGTTCATACGCTCTATTTATATCAGAATCTTCTCCATGCTTTTTTAAACCCATCAAATGTGATGCTGCATTTCACATGATTGCGTCTCAGGGTTTGTAGATTAGGGGCCGCAGCGCTCTGAATCCGAAACCACAGCAGGTCTGCGAACGGTGCCAAAAAATCCATATGGCCAAAGTCGGCTTAAGTTCAGAAAGTCCTTTTTTTGATGTATTGAGTTGAAAGAGTGCCGCGAGGTACAGTAAATTCTCAAAAGTTCCAGATCATGGGATCTGTTCTTTTTTTACTGTACTTGTATCTAGATTTGATAAAGGTGACACTGTGCCGTGTATCACTAACATTATACTTTCTTTAATCCTTTTTGAATATGAAATATATATGCTGTTCTTGACTGTCTGATATTTTCATGAAAGGATGCAGTGGACACACAGGTTTGCTTTTTTGATTGTGTTGAATATAATGTTTGTAGTTTTGTGTTTTACAAGCATTTACCATGATTACTATAGTTTCCACCAAAATATCACCACTACTTAATCATAATATACACATGTATATATATATATATATATCTATCGATATAATAGATTAAAAAAAAATAAACATAATAATTATTAGTATATTATTATTATTGAAGGCTAACTTACAGAATTATGAACGCTTCTTTAACATTTTTAAAGGCAGATGCCTATTAATTATGGTGTTTTACTGACTGTAACTGAAGTAATAATATTTTAATAATAGTATATTAATCAATTTATAATTATTTATTTATATTCTTTTTTTTATTTACTGTATTTTATTATTAAATAATAATAATAATAAGTTATTTAATTCTGAATTCTGAAAGCTTCTGAGTCTGTATCACTGTGTTAATTTATTAACGTACAGAAGTTATAATAATTGTAGTAACTGGTATTTTTGCTGAAGCGGTGTTTACCATAGTAAATACTTGTAGCACTCTGAGCAACAGGGTCCTCTGATTCCTCAAAATATCCTCAAAACTGCTTGTACAGTGTGTTTAAATGCATTGATTTTAATTGCATAACGGCATGAAATGGAAGCTAAGTGTGCGTTCTGTGTTAGATGATGCCTGGTTGAAGCTGTGCGTCTGTGTCAGGCTCTGACAGTAATGTGTGGTGTAGCTGATACTGCGCTGACACTGAGCTCAATGTCACTAATATCTGCTGTGACTGTTCCAGGACGCTGGGCTTGTTAGTGAAGAGGCTGGAGAGGGGCGGGAAGGCGGAGCGGGATGCTCTGTTCCAGGAGAACGACTGTATCGTCCGGATTAATAACGCAGACCTGCGCAACATCCGATTCGAACAGTAAGCCCCTCTCTGGAGGAGATGCAGAGACCGCTTCACGCTTTATCCTTTCTGCCTCTCTGTCTTTCCACACTTTCCTGAGCTTTCAGTCTTCCTCAGAGCTTTGAAAGCCTTGCTGTCAGCCTTTCATCTCGCCTCTCTCTCTAACTAAACAAAGAATAACATCTCTGTTTAAAGTTTACAGAAGTTGTTCGTGGATCAGATGCAGCAGTAGAGGTTATCATGAGGTCGATTAAAAATCTTTCTTGATTTCCTTGAAGGTTCATGCAGTACGATAACCCTGATACTCTATTAAACTTTTAGAGCTCAGAACTTCTTCCTCATTTCATAATGTCTGTTGAAATTAACCTGCATAAAGTCGTTTGAAACTTCTACCATTATTAGGTTGGCTTGAGAAAGCCAGCTTAATGAAATGCTATTTAAACATATAGTTATTATTGTTCTGACACTACATTTTCTGACTCTAACTACTCCTAGAACTTTCAAGCTAAAACCACCAAACTCAGCTCAGACCTTCAGACTATTCTGACTTAGTGGGCTTTATCTTTTCTAAATGATCCAACTTATGGTTTTCATAAAAAGGAAGATCAAAAATCATAAAAATCCCATAGACTTACATTGACGAAATGTTCACATGAGCCAAGACTATTCTATCTATCTATCTATCTATCTATCTATCTATCTATCTATCTATCTATCTACTATCTATCTATCTATCTATCTATCTATCTATCTATCTATCTATCTATCTATCTATCTATCTATCTATCTGTCTGTCTGTCTGTCTGTCTGTCTGTCTGTCTGTCTGTCTGTCTGTCTGTCTGTTCTGTCTGTCTGTCTGTAATCTAATAGACTGCATTGCCTTCAAAACATTCAAACTTTAATGTATAAACCATTTAAAATTTCAAACTACTTCAAACTGAAAATCTTCAAACTTCAAGCTTTTAAAACTTTTTGATCTGACTTTCTCAAGTTTGTCTTGACACACTTTTTTTTTATCTAGTTGAATATGAACTCGTGCCCACCCACTATCAGACAAACTCGTTCCCCGCCATTGACAGCATCTTCTGTGTTTTCACTGTTATACAGTAGGAGGCGCTATTACACATCTTCGGAAAGAGTACAGAATCTCTGGATCAAACCCTGGTGAAGATAAAAAAAAAAAAAAAAAAGCAAAACAATAATCAAACATTATAATAATCAAACATTAAACAGCATATAAATCAAAACTGCCTAATGTTATTGAAACAAACAAAAACTAGGAAGTGATAGATTTATCGCTAGATTTATAGATGATTGTAGATGATTTATAGATGATTTAATTTTGTTATTATTCTTAAAGTCTGCTGAACCAAAACATGTAAGATATGGGTATTTTTGATTCTTTGAAGAGAATTGACTCAAAAGAGTGAATCATTGGTGAATGGCTCAAGTAAAATGAGACAGTGCTCTTGAAATAAACTACTAACTTCTTAACATTTATTGTATTAAAGTAACGAAAGAAACCTTGCCCAGTGTAATGAAATAAAAAAGTAATTACAAATGTACTCAAATGTACAAAAGCGTAACCAAGCACCGCCCATAAGGCCGTCTGATTGACATGTAAAGCAAACAATCACAATACATGTTGTTCGACTGAAGTTGATGTCTCTAAATTAATAAACCGGCCTGCAGCCGATAAATCATTCATTCAGGAACATTGTCTTCAGTCGTCAAGAGTCGATCTGGGTCTGAGTCTGAGTCTTGAAAATCCAGCGTTTAGTTGATCATGATAAGCGCTCGTTTCACAGTTGTAAACACAGCGGCTTTCTTCTTCAAACAGAGGGTTTGGAGTCATAACGGCTTTGATCCCAGTCACACCGTTAAAGAATGTGACACGTCTCAAGGAAATCATGTGGAATTCAACCAATCAGATGGCGACCTCCAGACTCGTGAAGTGTTTTGCATTTCGTGTGTTTTCTCATTATATGCATCAGACATTCAGCCAATGGTCTGAGGATAAACTATTAAAAGACCCACCTCAGATATGGGGAGTAACTGATTACATGTAATATCTGGATTATGTAATCAGATTCCAAAAAATAAGTATTTGAAATTAGATTATATTACATTTTAAAATACTGGTAATCAGACTACAGTTACTTTTTTTATTGATTATACATATTAACAAAATATAATTAAATTATTCTGAATTTGATTCTCCATAATTTTTGTTTTTCATCTTTTACATTTTCCTTTCTAAAATAATCTACCGCTTATATACATTCAGAAAGTCTTCCAGTTTTGTGGACGTTCACACAGAGATCAGTCATTAGTCAGGTGGCTATAATTACACAGAAAATCATTTGACCACTGGATTTACAGAAATCATTTCAGTTTTAAGAAGTGTTTTCTCAACATTTCAACATTGCATGAATTACTGATGAACAAATTTAGTTTTTTTTAGCATTTAGATTAATGTAATGTTTAATGCTCTTCATGTTGTTAATAACAAATGGAATTTATTTTCTTTCTCTTTGTGTTTTTATATCAATATGGTACGAGATTATCTTATTTAAAGGGGTCATATGATGCAATTTCAAGTTTTCCTTTCTCTTTGGGTGTTACAAGCTCTTGGTGCATAAAAGAAGATCTGTAAGTTGCAAAGACTAAAGTCTCAAATCCAACGAGATATTCTTTATAAAAGTTCAGAGTCAGCCACACCTACCTAAAACGGCTCGTTCTAACACGCCCCCACATATCTACATCACTATGTGGAAATATTAGCATAATGCCACCCAAAATGTTCACGCGTTGAGAATGCGCGTGGTTTTCAGTAATGCAGTTAGTGTTGAGCAGCATTTCGGGAGACGCTGTGTTTTCAGTGCGCAAGTCAAAAGCCCTTTTGGCCTGCCGGGAAGTAGATGCAATTAGAATCATTGGTTTCGATGGTTATTTACAAGAGAACAGCCAAACAACCCAGATTTCGAATAATTTGTGCAAACAGCATTTATTGAGATTTTATTTTATTTGGAACCTATAAGACTACAAGGCTGGCTGTGCCAAAGTGTATTTCTAAAAAGAAAAAAAAAGGGTCTATTCCGACTTTGCTTATGACAATCCGGCGCTTCTGAATCAGCGACTGTAAGTATGTTTTGTTATCAGTTTAAGTATTTGCTATTGACTGTTCAAATGAGTAACGCGTCGTGTGTGTGTGTGTGTGTGTGTGTGAGAAGGGGGAACAACGTCCACATCACAGGATATGGAACTGTCTGTCAGAAATCATACACGTTCAGCTGTCTTAACCTGGCTTGTTAACTGCTTCATCACTGTGTCCTGTCACTCGACTCTGTTGCCCTTTCTGCTTTTGAACTGATTGGTAAAGACACGACATTATTAACTGTCTTGATATTTACTTTGAAAGCTGAAGCTGGTGATTATGGTAAGGGGCTTTACATTTCTGACGAGTGCTTGCGGTGTTCGGCCAGTCAAAATGCACTGGGTCAGCTGGCCAGTCAGAGCAGACTGCGCTTGTCGGAAGGAGGGACTTTGTTGAAAACGAAGCGTTTGAGAGAGGCGGGGCATAGAGGACCTACAATAATGTACAGTATTTGTGTTTTTTGAACATTAAAGCATGTCAACATATTCTGTTACACCAAATACACCAAATAATTATCTTTAAAATAGCATCATATGACCCCTTTAAATCAATGTGATAAACGAGTTAGGTCAAAAGTAATCCAAAATTAGTCTGATTATATTACCTAAAATGTGTAATGGATTACATTACTGACTACAAAATTTGTCTTGTAATTTGAAATCAGTAGCAAACTACAATTTGCAAGTACTTTACCCACCACTGCTCACCTCTAAATCTACTCCTAAAAGTACGCACCTCTGGCTGTAAGGCATATCATGATAAACCTTATCAAATATATCTCTCAGCTCACATATGGCCTGCTGTATTTGAGAAATTTGTTAAATAACAACTCCAAGAAAGAGAAAAGATGAGAATATTGCTTGTAGGTAGAGTGTCATTCCACATTTATCATCAAGAGCTTCCTTTGGCCCAGTCTTGTTCGGCTTGGCTTGGCCTGGTCCAGATGATTGTATACAATATGGCAAGATGAGAACAAACTCGGCTGCAACAGGAGAATGAATGAAAAAAAAAAGGAGAGCTCTGGCCGGGATTCGCCACAGGGCACAGAAAGGGCACAGCTGCGGGATAATTCATAATCTCATCTAAAACTAATTTACATACATCATTCAGTCCGCTTACACAAACCCAACACCACAAGTTAATTTCCCCAGTGTCCCAAAGCATCATTATGTTTTAATTGCTTGGCTATATTTTTGCATGAGACCTTATATATGTGCAAGCTTTCGCCGCTAGTGCAAATACACAAACCCAACGGGGTCAAGGATTAAACACGACCTTGCGAATTACATACACATCGGGTCGATAATGGGAGCGTGATACATATTAGATATTACATCCTTTTGTTCTTCGTATATATTGCCGCCCCTCAGGGCTTTGACTCGTCGATTCGGTATGTTAGTTATCTGTAAACAAACTTGCGGTTTCCATGCTTGTAAAGTCGATTCTCAAGAGAGTAACGGTTTAATCTGCGTCTGCGTTGTCGTTTTTTTCTCTCTCACAGCTGCGGGATTCATAGAGACCGATGTTTTCTTTATCTCTCTCTCTCTCCCTCTGTTTCTTGATTGTGCTCCATGTGGAGTTATAATTCATAACGACATTCTAATCTTATTGGATTGTTTGCATGGGTAAATATTTATCAGCGGTTGATCTAACGCAGTGTAATGACGCGTTGATGGAGTCATTTATTATTCAATCAGACAGAGGGAGTCGCGTGATTAGCCGTGTGTCACCGCTCCGCTCGTCTGCTCACACACGCCGTTCGTTTGGAGGCGGGCGGGTTACATTTGCATAAAAATAGATGGGAGTCCCTAAAGTGAGGTGCTACTTGCTGTCTAGTTGCAGAGATCGATTTAATGAAGAGTTTATTGAGACGGAAATAACTCACTCTGATGGTTCTTGCGTTAAAGGAGTAAACAGCGACATACACGACTGTCGAGCTCGTGTTCCTCTGCTGTTTCTCATTCTTGTGTTGAGTTTAAGTTTCCAGGTCAAACTATCTATATGTAAAATGCAGCATTAACCTGTAGTTCAGATGTGCTTGTCTTGTATTTTTGGGTGTTTACAGCAGTAGTTCAGTAAAAAATGGAAGATTCTGGCAGGGTTTACTTACGCTCATGTTGTTTTAAACTCCATTCCATATAATGGAATATAAACGGTGACTGCAGCTTCCAATCTCTAAAACTGAAAAACAACAACAACAAAACATAAAAGTGGTGACTTGCGCACTGTATTTCAAGTCTTACCATTCAAAACTATTTAGTTTTTTTTCTTTTCAGCAATGATGATCAAAAATGACAGTAAAGACTTTTAAATTGTTACAAAGATTTCTATTTCAAATAAATGCTCTTCTAAGGTTTCTACAAAAATATCATGCAGCACAACTGTTTTCAACATTGATAATAATCAGCAATGTTTCTTGAGCAGCAGATCAGCATATTATACTGATTTCTGAAGATCATGTGACACTGAAGACTGGAGGAATGAAACTCAGCCCTACATCACAGGAATACATTATATTTGAACAGATATTACAATAGAAACAGCTATTTTAAATTGTAAAACAATAATCAAAAAAAAATTTGTAAAAAAATAAATGCTGCCTTGAAAGAGACTTCTTTTAAAAGCATTTAAAAAAATCTTATTGACCCCAAACTTTTGAACGGTAGTGTGTAAGTCATACTATGTCATACATTTGTACTAATTTGAGATATAATTACTATTATTATTATTGGGATAACTATTCCTTTAACTCTTTCTATTTTTGAAAAAAACTTGCCAGCCACCGCCAGCATTTTCACAAAAATGTCATGGCCTCCAGAATATTTTGTTGTATGAATATCTGAACATGCAATACATCAAAATAAAGAACAGAGCTTCTACTTTTAAACAAACATTTCTGTTTTATTCTGGCTTCAAGCATTCTTTTTTATTTTATAGGTAATGTAGGTAATGTAGGTAAGTATAATAAAAAAAAAGCAGCATTTTGATCAAAAAGCTGATAAAATCAAGTTTTTATCAAAGACTACATCTGGATCATATTCAGTTTGTTGATCAAAGCTTAGATGCAGTGGATCGCTTCCATCAACACCAAAGCTTCACAGTCCTTCACCGCTTCCTTGATCGATTTTCATTGATATGCTGTTTATTGTTGATGATCACATTATTTTTCATATGCATCTGCTTACATATGAGATCGCACGTTTCTGCGTCTTCCTAATCTGTGTTTTTGATCGGGAGATAGTGGACTCATTCAGGAGATGCGTAATAGTGCCCCCGAGTGTATAACAGTGAAGACACGGAAACCTGGAAAATGAAATCACCTCATTCTATGCATTCAGAATGATTGTTTCTATACATAAGTTACTTACGAACCACTCCATCATATATATCATAACTAGATCTGTTACATATTTATTTATTTGACTTATAGGTTTTTTTTGTGTTCCTTTTAGCCATATCTTGCAGGTCTGATGGACTGCTGTTTTTGTCCTCCATGTGGCACACTTATGAAAACAGATCCCGCTTTCTGCCTCTAATACATTTCACTGCTTCCTCCCCAAGGCTTTGCGATTATGGAAATGGCAGATAACTTGAATTAACCTTGTTTCCAACTGTACTAGTACAATTAGCCAACGATAAAGCAAGGCGACCTTTTGACCTCTGCATGTGCTCTGCTTTTAACAATCCCAGTACTTAGGATGAGCCTGTTCAGTAATTGACAATGAGATACATCCTTACTGAGACGTGTGTGTGTGTGTGTGTGTGTGCTGTGCTGTTCTCTCCCCTCAGGGCCCAGAATTTGTTCAGACAGGCTATGCGTTCTCCACTCATCCTGTTCCATGTAGTTCCAGCGGTGAAGAAAGCCCAGTACGAGCTGCTGTCTCAGAATGAACTGGGTCTTCAGGCTGCTTCGGGCCCCGGGGACAGGGCCAGTCTGGTGGGAGGAGGTGTCGACTACAGCCCATGGAGAATGTCCAAAGCCGAATCGACCCTGGGCTATCCCACATTACCGCACATAGCAAACACATCAAACAAGACCCCACCGGGCCCCAACCAGCCCTCCAGACCCACCAGTGCCGCCTCCACTGTGGGCTACTCTAAAAAGATCGGCCGCAAATTCAATGTCCAGCTGAGGAAAGGTATGGCTACTCAAGTCTCATCATACTGATTCACAGCGCTTCACGGTAACATGACATTTCATATGAGTACATTTACCTAGTTAATTGAAATAGCCCACTTTGTCAGATTTGGTAGAGCGCTGATGGGTTGGCCCAGATGTGATTTGTAGACTTTTTCAAATCTGCAGTGTTTTGCAGAATGAATTTCATTGTGGGGAAATGTGTCTTATTGCTACTATAGCTGAAGCCACATTTATATATATATCTATATATAGATAAATTATATATAATATATATATTATATATAATAATCTATATATATAAATTATTTTTAATTTTTATTATTAAGCATTATTTCTGGCATTATATCCAGCATTATTTCAATTAACAACAACAATTTTTACTAGTTCTAGTTTTAGTTAACAATAACACTGATATGGCCAAAAGAATATGACCCCACACTCATACATGCGTGTTGAACTTTTAATTTAATAATTAATAATGATCAAATTGGAACAAATTCATAAGCACACAGTTCTCTAGAATGTCATTGTATAGCGTCACATTAAGATCTGTTTTAACTGAAGTAACCAAAATCTTTAATTAGACTCTGATGTCCAGATGCTTTTGGCCACTGAAGTGAAAATGTGAGAAATACACTCACACGAGACGTTTTGTTGCCCTGGCAATAAAAAATAGTGTACGCTATGCATTCATTTATTTTTTTGTTTGTTTTCCTCTGAAGTTACCTGTATCTTCTGCTGTTTTAATAGCTGATGATATCTGTGCGAACGGCGGTGTATGTTTTCCGCTGTAGCGACTAACATTGTGTAACTAATGCAGTTAGTACTTCAAAGGACTCGATCTGCTATTGTCAGGAAGTGCGGATGCAGCTTCCTCTCAGACTCACGTACGGCTCCAAATCCCATTCGCTCTGCACGGCAGCTGCATCTCAGCATTTCACACCGCGGGACAACTGGAAATGTCTATCAGAGATACCACAAACACACCCAAACAGACACAAACACACGCATGTTTATGCATAAACCAAGATGTCTGAGGAATATCTGTTACTGCTTATGCAGCAGCGCCTCTGATCTCCATTAGTGGCGGCTTTTGAGAAGAAAATGCTAGAACGTCAAGCCACGAAACTTTCTGTTTCTCTGATGCTGTTTTCCCTCCCCTCTTTGTCACCATGTCATAATCACACACTCCGGCGTGTTTAAATGAAAGAGCAAAAAGCAGTTTCTCTGTCCGTGGGCTTGTCTCATTCGCATCTATTAGGTTGACGCAGCAGGAGAGGGAGCGGTAAAGACACAATTAAATCCTGACAACAAATGGGCCGGGCTTCAGCGCGGTGTGAAATATGGAGTGGGTTGAGGAGGGCAGGCGTACGCCACGCTAGCCTTTAATTGAAAAGACAGCCGCGGGTGAAAGAGGGAGTTTTGTGCTGGTGTCTGACACGCAGCCTGTCGCATGCTGGAGCCTCTGTTAGGTGTTACTCAAGAGCTTTATGTGTGTTTGTAGCCTTTTTGGGCTGTAATATTCATAGAAGTGAGTAGACTGACAGTCCTCACACTATCTAGTATTGTCATAGTATTGGGAAGTGTCCTAGTTAGTTTACATCTTGTGAAAAAGAAGTACACTTAGACATACCTAGTTAAAAGAGTACTTCTTACAAAAACATATGCTTAAGTGTGAACTGAATGTAATGTTTTTGAACACTTAATTGCATGATAATTGCAATGAACTCAACATGTATTATACATTACATTTGTGTTAAATGAAATGAGCAAAAGCTTACAGTGCTTTTTTGACCCACTTAAAAACATATTTTTATGTAATTTCATAATTACCTGTGTTGGGGTGATGCATTATTGCAACTCCAGTTAAGTATTCAGATTACTTTTTTTTTCAAGTAACTAGTTAACTAGACACAGTAATTCTAATCTTGTTTACTATGTAGGGTGGTTAGTATGTAAATTGGGACACTGTCCTGACTAGCAGCCCTCTCTGGGAAACACTGGTGTAGGAGCCCTGAATCCAAACACGAACGCCACTCTTCACTATCAGTCCATCTTCATCTTCTCTCCCTGTGATTCGCAGAGATAGAGGGAGGGAGACGGGAAATGAACAAGCGCAGGGTGAATCGCCCGCTGGCGTCTGGCTGTGATGCAGCATATGTTGAACGCTGCGGTTCTGGCATGCGTGCTGGACTGAGCTGAGCTTGTGTTACAGGCTAAATACAGCAGATCTGTGGGAGCCTTCAGCATTTATCAGTACAAACACCGAAGGCTTGCTCTCTGCCCGGGACTTCACCTGGAAGCTGATGCACTCTCTCGTTTCGTCCCGTTTGCAGTGAGGTTATTGACCCTCGTCGGGCCTGTTTAATCTGTCAGAGCTCTCTCAGATTGGCTTCAACACGTCTGTGCCAGCTGAGAGATTTATTTGCTCTGGGCACTTTACCCACTTTACCCTTCTAGATTTATGAAAAACGGTGTTGTCTTTATATCAAATTCGAGTTTTATTCAGTGACAGGTGCACTGCTGAAATAAAATAATGCATCTAATGCTGTTTATACTCAAGGTTCATTCTGCTCAAGCGACTGTAGCGGTGAATAGCTCACATTTAGTGTTTTTATAGGCTTTTTTAAAACACATCAGTTAAAATGTAATGTAAAATCATATTTTATGCCTCCTACAACTCTTCTGTTTTAGTCAAGTCAATTCAGTCAAGTCTGCTTATTGTCAATTCTTCCACATGTACAGTACATACATACAGAGAATTGAAATTGCGTTACTCTCAGACCCTTGGTGCATACATATAACATAAATACAGATAGATACAGATTTAAATATAAAATACAATTATACAAATATACAAATAAGGTAAAATTTAAAAATATATATATAAAGCACAAGGTATATGGAAGATAGAGTGCAAACCAGTAAAGTAAACAACAGTGCAGATATAGTGATTGTAGTGCAAAAAAAAAGATTTGTAGTGCAAAAGAGCTTATTTCAGACTGATTAAAGTGACAGTGTGTGTGTGTGTATTTGGGAGGGGGAGTGGGAGAGTCCGTCAGAGGGTCAGAGTTCAGTGGTGCGTGGGGCAAGAGAGGGGGGGGGGGGCAAGGTCGGGAGGGAGTTCCGCTTCCTGACAGCCTGATGGATGAAGTTGTCCTTCAGTCTGCTGGTCCTGGCCTTGAGACTCCGCAGTCTCCTCCCTGATGGCATCAGACTGAAGAAGCTGTGTGTCGGGTGGGTTGGATCACCTGCAATGCAGAGGGCTTTGCGGGTGAGGCGGGTGTTGTAGATGTCCTGAAGGGAGGGGAGAGAGGCACCAACGATCTTCTCAGCTGCTCTCACTATGCGTTGAAGTGTCTTGCGGCAGGACGCGTTGCAGGCGCCATACCACACAGTGATGCAGCTGGTCAGGATGCTCTCGATGGTGCCTCTGTAGAAGGTGCACATGATGGGGGCCGGGGCTCTGGCTCTTCCCAGTTTGCGGAGGAAGTAGAGACGCTGCTGTGCTTTCTTGGCCAGTGCTGCGGTGTTGTCAGTCCAGGAGAGATCCTCTGTGATGTGCACACCCAGGAACTTGGTGCTGCTCACCCTCTCCACAGTCACACCATTGACGGTCAGAGGGGCATGCTGAGTGCGCACTCTCCTGAAGTCAACAACAATCTCCTTCGTCTTCTCCACATTCAGAGAGAGACTGTTGTCACTGCACCGCCAGGCGGCTCACCTCGCTCCTGTAGTTTGTCTCATCTCTGTTGCTAATGAGACCCACTACAGTCGTGTCATCCGCAAACTTGATAAGGAGGTTGGAGTTGTGTGACGGTGTGCAGTCGTGGGTCAGCAGAGTGAAGAGGAGGGGGCTCAGCACACATCCTTGGGGGGCCCCAGTGTTCAGTGTGATGGTGCTGGATGTGTTGCTGCCGACCCAAACTGCCTGAGGTCTTCCAGTCAGGAAGTCCAACAGCCAGTTGCACAGCGAAGTGTTGAGCCCCAGCTGGACCAGTTTGTGAATGAGCTGTTGAGGGATGATTGTGTTGAATGCTGAACTGAAGTCTATGAACAGCATTCTGACGTATGAGTCTTTTTTGTCCAGGTGTGTGAGTGCTGAGTGGAGGGTAGTGGCGATGGCGTCATCGGTCGAGCGTTTGGACCGATATGCAAACTGGAAGGGGTCCAAGGAGGGGGGGAGGGCAGACTTGATGTGGTGCATGACTAGCCGTTCAAAGCACTTCATGAGGATGGGGGTAAGTGCAATTGGACGGTAGTCATTGAAGCAGGATGGAGACGACTTCTTTGGGATTGGAATGATGGTGGTAGCTTTGAAGCTTGTGGGGACAACAGCCTGACTTAGCGAGATGTTGAAAATGTCTGTGAAGACATCGGTGAGTTCCACTGCACAGTCTCTCAGTACACGCCCAGGAATGTTGTCAGGACCCGGAGCTTTGCGTGCGTTGATCCTGCTGAGGGATCTCCTCACGCTGTCCGGGGACAGCGTCATCACCTGGTCGCCGGGAGGAGGTGTAGTCTCCTGTGCAGTGGTGCTGTTTTGTGCCTCAAAGCGAGCGAAGAAGACGTTCAGCTCGTTCAGCAGAGAGATGGTGCTGTCACAGGTGCGTGGTGGGGGCTTGTAGTCCGTAATGGTCTGTATCCCCTGCCACAGGCTCCGAGTGTCTCTGCTGTCGCTGAAATGATGGGCTATCCTCCTGGAGTACTGTCTCTTAGCCTCTCTGATGCCGCGGGAAAGGTTGGCCCTAGCTGTCTTCAAGCCCACCTCATCTCCAGCTCTGAAGGCAGTGTTCCGCGTCATCAGGAGTCCGTAGACCTCCCCTGTTAGCCACGGCTTCTGGTTGGCCCGGACAGTGATGGTCTTTGTGACTGTTACATCATCAATACACTTGGTGATGTAGGCAGTAGTCTGTGAGTACTCCTGGAGGTCTGTGGTGTTATTGTATGTGGCAGCCTGCTTAAACATATTCCAGTCAGTGGTGTTAAAACAGTCTTGAAGAGCCTCTGACGACCCTTCCGGCCACACTTGTATCTGTTTATGAACTGGTTTGGTGACTTTAACGAGCGGTCTGTATGCAGGCATTAGCATGACAGTGATGTGGTCTGAGGCACCGAGGTGGGGGAGGGGAAGGGCCTTGTAAGCTCCTCTCTGTGTGGTGTAAACAAAGTCCAGAGTATTGTTTCCCCGTGTTGGAAAGTCTATTTGTTGGTGTATTTTTGGGAACACACTCTTTAGGTCTGCATGGTTGAATCCCCAGCCAAGATGAGAAAAGCATCAGGGTGGGCTGTCTGCTGCTCACTGATGTGCTGGTACAGTTCATTCAGTGCCTCGCTCCTGTTGCTGTTGCTGGAGCTGGGAGGGATGTATACAGCAACGAGCAGTATGGCTGTATATTCCCTCGGTAGATAGAACGGCCGGCACTTAATAATCATAAACTCCACCAGGGGTGAGCAGTGTTTGCAGACCACAACAGCATCGCGGCACCATGCATCATTGATGTAAACACAAAGCCCTCCGCCGCGGGTCTTACCTCCCTCGACGCAAGCTCTGTCTGCTCGATAGCATGTTAGCTGGTCGAGATGAATAGCGCAGTCCGGAACTCTGTTGTTGAGCCATGTTTCCGTGAATACAAAAACACAACAGTCTCTTACAGTCGTCTGAGTTGAGCGTAGTAGTCGGATGTAGTCCAGTTTATTGTCCAAAGAGCGTACGTTAGCCAGTACGATGGTGGGGATAGTGGCTTGTGTGGGTTAGCCGCTAGCCTAGCCCGGATACCTCCGCGCTTACCCCTCTTCTGCTTCCTCTCGCGCCGCTTGTGGCGCCTCCGCTGTGGGCGAGATGCAGTAGTGGGGGTCGGTGATGTTGTGGGCCTCCGGAGCAGACCGAGATCCCTCAGCTCTTCGGTGTGCGCAGAGTTTAAGTCTAAAAATGTGGTTCTGCCGACATCGGGCAGAAACTCACGACAATATGCGCGCTTAGAAACAAATAGACACGACGAATGCGTACAAAAACACTGCGACTCACAAGACAAAAAACCGAAAACACCTTTTTGTCGGGAGAGAGAGAAGCCGCAGCGGGTGAACGCGCCGCCATCTTTGTGAAGAAATTGGTTTTAAGGTCTATCCCCAGCTTTTTCCAACTCTCTTGTTGAATTTAAATGCTTGATGTTGTGTTCCTTGGTTATATGGTAACTCTATTACTTTTCTATTACTATTATATTTTATTCATATTTTTTATAATAATGATTTATTATGTACACAGCTTCTGTAAGTAACACGCAGGACACATAAATTTCCTCCATTTCGGTGTCTTGAGGGTGTGGGAATATAATAACAATAATTATTTATTATTATGTTTGTATGTAATGTATGTATGTATGTCAAACAGGGAAATTCTCAGGAAAAAGTTATTTTGTCCCATTTTTACAGTTTTGATAATTTAATGGATAATAAGGCAAATATGATTTTTTTTCTCTGCTAAGTGGATGTGGGATGTGTCTGTTCTCCCACTGGAGCTTCACTCATTTAAAGAGTCTTCCTTCTCTTTCCGTTAGTCCATTTGTCTTTTTTTGTTATGATAATCTTAAAATAGCACTTTAAGAGGTCTAAGACCACACCGTCCTCTCTCATTTGTCTTTTCCTCCTGCTTTCTCTCTCAAGCCCTCATAAATTAATGCATTGCGGAGAACATTTTCCTAATTTTCTTCCTCAAGCTGTAATTTTCTGTACTGCCTTACATTGCTTGATTTTTTTAAGCTTTAAGACTTTGGCACAGTCACATAGACAGCATTTTTTATTATCTTTCTCTCACATAATCAAAAAAACCCAGAAAAAACCCTGTAAGTAGACCGTGCCACATACGTGATTAATTAGCGCGGGGCTATTAGTGTTCCATCCCTGTAATTACTTGATTGTAAGCCAAATTGATTGTTGACAGCTAAATGTCCTAATGGCTGAAAGTTTGATTGTAGTAATTATCCTGTAGGGGGCATCAGGTGGGGTTTTGATAGCCTCACAGACTTGTTATTGACTCTGGCTTCACTTCTGCCGGCTGTGGCCGTACGTCTTGGAGCAGTTAGCCCAGCACCATAACAAACATAAACCATTTAGAGAACAGCACAGCTACTGACCCCAGACCAGCAACACCGGCTTATGCTGCGGCAGGCTTGTGTTCTTTGGAACGTGGGAGTTTCAATACAAGTTAAGCTCAATCAAGGGCATTTGTGGCATAATGTTCATTATCTATATATAATAGATATATAGTCTATGTTATATATAATGTATGATTATTCTGAGAAACGCTGTAGTGGAAGTGGATCGGACCGAGCATTAAAACACACTTCTAGCCAATCACCAGTAAGGGGCGTGTCCACTCATGATAGGGGAGTTGCCTGTGCTGCATAGCATGTTTGTAAATTTGGGGGCGGAGCTATTAAGATAGAGGTGTGATCCTTTTGGGTAGGGGCGTGTATGTTTTGGTGATTTCAAATATAAACAGAGTTTCTCAAAAATCACTTACTGCACCTTTAACGTTTGCAAATTGGCCCCATTCACTTCTCTTGTGAAGATTCGATCACATTAGTAAAATGTTGGTGAAATTTCATGGGCAAATGCCCAGTAATGATTAATAGTGTACTGATGTATGAAGAGAAGAGAAGTCACGGAAATCACCAAGCAGCTTTCTGTAAGTCAACACATCCAACTTTAACCCGTTGCTAAATCCACGTTTTAAAATCTTTCACCCTCATGTGAAGTTCCAGATTTGCACCAATTTCTATTGAAATGAATGGATTTTGCCTGTGAAAATTAGCAGAATAATGTTAAATGTGACCGTTATTCTGTCCCTCACTTTTCGACTCCCTTTATTTATTTGTGTTATGATGCCACAAGTGTTGTTTTATTGAGCATAACTTGCTTTGATGCTGGAATATTGTGTTTAACCTTTTGAAAAATTCCCTTTTTGTGCACAAACCATGAACACGACATTTCCCAGATATGATATAAGCGAACACAGACAGTCCTGAAGGCTACGAATGTGTCTCCAGATAAAAACACGTGTCTGGCCTATCAGTCTCTCTATCTCCCCCACTGCCTTTTCTTTTACCATTACAGCCGTTGTTGGGTTGATAAGGTCAACCTTACTGATCCCTCTGTGTCCCGACCATTACTCTTTCTCTCCGCTTCTCCTACATCTGCCTATTCGTATTCATTTGGCACTCCCAAAAAGGTCATTTTGTGGACAGGGAGCAAATTGCTGTGCGTACCCCATGTCTGAGCCTAACTACATTTTCCAGGATTTACTAATGTCTGTGGCGAGCTGTAAAGCTCAATTTGCCTGATGCATGCGCACATCAAGACCCTTCAAAGCTGGGTTTGAAGGGAGTTGGCCTTCTTTTCAATGAGGAAAAGCAAATGTCTACAGTGTGTGTTCTGGAGGAGCTGGCATGACGACCCGAGCATGTCATGTTACTGCCCCGCTAGATTTGTAAAGCACGTGCCTCTGAAACACACGGGTCTAAATTTGAAGTCACGCTGCGGTTGTGCCGCGCACACAGATGGGTTTGAAACGTTTAATTAGGGTGGCCTGTGTTGCCATATGCTTGGGCTTTGCCTGTGTAATTTGTATTTGTGCGCACAGGTGGTCATGGAACACACTGTTTGTTTCTCTATAACCTTTAAAGACATAAAAATATCCCGTCTGATGGATTCAGATTAGTTATTAGATACAGTAGACTTGAGCAGGACTGTAATTTTACTGCGGACGATATGCAATCCGTGTCATATATAGAATTCACGAAATGTTTGCAACACTTTAGCTGTTTTTCAAAGAAATTAATACTTTTATTCAGCAAGGAAATTCATCAAGAGACATTTAAAATGTTAAAAAAGTTTTCTATTTCAAATAAATGTTGTTCTTTTGAAAAATAAATTTGAAAAATAAAATGTATCACAATTTCAGCATTGATAATAATCAGAAATGTTTCTTGAGCAGCAGATCAGCATATTATACTGATTTCTGAAGATCATGTGACACTGAAGACTGGAGGAATGATGCTGAAAATACAGCTGCGCATCACAGAAATAAAATACATTTTACAATATATTCGCATAGAAAACAGCTATTTGAAACCGTAATTATTTCAGAATTTTTACTGAATTTTGTAATAAGCCTTGGTGAAAAACAATTGCACTTAACTCAACATTTTGAGTGGATATGAGTGTTCAAGATAAAGAAAAATAAAAATCCTATCAAAAAAATCTAGTTTAAAACACTTGCCAAGTTATTAGATATGTATTTTTATATTGATGTTGGCTTTATATGGTAATATGATAACTGAAACGAATACATTTGAGTACTAAAATTACTAAAACTGAACGAAATAAAAATAAACTAAATGTAAAAATACATCTAAAAAAATATAAAAATAAGACTTAAACTAAAATGAAAATGAAAACTAAAGTTATAAATATATATATCTCGCAAAAATAATATAAACAAAAAAATACAAAAAACATTAATGCTGAAACAAAACTAAATGAAAACTGGAAAAGATCTTTCCCAACCATAAAATATTCTAATCTTTAAAAAAAGAATAATAATAATTAAACACAGAAACTGAAATAACATGAACATAACCAAAGTCTATCAAAAATTACGAACACTTAACTAAAATCTTATTCCAAAAAAATTTTTTAGGGGGGGGGGTTTAGGTTCACAGTTAAATAAATTTAAATATATAAAACAAACAATAAGTAAATAAAAATATGTGCTGTAAAAAGTGACATTTTACAACCCAAACTAAGCTTAAAAATGTGAAATTACATTCCCAGACGGTCATTGTTTGATCTCTAGCCAGACTCTTTAGTTCATTTACACATGCATTGTTTGTTATTTTTGTGTTGTAGGTCCGGAGGGGCTGGGTTTTAGCATCACCTCCAGAGACGTCCCGATTGGCACTTCCGCCCCCATATATGTGAAGAACATCCTCCCGCGTGGAGCCGCCATCCAGGACGGCCGTCTGAAAGCTGGAGACCGGCTGCTCGAGGTGAGAAAACCTGGAAGCGGTTGAGAGCGACGAGTGACATCACACGGCCCTCACTTCCTCTTCCTTTTCACAGCTTCCTGAACTTTCAGCACCATATACTGCTTTTCTTATTTTAAAATCCCAACAATAGTCCATTCTGCTTGGTCTATCGGAGGCAAGACGTCCATTGTTTTCCTCTCTCCCTTGTGAGAAGCACTTTCCTTTTTAGTTTGGGAGAGTGAATAATCTCAATAAAAGAGAATGGACAAAAAGAAGTTTAGCTGATGGCTGATTTACAGTGACAGCCAATCAACAATGGCTATTTCATTTAGAAATGGAGCAGGACACCTGCAGGCTCTCATGCCAGATGCTACCGCGGAGCCAGAACGTCATCCATTTGGCTTAACAAACCCTGATTCATCGCTTTAATGGAGTCGAGGCCTTTCAGAGTGCTTTCGCTTCACCCTGTGCCTTTATGTTGCCATAGAAATATCAGGACAGTACTTCCTGTTGTCATGGTCACAATAATGCGACTGCAGTTAATTGTAATGCTTGATTGGATGTACAGTAATTACATGGAATATAATTCAGGTTTTATTTGTTGCTTTATTAAACACTCTTTCAAATGTCTCACATCAGCATCCTGTAACGTCAAATTTGACAGCAGCGCCACTTTTGCAGAGGTCAAGCTTTTTAATATGATGCTCAAACCTGTTTAAAGGGGTCATATAATGCTACATGCACTTTTACAAGTTGTTTGAACTGAAATGTGTGTTGGCAGTGTGTGTACACAACCACCCTAAAATGATAAAAATCCACCCAGTGTTTTTTTTTTTATCTGGTTAAATGTTTTCCCCTTTTTTCAAATCGAGCCGATCTCAGATTCCTGTCTGTGGGGGGGGGGGGGGGGGGGGGTGAAAAAAAAACGTCACACAGACAGGCCCCTCCCACGATAGTTTGATTGACAGTAGCGTTTCAGCACAGACTGGACTGGCGTCTTACCTTAGCTCCGCCCTGAGTGACTGTCATCAGTCCGCCATTGTTTCACCGCCGGAGCAGATGTAGACAAGAATGACTCCTAACAAGCGATTGAGGTGTTCTGTTGTTGGATGTAATAATGAACAGCAGTCATCGTTTACTCCCGACATCTGAACTCGCAGTTGATTACATGGTTTCTGAAGGGAATGCGACCCCGATCTACATAAATGCATCTATGTTCACTCGAATCATTCGTGATCCAGCCTCATCTACAGAAAAAATGAGTGTTTTCGGTTTTTTTAACGAATCTTTGCAGATCGCCTTTCCTAATAATATGCTAATTAGCAAGTTTCACACGATGAATGCGGCTAAAGTAAACAGTCCTTCTGAGAGCAGCTCGGCAGAGAGGGGCGGTGTCAGCATAGCTCATTAACATTTAAAGAAAATGCTACAAATCTGCATGCTCTGAAAAGAGTTGTTTTTGACAGGGTAAAAAAGGTGTTTTTTTACACTACCATTGAGAAATTTTAACCAAACTATGTTACAGACTTTTCATTAAGACCCTAAAGAATTACATCAACTTGTGGAAAATGGGCATCCAACGACCCCTTTAAACCAATGATTAAGTGTGTATTATATACTATATTTATTTCTGAATTTGGAATATTAATGTATTATGGAAGTTATTGTTAGCTAAAACTATTAAAAGTAGTTTTCGGTAATTTAAATAAAGCTGAAATAAAACAAATATAAATACTGGATAAAAACATAATAGGTTAACATGCAACTAAATATAGTTTTTATTTATTTTGAATTTGTTTTTATTGTTTATATTTTTCTGTTTTCGTTCTAATTTCAGTAATTTTTTTACATGTTTTTTTTTTTCCCCATGTTTATTTTTTTTGTTTTAATTAAAATACGTCTATATAGTTTTTTTATAAATTTTTTTATTTTATTTTTTTTTTTATTTAAATTGGAGTTAATATTGCCCTGGCAACTAGCTGAAAAAAATATTTTATTTAAAGTTGACTTTATTTCAAGTTATGCTTTTTTATGGTTTTAATTAATTAATTTAGTTTTAGTTAACTATAATAACTTTGCAAGTATTGCTTAAATTATTTGACATTTCTTAACTAAAACGAGTAAAAATAATTGAATCTAAAATATTATTAAACAATAATAAATGACAAAACCCAAATTAACAAAGTGACTAAACCTATCGAATGAAAACTGCAAATTATAAAAAGCTAAGAATAATGCATGTTTGAAAATAGGACTAAAATACATTTATAATAATGTGTGTGTGTGTGGGCATCTTATTATTTATTATTTTATATAATATAAAAAATGATTTAGAAATTATTGTGTTTGTTTAGTGTATGTGGTTTACAAAATGAAAAATATACATTGACGGAAATGGAAAATTTGCTTCATTGTTGAGACAAAGGAGCAGCATTTTGCTGTCAGATCCTCATTTTTCTGATGATTTCTGTTTGTGTGGGTGTAGGTTAACGGAGTGGATCTGAATGGTAAGACACAGGAGGAGGTTGTGGCTCTGTTGCGCTCGACTCCCATGGGAGGCACTGTAGGTCTTCTCATCGTCAGACAAGAGGACACTTTCCTGCCCCGCGAAGTGGTGAGTCACACGCTCACACTCCCACACACCTAAATGTGCAACCATCTTAAAATGGCTTAACAATAGCCATAAATAGTCTTCTTGATATCACACAGAGTTCATATAGCACCATGGAATGGCCTCTTCAACTCTTTCCCTGCCTCTGGCCTATTTAGGTCACATGTGTGCTGCCACTTGCCTTAACTCGTTTTGAAGTCATTATTATTTCTATAAAAGGTAATTCAGGAGTGCAGATGAACTCCAGGCTGCCTTGGCATTTGTATGCAGATTTTTTTTTTCTTGGTCAACATTCCATAAAGATGCTTCTGTATTCAGCCAGTGCTGAAGGTTCCCATTGGCTGTCTCAGTGATCTGTTGCTTACAGCATCAGTAAAATTCCTCCTTTGCACTTAGCAGTGTTGATGACAGGAAGTCTAAATCCTGATATATGAATGCTTCTAGCTATGCAAGCTTGATTTGTTGCAAAATGCGTCAAGACAGTTTGAAGAGAATTAAGCTGAGCAAGAAAGTCCAAGTTAGTTACTGTCTACATGTTTATAGCTAAAATTGTTAGCCACTAGTTACCTGAATTTAAAGGTAACTATGTCTACTATCAAAATTGCAATACAGACCCAAACAATGTGACTCTGTCAACACAGGCTAATTGCAAAAACATGCCTCTACCTACATTTGTGCAAAATTCCAAAAACGTACCTATAGGCCAACATACAATTTACTGCCGTTTCCAGCTGAAATGACCACTAGAGGCAGTGAAACACCAACAACTTTTATTATTTTTCATGCAAATTATGATTACAGCAGTAGATTATCAATTAATCATCATTTTCACCATAGCACATTGTTGGTGCACTAGTGCATTTTGATGTTTGCATCACATAACCAGCTCCATATGTATGGCTTTTCTGATGTAGTAAACTTGCTCTATAGCGCACCCGGTACAACATTGCTCTTACGAGTTCCATAAAAACACGAATCACGAGAGTCTTAAAGACTTGTAGAAACAAGCTAAAATGTCACTGTTGCTTCAGCAAATGCATTTTTATCTCACATTTGATTTTGTTAACACTATTGCTTAGGTTTAGTGTAGGTGCTATGTTTTAGCGTCACTCACAGGACATTTCATTTCCGAACAAGTACAAGTTGGATACAAGTACCAACGTAATAAAACCTTGCCGGATTCATGTGTTTCTGTTTTAGATCAAATTTAGCATGCTTTTAGACTTTCCACTTGGAAAGTGTCACAAAACGTGCAAGAAGCAACATCGTTTTTTTTCAGAGAAGTCACCACAGGACTGGGTTGGACTATGTCTTCGTCAACCAATGGCAGAGTGTTTAGGAATCTGCTTTTTTTCCTCTCTCTCGCTTAAAAAGATTCAAAATACCATAGAGTACACACCCAAACCTATCGAAGAGGCCAGCATGTTTTGATGTGTGCCATCTTCATAGAGGCTTGAAAAACACGTCCCCGGAAGAAAGTTCAAATGCGGGCTGATTGATTTTGGCCTTATTTAAGTTTGAGGTGATTGAGAGCGGGTGAAGATGAGGTTTGACTTCCTTTCTTTGGCTCCAGCAAGATTTGATTAAAGACACCATCAATGAAGACACAGTTTCTCCAACTCTCCCGCTCCACCTCGTTTCTCATCAACTCCCCCTTAAAATGTGGAGTTTAAGACATCAGAACGACAGGGGTGGGAAGAGAGAAAGCGAGGGAAGAGATAAACTGTTGGACGCTTCATTACTCTTATTGTCACATTAACATTCAGGAGGCTTCGGCTTTTCAATGCACCCCGTACAGGCATTAAAGGATCTCAATAATCCATACAAGTATGTTCATAAAAATCAGATTACAAACGCATCACTCTACTGCTGACAGTTATTGCAAATAAAGTGGCGAGAGAGAGGACAGTGGAGGGTTATTGATGCTATTTTGTAGGTCTCCATGAGGGAGAGAGAGCGTGATGGTTTAATATGATGCTATGGGAACCTTGTCATGTGAGCCAATCACAGTGCCAGACTATTAACGCATCATCAAGGAAGTTCTAAATCAAAAGACTGACACACTCTGCTACAGTGACAGGTTACAGTCTAATAAATCAAAACAGCCAAGCATTTAGTCTATGCTTTATGATATTCAAAGACACAACGCAATTAACCTCAAATTATTATAATGACATCAGGAGAGAAAGTAACAGAACGGAGAAAGAACAGAACCGCTAATGTGCTGAGGGGCCTTATTTATTTATTTTAATTTATCTGCACGCATACGATTAGCCTCCGAGGCTCCGAGGGAATTGCAGACATTTTACGAAAGCGTGAGCTTCAAATGCGGGCAGTGACTTATTGATAGGGGCGTCAGCATTAACCTTTGCTCACAGCCGAAGTCTGGTCCTGAGGGAACTGCAGAAAAATGAGCTTTGATGCCCCCGGCCGGCCCTCGCCCTTTAGAGAAAAAGAGAAAGAGAATCGAGAGGAGGAGTCTGCACCATGGGCATGTTCGGTGAACTCCAAAGAAGCTGTTGTGCCGGAATCGATGAAGTGCTGTCCTTGGAGTGTTCTGGAGTGTGGCTGAGGGGCTGGTGTTAGTTGAGTGCAATTATAGGTCATGTGGCACTCAAAGTGCAGTGTGTCATGGTCAGTGTCATATACTCATGAGATTACTGCTCTTTAAACAACTGATTTGTTGCTTGGTTTGCTACTCCTGACAGGTAGATTGAGACTCGCTGACAAATTTGACCCATTCTGGGTCAGTCTCAGTAAGTCCTTGCTGAACAGACTACAACCCTTCCTTTCCCACTGAATGTGACATACCTCGACTGATACCAAGTTTTGCTTTCAGCCGGTGGTGTCAGTGTGGTAATTTCGATACATCATTTTAAATTGAAGTGTCCCCAACTAAGCAAGCCAAAAGGTGACAGTGGCAAGGTTCCCACACTCCATCAGAAATGGAGAAAAAAACTTGGCAGAAGAGAGGTTCAGATGCTCCTCTGGCCTAATGGGGAACCAGTTCTCCTGTGGTCTTTGCTTAGGCCAAGGGAGAACTGGTCACCCATGTGAGTCTGGTTTCTTCTTACATCAATTACACTATTTCGATTTTGAGCACCTAACCCAACCGCTACCCCTGATCCTTACATTTGTCAATATCAAACAAAGGATATAACAGACATATGCAACTATAGTCACAATTAAAAAAACAAAAGACAAACATTCCAAGTCTTCTAAAGCTAAATGATTAATTTGCGTAAGGAACAGACCCAAAAGTGATCACCGCCTCCAGCCGTGACGTTCAAATCATAAACACATTACAAATTGCCACATGAAAGAAGCGTTATGTTAGGGTTGATTGTTGTGTGCTTTGTGACTGATTGCATCATGTTAATGTTAAGATTTATCTTTTGTATGGGATGTGACTTTGTTAATGGAGTGGGAATATTTTCAGCGATTAAGGCCTGAAGTTTCACTCTGTTCCTCATAAAAATATATTGTATGACTCCAGAGGACTTGGGATATAACACGGGCTGATTGTAATGCTTATACTGTTTTCTGGTCAGTTTTTGCCCTAAATTCCTGTGACTGTACTTTTGTCTGACTGTTACGTGTTTTATATTGTTGAGAAATTGTTCAGGGAAGGGTTGTGGTTAGGTGCTCACTTTTACAAATGCATGCAAAGAATTAAGGGATCTGATGCACAAGGCAAACAAGTAAAGGAGTAACCTGCACATTGAAAAATTTTGCCCAGTGCATTAAAAACTGATGCCAAGGGGTCCTGACCAAGAGTCAATATGTGACGAGTTGGGAGTGAGAACATGTTGGTAAATCTATCATCAAGTTCATCTTTGGAAGTGGTCCATTGAAGAAGTCTGCAAACTTGTAAACAGGGCTTTGTTTTCTGCAGTTCAGTAAAATCCTGTATACACAAACGCTCAGGATTTGTGTAAAGCTAATCAGATTGGATTTTGCAAGAGCTCCATTATGTGTGCCGCATGCATAAAATTGGCCTCAAATAGTCTGTTAGTGCTCTACGGCAGTGACGTCTGAGACTATGGAGCACCTTGCCATCTTAACATTTACATCAGGTTTGTTTATTTCGGAAATTGAAAGAGAGCCTTGAATATAAACCAGTCATTTGTGTTTCAGAACTGAAAAAAAAAAGGATGTCAGAGGAGCAGTGTATAGTCAGTGCGATTGATGCAGAGGGTGAAGGATTAGGAGAAATGATGAAAGAGGGAGGGAGCACGACTCAGCGGGAGACGAATAGGCCAGAAGATGGAGAGAGAGGGAAAGAATGAGAGATGTGATAGGCATCTCAGGGAGCCATCAAAAACTCCACTGTGGAGAAAAGAAGAGAAAAAAGAGAACTGACAACAGTGGCAAGGGAGAAAACGTGTTTTGACAGACATCCTGCACTTGATGAAATCTTACCTTGCCACTTCGGTGAGACACACACTCACGAACACACTCCGAGGCTTGACAAACACCCTGCTGCTGAATTATTCATGTCAGAAAACGCAATTATCCAGCACACTAATGTGGCCAGCGGCAGTGTGAGAGCATTAGAACAACACAACTCACACACACAAGCAATTCCATCGTGTAAACAAAAAGCCCACCGTGTTCTTCTGCCGGCTGTCTGCACTGACCGCAATTTATCGTTCCTTTTGATCTCCCAGTGTGCACTGCTGAGAACGCTCAGAAGTTACGCGTGTTTGCGACCACTGCTAAGCCAGAGTGATAAGCAGTGATTGTACATCACCTCCTTCCCTCCGCAAAGTAAATAACTCATTGTGAAGACTTCAGCCACGCCAGGCAGAAGGGAACAAAGGAACGAGAGTAAATAAGAATTACCTCCAAAGCTTTGGCTGGAGATGAGACTGTGTTGATTGATATTAGCATGTTAACAGGTAGCGGCAAGGCGTCTTGAGTGGGGATGGACTCATGGGGATGCTTTGTTTTGCTTTGCTTTCATTTGTTTTGTTTTGCCTTTTGTTTTGTTTTGCTTAAATTTGCTTTGCTTTTGATTTTCGGGCTTTGCTTTGCTTTGTTCTGCTTTGCGTTTGCTTTTGTTTTCGATTTCGCTTAGCTTTTGTTCTTTTGCTTTGTTTTGCTTTTGTTTTGCTTTTGCTTTTGCTTTTGCTTTTGTTTATTGTTTTCTGCTTTTCACTTTTTGGGCTTTGCTTTTGCTTTGTTTAGCTTTGCTTTTTCTTTTTCTACATTGATCAATGTAGCCAATCACAGTTTTGAAAAAAAATGTAGTTTTGCACATCCCTGCTAGATGGAACATGACTAATGGGGAGAAATGGTACAGAACTATTCTTGAGACATTTGAACCTTTTTGTGAATTTGACACAATGTCTTAATTCACTATGGCATGATTGTGCATAGATTGGCAATATAAAATGGTGCAATTGGTGCATCCATGGCTCACCCCAAATACTTAAGGTTGATTTATATGTACTTGAGTGCTCGAGCAGCCCAAATTACCAAAATGCGCAGTCCTAGTCTTGACTGCAGTTGAGCCTTTAATGGCAGATTTGACAGATCAGAATGAAATCTCTGAGCAGTTTTGAGTAGGTTTGTTTGTACTCTTGAAACTGTTTCATATGCATCATTTTCTGGCTCAACTTCCTTGAAAATAACCCTATGAATGATGATGAGCTTTTTCTATTCATGTTCAAATAATGTGCCCATCTGTAGTCAATTGGAGCTCTCTCCAAATTGGAGTTGATGATCACGACTGTTGCCTTGTTCAAACATACAATAACTGCAACTCGTCAATGCTCTTGGCTGCGCCAATCCAATCCAAATCCCCCAGAACGGTCCAGATGACAGGGTGTATGGGAACCTAGTCACAGAACAGTAATTAAACACTACATTAAATTCCTCTTCATGACCAGTTCAGACTTCTCATGGATCCATTAGAGGCTGAATCTGCCAAGCTAAGAGAATCTTAATTGCGCAATTAATTTGAACGCTGATGTCTACTGACAGTTGGATTTATGGAGTCTATTGAGGCCAGATCCAGACAAATGTGTGACAGGTTCTATTTTAATACGGCTGATGAGTTGGCTTGATATCCCGCTAGTGACGCCCGTTTCACCAGTCATCAGAAAATCTGTTGTTTTTTTTCTGAACTTGTTCAGAAAGATGCAAGTTATTGTTTTTGAGTTATTGTTGCTCATTTCCTGTTTTGTTCCAGTTTCTCTCACTTCACTGTGAGGAGCGTTTCTATTTTTAAATGTTCTTTGGAAGGATTCTGTGAATGTTAAATTGTTAGGAAATGACAACAGCAATCCAACTTTTGTTTTCCCCAAATGGTCGCAATTATTCACAGTAGATCATATCATCGTTTCTCAGAATCACTTTGTACGCTCACACTTGCACACTCGTCTTTTCTAGTGCCAACAGAAAGGTCAGGTTTCGACATTTATTTCCCCATGAAGCCATTTTTGCTTTAAATCTGTTCACTGGATGTGGGAAACTTTAGAAACTCAGAGGGGGAAGAAATCAAATCAGCATGTTACCTGAACACTGGAGACTAGACTTGAGTTGTTAAATTAGAGATTGCTGGATGTGTTGATGGGAATGGTTGAGAGAGCTCTTTTGTGAGCTCTGGGAAATAGGAAGCATGTTTGTTCGTGCTCAACAAGTGCCTCTGATTGCCCAAGAGCTGTAGCCATCATTCACAGGTAGCCTTAAAACACAGACAGCATTGGTGTGTTCACAATGGCATACTACCTACTGTTTTTGAAAGGATGTAGCATGCAGTATACATATATCTGTATGTTTTCAGAATTTGCAGTGTAAGGATCTGTTCACACAGGACATTTTTGTGTCCATCTACACTATTTTTTTATTGTTGGTCTGATTGTTTTGTTGCAAACCTAGGCAGAATTGTGGATATGACGTACACTGCAAAAGCTTTCATTTTAACGCATCGTTCCCCCCCCCCCCCCCCCCCCCCCCCCCCCCCCCCCCCCCCCCCCCCCCCCCCCTCCGCCCCCCCCCCCCCCCCCCCCCCCCCCCCCCCCCCCCCCCCCCCCCCCCCCCCCCCCCCCCCCCCCCCCCCCCCCCCCCCCCCCCCCCCCCCCCCCCCCCCCCCCCCCCCCCCCCCCCCCCACCCCCCCCCCCCCCCCCCCCCCCCCCCCCCCCCCGCCCCCCCCCCCCCCCCCCCCCCCCCCCCCCCCCCCCCCCCCCCCCCCCCCCCCCCCCCCCCCCCCCCCCCCCCCCCCACCCACCCCCACCCCCCCCCCCCCCCCCCCTCCCCCCCCCCCCCCCCCCCCCCCCCCCCCCCCCCCCCCCCCCCCCCCCCCCCCCCCCCCCCCCCCACCCCCCCCCCACCCCCCCCCCCCCCCCCCCCCCCCCCCCCCCCCCCCCCCCCCCCCCCCTCCCCCCCCCCCCCCCCCCCCCCCCCCCCCCCCCCCCCCCCCCCCCCCCCCCCCCCCCCCCCCCCCCCCCCCCCCCCCCACCCCCCCCTCCCCCCCCCCCCCCCCCCCCCCACCTGCCCCCCTCCCCCCCCCCCCCCCCCTCCCCCCGCCCCCCCCCCCCCCCCCCTCCCCCCCCCCCCCCCCCCCCCCCCCCCCCCCCTCCCCCCCCCCCCCCCCCCCCCCCCCCCCCCTCCCCCCCCCCCCCGCCCCCCCCCCCCCCCCCCCCCCCCCCCCCCCCCCCCCCCCCCCCCCCCCCCCCCCCCCCTCCCCCCCTCCCCCCCCCCCCCCCCCCCCCCCCCCCCCCCCCCCCCCCCCCCCCCCCCCCCCCCACACCCCCCCCCCCCCCCCCCCCCCCCCCCCCCCCTCCCCCCCCCCCCCCCCCAACCAACGTCCCCCCCCCCCCCCCCCCCCCCCCCCCCCCCCCCCCCCCCCCCCCCCCCCCCACCCCCCCCCCCCCACCTCCCCACCCCCCCCCACCCCCCCCCCCCACCCCCACCCCCCCCCCCCCCCCCCCCCCCCCCCCCCCCCCCCCCCCCCCCCCCCCCCCCCCCACCCCCCCCCCCCCCCCCCCCCCCCCCCCCCCCCCCCCCCCCCCCCCCCCCCCCCCCCCCCCACATCTCTATCTCTCTATCCACACAAGCACACACACACACACACGCACACGCACACGCACAACACACAAACCAAAAAAACAAAACAACACAACAAAAAAAAAATTGTGAAATGTAGTCACCTCGGGTCATTAAAAGTAGATGAGTTGTTTTCTTCATAAGATTTGGTCTCACCAGTGGATGCTCTGCAGTGAAAGGGTGCCGTCAGAATGAGAGTCATACTGCTGATAAAAGCATCACAATAATCACAAGTAATTCACACGACTCCAGTCCATCAATTAAGCCAAGCTGAAAACAAATAATCATTCAGATGTTTTTAACTCTTAAAGCCAAAGCTCATTATGACGGCACCATTCACTGCAGAGGATCCACTAGTAAGCAAGTGATGATACTTCGTTTAACATGAAAAGTTATTGCATCAGTGTCTGTTAATCACAGTCTGCCAGGTTGTAATAAATGCCAGAGCTGTGATTTTGAACACCTGACGGACTGTGTGTGATGGATGTGTTGATTGCGACAGGTGTTGTTCGCGCTGATTGCTGATGAGGATGAGACGCCCCGAAGAAAGAACCAACGTGTGTCATATGATGGCCAGATCTGTTGTGTTTACACCCGTTTTACTGTTCCATTAGCAACGGCTAGTGAGGAATGTGAGTTGGGCAGAAAGAGAAAAAAGGGAGAAGGGGAATCACGCGCTTGCCGGCTTGATGTTAAGATAATTAGCTCTTTCTTATTTATTATTTTTAATACGGTGGTGTTGTGTCTTTGTGTTTTGTCACCAAATTTACAGCCACATTGGTTTCATCGCGTCAGCCTCCACACAACAGTCAGCATACTTAGGCGAACTTATTAATAAAAATACGACCAACGCACGTTTTACAATCAAAAAGTCTGAGGGGCCACATTAATTTGAGGGGTCTATAAAAAGGTCTATGATATAATTAGCTCTTTTGGTCAAAGTTCGGTTATGAATTTTTCTTTAAGCATTTCGTCAGAGTCACAGTGACGGTAAGTCTCCTCAACTTCGCCACGACGTAGTCGACGCTGAGACCTGCAGTATCTGCCACGCTGTAACGTGCTGGCAGCTGTTAGCACAGACGTGTGTCTATATGAGATTGTTGTGATGGTAAATAAAATGGGATCTGTACCATTGGGCGGCGAGATGTTTCTGAGCCCAAGATAGCTATAGGATCTTATATTTGTAAATGGGCAGCTCTCTGGGTTTTTTTTTTAACGGCGAGATGATGATGACACATTCACTAGGGACCTGGCGCTCGCACGCCGAGGGGGGGGGGAAAAAAGTAGTATGTTTAAGACCTTAAATCAGTGACTGTTATTATTCATTAAAAAAAATAAAAAAGAAAAGGAAAAAAAAAAAAAAATTTTGAAGTCTTTGAAAGTTCGGAACAAGTTTTGTTAATATCTAAATTTATTCAGAATGATTTAGATAAGATACTTAGGTTTTGGATACTTAGGATGCATATTTAGCGTTGACCACCAAAGTGCTCTTCTTTCATGATGTGCACCACTATTCGTTTTTTTCAGAGTGGATTTTTAAGGTTTAGAGTTAAGAAATTGTGTTTTCTTTTTCTTTCTTTCTTTCTTTCATTGTTTGTTCAATTGATCAATTTTGTTTGCTTGTTCTTTAGTCATTAGGAATTTTGTTTGTTTGTTTGATTTATTGTTTTTACTACTTGTTTACTCTTTTGGTTTCTTTGTTCATTAATGTATGCTTTCCTCTGTTAGTCTTTCTTTATTTTATACGTTTTCTTCTTTCATTTATAAGATATTTTGTTTGATCTTTGTTACTTTAATATCTTTTTTTTTCTCTCTCACTTGTGTCTGTATTTGTCCATTATCGTTATTTATTTATTTTTCTTTCTTTCGTTTTCATTAATTTATGCATTCGTTTGCAAGTCTTTTTTTGTTTATTCCAAAAGTTAGTTTTTTTTCTCTTTTGTAAAATATTTAAATTTGTTTTGTTAGTTTCTTTCATTTTTTGTTTTCTCTCTCACGTCTGTCTGTCCATTTTCTTTTTTTCTACCTCTCTTCTTCCTCCTTTCTCCCTCAAAACAATTTTTTCCCATTTTTTTGTGTCTGTTTTAGCTTGCTGGCTAATTTAGGGGTGCATTAAAAAGTAAATGAAAAGTATGAAAAGTTCTGCATGGAGCTGACTACAGAACTATAGTGAATTGACACATTTAGGCATGTTTTAAAGTCTGAAACTACAATCAGAATTCAAAACGGATTCATATGTCTTAAAGGTATCTGCATAAACGCTGTTTTTAACACAGCAGGTCAGAAAACCTCCAAAGCTGCAAAGGCGACATCCATTAACCGCTCATCCTAATCTCCTTTTCATCCAGAGCTCATATATTTTTAGGATAGTCAAGCAATGGAGAGTCACTCTCTCTTTTTAAGCACTACGCCTGGCATCCCTACTGTGAAAATTACCTCACCCGTCTCCATTAGCCGGACTGGCACACAATTCAATTGCTTGTTCGAACACTTTTTACTCCCTTGAAATCATTCCCTTGTTTTTTTCCCCTTTATTTCTCTCTTTTCCCCCACAGCTTGCAGATGAGAAGCCGTTCCCTTCACAAGCACTTTTATGGGCCGCATTAAAAATGTGTCAGTTTGCGCGGCTGCGAATTGGGAAAGCCAAGCACTTCCATAATTAAACCTAATATCGCAAATTGCATTGGAAGACAATAGCGTTCTGCTAGCATTTTTTTCTTTTCGTTTCACAAAACAGTTTTGAGCTGCCACCTGTTTTTGTTTAGCACTTTTTCTCTCAGCTGTGACAGCAATTAGCCTAGCTGTTCATATGGAGCGGCCGCTGTACAGCGCTGATAAACAAGCTAGTTTAGAGCAGTTTTGGGACAGGCAGAGCTTGCTGAGAGCATGTGGTGTAGTCAAGCACAGTTAGGTCTCAACCGCGATGTCGTGCTTGTAGCAGATACGCGTTTATGTGTACAACAAAATGCTGGTAATGATCAAATATTGGCTCGTTATAAAACATAACATCCTCTGTAGGCATATTGTCAGCTTATTAAGTATAATCAAAATAAGAAAAGCGCGCTGAAGGCAGTGTTGTAGGGCTGATCGATGCATCGTATTTTAATCGTTGACATTATTTCTGCTGATCTTGATTTAATAAGCATAATCATCTATGATATTTGCCTGCTGGTTATTTATAATGAAAAATATTTATTTTAATGTGGCATCTTGCATTGGTAACAAGCCTCCACAAGCTTTCTTGATTGTGGTTGCCAGATTTCAAGAGCTCAAATCCCCCAATCAAGGCCTTTTTTATAAATCAGTACAGTTTCTGATCAGTGTTTTACTTGTGGCTTATCTTCCCAACCTGGCAACCATGCACAGACACTCTCTCTGCAATACACAGGGTTGCCAGGTCCCAGAAAAATCCCTGAAACCCGGCCAAAAAGAATAAAAAACTAGCCCAATCTTCTTCCTGCCTGATCACAGTCGACAGCTGCGTGATTCCCATAAACAGCCTTAAAATAACATTTTGATTTTATGTATTGTATAGCGTGTAATCTTATTTGGTTCACTGTACCAACATGCTTATTCCATTATTGCATCTGTATTTTATTCTCTCGTTACCTTTACTTACACTTTTTTAAAATTGTACTTCTTCTTTGCCTGTCTTTGTGCGATTTCTTGTGACAAGCTCATGAGGCATAAAGAATATCTTTAAGTTTACAAAGAGCTAAAAGTCTCAATCCAAAGAGATACTTTATAAAAGGTTAAGAAGGCACCCACGCCACCCCTAAAACAGCTCGTTCTAAAACACATTTCCCCCACATGTCGTACTCACTGTGTGGAGATTTGCATAACTTCGTCGCCCAAAATGTTCCAATCAAAAAGTAAGAAGCGCGTAAACTTTTATCTCGCGTAGCGTATTGTTGTTGCCGTTGCCCCACGCCATGCCCTTAGATGCTGGGGTTCGTTGTAAAGCAAACTACTTTGTTTGATCTCCAAAAGAGGACACGACTAGAATCAGTGGTTAAGTTGTATGTACAACACTGTTCCAGAACAGTTTAAACCAAAAATCCAGATGTGTGCAGTGCATTTTATAGAGGACTGTTTACTGATCCTGGTAGAGTAAACTACAATACCGGCTGTTCTGCCCAGATTGTAAGTACGTTTTTTATATTTAAATGATTTGCCACTGATGATTCAAATGCAAGTTTTTTTGGGCAGTGTAGGGTAGCACTTGTTGTTTGTCATTTCTCCGATCATAAATGCAGACATGGTTTTATGTTTATGCGGCACGATGCAACGCAACGCGTAAAAAGACAGTATAAGTCATTATAATCAGTAATTATTTCCCCCCTGAATGCAACAAATGCCTCGTTTATAACGAGTTTTAATATTTTTGTCTCGTCGCTTCACAAGACCCCGCTTCCGGGCCGTGACAGGGCATCAATCAAAGTATGGTGAGGGGCTTAACATTTCCGTCACACGCTTTAGGTTTTCGGCCAATCACAACGCACTGGATAATTGGCCAATCACAGTACACCTCGCTTTTTCAGAACGATGAGTTTTTGTAAAAATCGACACGTTTCAGAAAGGGCGGGCATAGAGGAGAAACCATAATGTAGAGTATGGTGGGAAATTAAATAGTTGTTTTTTGAAACTTAAACCGCATAAACACATTTCATTACACCAAATACACAAAATAATGTTCTTTTTAGCAACATCATATGACCCCTTTAATGCAAGATTTGCTCAAATAACAGTTATCTTTCACATCGTCGATTACACTTTTGTTTTTGAACAATTCATTGCGACTAAATCTGTAAGCAAACCATGCGAGTTGACATTCTTTTTATTTGTGCTTATGTGAAAGTGCAATAATTCTGATCAAATGCAAAACAAAACAAATTAAATTTTTTGTTGTTGAGCAAAATAATCATGATCAACTGTTTAACCATTATCGTGCAGCCCTGCAATATTGCTAACATTTCTCAGTTTCTTCTTTTGACCTTGTATTGGGAATTTGGTTGCTTGTAAATATACGTATGAATGAGGCTTTTGACTTCACTTCTCCAGCTCTTCGAGTCACCTTGGCTTTAGGTGCTGAGCTGTGACAGTTCTTTCGCTCCTCGCTTCCTCTCCAAGCTTTGAATGTCTCATCTAATCTCCTTCTCTCTCTCTTTCTCGGGTCTTCAGGTCTAATTGTACCTGAAAGTCTTGAATGTGCATTAGTCAGAGGTGTTTAATATGCAGTCTTTATCAGAAGGCGGCGGGCCAAAGAAACAGTGGTGAGAAATTTCTTGTTTCTATACTTATCATGCACAGGCCTTCTTTGCAATTACATACTTGACTGATTTCTTGTAGCCTCTTAAATTCACTTCCAGTGACTTCTTCCTCTTTATGTGTCTTGCCTCCGTGTCCCTGTCCCCGTTGCGTTCCTGGCGCGAGCTCTGCGAGCATTTCAGCCGTGCTAAATGTTTCAAACCTCGGCAGCAGTTTGAAGCTAGAGAGCAACATTTATATTTTTATTTCTCTGTTTTACTTTCTTCATCTATTCCCTCCCTCCGTTACATTGTTTATTTTTTTTTTAAGTTTGGTCATTATTTATTTATATATTTTTAAGCTTGATGTTGTTGTTTTGTTTGTTTTTCCTCTCGTGTGTTTGTTTTTTTCCTGCATTCACTGATTTGTTTGTTCATTTCTTTTTGTTAGTTGTTTATTTGTCTGTTTTTCTTTTGCTTTTGGTTTGTTTGTTCAATAATCTTTTAGCTCTTTCTTTCTGTTTAAAGAGCAAAATGTATATCTTAATTTCTTTCTTTAGCTTCCTTCATTTCTTCCTTCCTTCCCTCCAATATGTTGCTTATTCTTTCTTTAGTTTGTCTGTTAAATTGTTTGTTTATTCTTTTCCATTTTTGTACTTGCTTTATCTTTTGTTTGTCCTTAAGCTTGTTTGTTTTATCTTCACTGATTTCCTTTTGTTAGTTGTTTATTTTGAGGGTGTTTTCCCTTTGATTTTGGTTTCTATATTTGTCTGTTCATTGTTCTTTCTTTTTCTTTTGAAAGTGTGTTTATTTCATAAATGTATGATTTTTGATACATTTTTACTTTTGTTCTGATTCTTTAATTTGATTGTTCATATTTTTTTTGTTTGTTTCTGTCTCTTTTGTCTTTCTGTATATCTTTATTTCTTAGGGAGCAAAATTAATATTTTCATTTCTTTCTTTCCCTTCCTTCTCTCTTCCCTCTACACTGTAAAAAAAGTCCCGTAAAAAATGGTAAATGACTGGCAGCTACGGCTGCCAAACAAAAACCCTAACATTTAAGTAAAATATAATAATTAAAACAAGGAAAAATCTGTAAAATAATTTTTTTTCTGTAAAACCTTTAATGAACATTTCTGTAAAATTATTGTTTTTGCACTTTATTTCAATTAAGATATTTTACCTTTAGTTACGTTCTTGTTTGGCAGCCGTAGCTGCCAGTCATTTACCATTTTTTTACGGGACTTTTTTTTTTATTATGTTGTTGATTCTTCATTTTTTCTTTAAATTGTTTGTTTGTTCTTTTTTTTTGTTACTTGGTTAGTCTTTTATTGTTTTTCCTCTTGTTCATTTGTTTGTTTATTTGATTTTCTTTGTCCACTGATTTGTTTGTTCATTCCTTCTTTTTGTTAGTTTTTGTTTTGTTTTTTCTTTTTTGTTTGTTTATCGATCTATTCTCTCTTTTGAAAGTGTTTATTTCATAAAGTAGGTTATTTTTTTTATTTTGTTAGAACTTTTGTTTGTTCTTTGTTTCTTTCATTCATTCGTTAATAACTTTTTGTTTGTTTTTCCTTTGCTTTTCTTTCTTTCTGTATAATCTGTCTGTATGTCCCAGTGGAGTAGTGAGATTGAATGCTAGACGTCTGCTTTTCTCTCTCTGTGTGTGTGTGTGTTGTCTTATCTCTCATGGGCTCTTCTCTTCATTGTCTGTTCACTGACAGTATAATTCAAGCTCACTCTGGAAACAAAAGCATGTAATGAATGCACACCATCCATTCTGCTTATGAATGAATTAATTACTCCCGAGCACAATGGGCCAGGTTCAGCTGGATGTGCCTTTTATAAAGTCATGCACTTTTCCTCTGTCAGTGTGTGAAAGACATGTGCAGTGTTATGAAGGCTTGTGAAAATGAACCTGCTGTTTGTAACACAATTTGTCAGACCTTCAAACAAACTGTTGCATGTTATTAAAAATGTATAGTGACTTTGGGGAAAGGTACTTTAAGCTGTTTCTTTACAATACATCAGACGCATAGCTTGGGGATCCTTGGACCTCTGTGTGACTGAGAGATTCAGTTTTTAAAGTGTACTAAAATATGTGTATACAAGTCACATGTAAGTAAAACTGTCCTCCTGTTGGTCAGAGTGCACTATATGTGATAAGTATGAACAATATATGAACTGCGATAAATAATGTGCTCACCTGCTTTTTACATAACACATTTCTTATTTTGAATTGTGATACAGCTTGGTTCGTTGGTCCAATGGGTCATATTACTTTCTCACCACAATTGAATGGCAAGAATAAGTTTTCAGTCAGGCTGAGTTCACCTCGTTCTGGAGATCTCTGACCGATTACTCTGGTGCGGATCCAGGCATGATTGCTGTGTTCATATTTGCATATAAACCAACCTAAGGGAGAAAACATGCCAGGTTCAGAAACAAATGCTCTAAAAGTATTATGAATTAAGTTTGCCTCACACATGTATGCTACTGACATAAATGATAACTCCATTCATGCAATTCATTCATGTATATATGTTACGAACAGATTCATTTGTTCATTCATTCATTTGTTAATTGTTTCTTTTTTTTGTTCTTTTTATGCTTTTTGTTAGTTTTATAAATATTTAATTGATTGGCATTTTGTTCTTTTTCTCTTCTGTTCATGTGTTTGTTCATTCACTTTAGTTTTGTTTAGCTTTTATGTGCTTTGATGTGTTTTTTTTGTTTCGCTTTTCTTTGCTTTTCCTTTTGCTTTTGCTTTGCTTTTTTGTTTTGTTTTGTTTTGCTTTGCTTTTCCTTTTGCTTTTGCTTTTTTGTTTTGTTTTGCTTTGCTTTTTCTTTTATTTTGTTTTGTTTTGTTTAGCTGTGCTTTTTTGTTTATTTTGCTTTCCTTGTTGTTTTGTTTTGCTTTGTTTTGCTTTGCTTTGCTTTGCTTGCTTTGCTTTGCTTTTCCTTTTGCTTTTGCTTTTGCTTTTTTGCTTTGCTTTGCTTTGCTTTTCCTTTTTTTTTTTTTTTTTTTTTTGTTTTGTTTTGTTTTGTTGTTTTGTTTTGCTTTGCTTTGCTTTGCTTTTTTTGTGCAGATAAGCTGCTCACATTTCTTAAGACATATAAATGTTTTTAAAACTATATGACTGAATAAATTATTAGTTTGGTTGTGTTTGCTGTTTGGTTTTGACAAAGTTGATAAATAACTGAATTAGATAAAATTAGATAGCTCTCTGTCAGTTTCTCTCTGATTGATTGATTGATTGTTTGATTAATTTGAGTAACACAATGTTGTCATTTCCCGAAGCATTAGTACAGTCTCTGATTATTATATATCTGAGCTCCTCTAAATAACTCGCCTAGCAAAATAAAACCATAATTGATGAGGCTCTGTGTCTTTACTGTCAGCTCTGGATACTCCTTCAAGTGCTTGACATGTTATTTCTCGGTTGTCACGAAACAACTGGCAAAAACTGTGTTGTCTGTCAAAGGCGAGAATTGGAGTAAAACTGCGATGTTTCTTCATGTTTGTATCCATAATGCATATCAGTTCTGGCTGCCGGCCCTCTCTAGGGGTAAGATAGCGAGCTGATGAGAGGCACTTCACTGTGTCAGTCTGAAAGACTGTGGTCCTTTTGAGTACTTGTTGACGGCGTGACAGGAACTAAATGACTGGGTGAAAATCACACGTGTGAACGCTGTGTTAGCGCCTGCGGATGACACCGCCGCATGTGTTCTTCCTGCTGCCTTCACCTGGATGCTGGTTCTTAAACCTGAGAGCTGCTATTGTCTGCTGAGAGCCACCTGGGTTGCCATGGCAACCGCTCAGGCATGGGATGATGGGGTGTGTATGTGTGTGTGTGTGTGTGTGAGTGTGAGGTGTATTATGAAAGGAAGGAGAGATAAGGGCCTCACCTGAATGCTTGGCTGAATCTCTATAACTCGTCTCCAGCCTCTTTGCTCTCAGCAGCTGGACTAAAGCCAAGCACCTGGCATTCTTCAGCTGTGTGTGTGTGCTAAACCTTTCTTAAAACATATTACTTTTGGTTTAAATGTATAAAAATGCTATACAGAGTGGATTTTCTCCAATTAATCCCTTTTAATGACTTAAAAAAGCTAGTTTTGGAACATGTTAGCTGGTTTGTTGCTGGTCTAAAGTGGTCAGCTGTGACCAAGATGATCTACTAGGTTGAAAATTGGTCCACTTGCTCATAGACCAGCTAGAAACGATGGCAGTGTCCAAATATCATATATAGTGATATGGAAATGTATTTCTGGATTTTATCCCAATCCAGTGCATATATATCATAGGTTTGATTCTGCACTGTGATTTGATTTTCCCTGTGAACAACAGGAGAGCATCCACTCAGCGGGTGCTAACGCAGATCTAACCAGTCACCATTGTAAACATTCTGTTTAATGAGTCATGTGATCCCACTGTGTTAATCTCGCCCCACCTCTGCATAATTAAACTGTAAGGACATACTGCGTTTATTGTGTTCATATTATTATTAAACTCATTTTGTTAATCTTGAATAGCATTTTATTAGTGTGTCAGCTTTGAGTTTATGATGTTTATGATCATTAATGCTTCCCTTGGCAGTAAATATGCTGAAATAATTGTTTAAAAACAATCATATATAATTACTATGAGAATCCTTCTTTTATAAAGTGACAAAACAAAGTAAAAAAATAAAACTCTTTCTTTTTATTTAAATTAATTGTATTTTCTTCTATTGTATATTTGATGTTTTTGCTTCCTGTACTTGTGTTGTATATTAATACTGAGGTGTACACCACTGACGTCACAAAATGGATCTGCAAAAATAATGATTGTTTTCAAACAGGTGTCCTCCAAACACTTTCCTGTAGATGCTTGTTTCCACCACAGGATAAAACAAACAAACAAACAAACAAACAAACAAACAACAAACAAACAAACAAAAACAATAAAACAAACAAACAAAAATAACCATAAACACAGCTAATAGCAGCTTTTTATCTCATAATTCTGATGTTTTATTGCATTTCTGAGTTTATATCTAACAATTCAAACTTTTTTCCTGGCAATTTTGAGGAAAGCTCAGAATTCCAAGCTATAAAGACAGAATATAAACTCACATTTCTAAGAAAATTGATCTGTAAACTTGCAACTGCAAGTCAGAATTGTGAGATTAAAAATTAGCAATTACCATTTAAATGTTTTATTAAGTGATGGAACCAAAAGTAAATAGGATTGCGGGATGTAAACTCCGAGGGATGTCTTGCAATTCCGACTTTTTTTATTTATTTATTTATTTTTTCTCAGAATTGTGAGTTTATATTTCACCTTTCTCAGTACTGTGAGAATAAAGTTTGAATTGTGAGATAAAAAGACGCAATTACCTTTTTATATTGTTTTTATCCCATGACGGAAACGAGCTTCAGTCCTTCCCTGCCTGTCATTGGTCAAACCTCCAGAAAGCCCCGCCCCTAACGCATGCCATTGGTTGAGTCGTTGTTATGCTGGGCTGATCAGGATGCTTTAGAAAACCCCACAGACACGGTGTTCATATACTTTGCTGGAATGAGTGGCTTACCTTTTAGTTGTGCATTCAATTGTGAAAAATGATTTTAATATTGAATAAATAAATACACACTCCATCTTTAACTGATCAATGTCTTTGTGCCTATCCTTTATCTCTTTAGAAAGAACGAGATGACTTAATTTTGACCCCGGATGGAACGCGGGAGTTTTTGACATTTGAGATCCCTCTCAATGACTCGGGATCGGCCGGTTTAGGGGTCAGCGTCAAGGGCAATAGATCGAAAGAGAGCCACGCCGACCTGGGCATTTTCGTCAAGTCTATAATCACTGGAGGAGCCGCCTGCAAGGTGAGGAGCAGCTCTCTGATTGGCTATGAGACTCATCACTCATACTTTCTTTTTTAATGTTCGTATATTCCAATGAAACTTTTAATATGGCTCTTGTGTGTGCGATCACAGGATGGGCGTCTGAGGGTCAATGACCAGCTGATAGCAGTTAATGGAGAGTCTCTGCTGGAGAAAACCAATCAGGAAGCCATGGAGACCCTCCGCAAGTCCATGTCCATCGAGGGCAACAAGAGAGGCATGATTCAGCTGATCGTGGCCCGGCGGATCGCAGGGAGGGGAGAGGTCAGTTATCCACTGTCTGCAGCATGTACAGTAACCCTTGTTTTACATTCTATTATTTTGCTCTAAACTGTGGTATGAATTGCCAACATGCCCTTGTGAAAAAGACGTGTGCTTAATTGTATTGAATGTGCATTTGTAGTGTGCTTAAAATCTTAAAAGAAAATATCAACAACAACAAAAAAACTTACGCTTGCGGGTTTTCACGGTATTGTGGCGATGATACCTAGAAAGTTTAATTTATCGTACAGTTCCAAAGGTTCAGTCTTCCCGATTGACGTCCTCTTGACCAAATGTATTTGTTTTGATGCATTGCATGTGAATGGTTTAGTGTATTAAAAAAAGTTGTATTAATATTTGCCCAACGTGAAGCCTGAAGATTAATCTGACCCAAATTCGGGGATGAACGCTGGAGGAAAAATGTAGAAAGTGTGTTTCGACAAAATGCTGGAAGATGTAGTGTGGCATAAATTGAAACATTGAACTCTGCGTGACCTAAGGAGTCAGAAACATTGATTTTTACGGATGTGAGAGTTTCAGAGATTTGCAGCGGAATTGGCAACCAGAAACCAATTTTTCTACAGTATGATTCTTGGGGCTGCCATAGACTTTAATGCAGCATAATTTTAAACTAACAGACAATAGTTCAGTGCCGGGTCCTTAAATTCTGATGATGAAAATGGCTTTCGTCCTGCATAGAGCTGGACTGACAGACAGACAGAGTTGAGTAGAGTGTGCAGACGGGGAAGTCTGACTGCAGAAAAAGTGAATTAAAGTGAGCAGTTCTTATCAGACGGACGCAGGAGACGGAGAGAGAGAGGGAAAGTGACACGAGGGGTGTGAGCGACGGATTGCGATCGAAAGCAATTTGACCACTGAAATGCTCATGCTGATTTATACTGATAACAGATGGCGGTATGAAATATCAAATATCAACTTCAAATGCCGTCTTTTCCATCCCCCCTGTTTCCCCAATGCAATCCTTTGGATGTGTGTTTGTGTTTCGTTCTTTTTTTTCCCCTGCACCGAGTCATACCATCTGAAAGTGTAATCTAACACTTATCTTTCTAAAGAATATACGACAGGCGCTTTGAAGGCGATGCAATTCAGAATGATGACTGCTTATGGAAATGAGACGACTGGCGTCTGTGGCTGCGCTCTCATGCTTCGAGGACAATGCTATTGCTCAGAACTTGCTCTTTCAGAGCTCAGGGGAACTTAATAGAGTTTCTTTTAGATATCAGCTTTGTCTCGGATTTTCTTTAAATTGATTGAGATGAATAAAAATAGACAGCAACAAGGCTTACAATAAGAGTACAGTGCTTTAAAATGAAAGCGGATGCTATTGCTCAGATCATTTGCTCTTTGAAATATTTGATGAGGAATGTTTGAAGTCATGATGAAGCAGCACAGTTTTAGACATGCATGAGATTTGTGCTGTTAGTTTATCCATTAGACTTTTTTTTCAACCACGTACTGTTTATTTATTTATTTATTGGAAAATGTAAATACACATATACTACTGTTCATTAGTTTGGGTTGGTAAGATTTTTTAGTGTTTTTTGAAATAATTCTCTTTTGCTTACCAAATCCGCATTTATTTGATCAAAAATACAGTAAAAACAGTAATATAGTGAAATATTATTACAATTTCAAACAGCTGTTTTCTATGTGAATCTGTGTTAAACTGTAATGTATTCCTGTGATGCGCAGCTGTATTTTCAGCATCATTCCTCCAGTCTTCAGTGTCACATGATCTTCAGAAATCAGTATAATATGCTGATCTGCTGCTCGAGAAACATTTCTGATTATTATCAATGCTGAAAAAAGTCGTGCTGCATCATATTTCTGTGGAAACCGTGATGCTTTTTGTTTTTCAGGATTCTCAGATGAATAGAAAGTTTAAAAGAACAGCATTTATTTGAAACAGAATCTTGTAGCATTGTAATCATATTTACTGTCACTTTTGATCAATTTAATGCATCCTTGCTGAATAAAAGTATTAATTTAAATAAATAAATAAATAAATACATATCTTGCTGGCCTTAAACTTTTGGGAAAAAATTATAATAATTTGAACAAAATGTACACACTTGTGTTTATGTATTCTTAGCTTATTGCCACTCAGTGGATGAATTTACTGTTAAATCTGACAAGTACATTTTCACTGCAAAGTGTCTTGTGTAAAAACATGATGAGAAATAAGAATGTGAAACATTCTAAAAAGTTGCATACAAATTTCACAGGTTTAGAAAACACTTGTTTTGAAAACACATGAAAACACATCTTACACATTGCTATTGATCAGAGCTTTTCCTCATATGTAGGCAGCCTCGTTTGTTGATGAATCTGACTGCACTGCTCGTGCTGTATTTGTATTTGCGTGCATCCAGTGAAGACAACACAACAGATAGAAGAAATAGTCTTTTTTATCTTTTGTACCCAGTCTTTCTCTTCCTGCAAACTCAGTCTCTTGTAATCATTCAGGGATGTACACAGAGAAACCTGTGACACACACCAAGAGTGCACTGCTGAGCTCAGATCAGCCTTTATTAGCGGCTGTGTGGAGTTGATTGGTCCTGTTTGAGAGCGGCAGACCTCACGCTGACTTCCTGTCCCCTCAGACACACAGACACACACACACACACACACACACACGGTCCCATCCATCCTCTCTCGCTCTTCCCAACCAAGGTCACCCGTCGCCTTCAGGAACACCCGGGCTCAAGGTCGCTCTTATCTGTCTGTCAAATGAGGATGAGGACGGTTGCTTTCATCCTTCTCATCAAACTTTGAAGTGCAGCTGGGCTCCTGCTGTGTACCAACATACACCATAAATTGTGCTTTGATATGACATTCAGAGAGAGAGGGAAAGCTGAAATAAGAAAAAAGAGAGATGAAAAGAATAGTGAAAGTGGAAAGAAGAGGAGAATGATGGGTAGTGAGTGATTGCAGAGGCCACTGAAGGAATCAGGGACTGTGTGGAGGGAGACAGCAGCGCTGCTACTGTCATACAGCAAATGCAGGAAAACAGAGGCCAGCATTAAAATGAATAAGATCCATCACTGTCCTCTGGCCTGTGTGTTTATGTGTGTGTGTGTGTGTGTGTGTGTGTGTGTGTGTACTCAATTATGTTTGGGAGAAGCACGTTCTCTCTTTAGTCCTGTCCTGAATGTGAATCGATGTCCTACATTGTCAGTCTAAAGCTCCTTTGTTCCAAAATACAGCAAGTTCATTAGTATTCATATGTTAAGTGTGGTTCTACTACAAATACATTTTTATATGCTTGCATAAACACTAAACACCTACATCTGAAATGTATGCATATTGTGTATGAACATTTTAGAAGTGCATGTTTTACAAATACTTTGTTCGTACAATATTGAATTTACTGTATTAATAGGTTGATTTTATGGTATATAAGTAACTAATTAAAAATGCTCAATGTCGTCATTCATTCATTCATGCATTCTTCATTCATTCATTCTACTTGCCTAAACTTTCAAATGTTAGAATCATGTAATTATTTATATATAGACACACACACTTTAACATTTACAAATCTTAAAAATATACACACTTTTATATATTTTTGAGTAGTGTTTTTATTAACTCAACGCAAGGCAATAACTTTATAGTAGAATCTAAAATAAAACTCGAAATAGAGATGTCTACTGGAATAACTAATTAAAAACAGGTTTAGTTGAAGTACACAACTAAAACCGAAATAGATGAAAAAGCCATGACCAAATTACTACAAATTAAAAGAAACTTCAATATTATATTATATAATATGTGTAACATATAATATATATATATATATATATATATATTACTTAATTTTAAATATGACTTATACGTTAATAATATAATAACGCTGTTGTTTTAGAAGTGTTTCGGTTTGGAGGAGACTTATAGTTATTTTATGGTTCTAAAGCTGACGACATAAATACTTCTATATGTTAGTTGTTGTCACTACGTCTATATAATATGCTTCAGTGTCTATAAAACCATCTAAACTTAACATATGAATACTAATGAGATGAGGCTGCATAGGAAGCTGTCTTCAGATACACATGATGCAACTTCAGATTTTGACATCTTAGAAGACAGCATCATTTCTTACAACCTTTTGGAGCAGTGTTTGTGTCTTGAGCGCCTATAATGCTTTCAAAAGCTGTCTAGGAAGGCATTTTATGATTTCAAGATGTGAAGTTTGTGCTTCTATCTGAAGGCACTTGCACTTTCTGCTCATAGATAGAACTTGGAAAGGCCTGACATGCAGAGAGTGACCTGATTTTGTCATAGTTACAGTAGATCCAAAGGCTCAAACTGTAACTGAAGGGTTTAATAATCAGCCGCTGACTTGAGTGAAAAGCTCTTGTCTGAAATGGGTTTCAAATTGAGAAGTGAAGCGGAGAATCTTGACTATCTCTCAGACGGCCTTTGGTTATTGAAGCAGTGATGTTCTTCGTAAGGGATTGTCGTGACCCAGATAATGATGTAATGTATTATTGGTCATTGCGTTTTCTTCTTCAGTTCAGTAATTGAGGCTGCGCTTCAGAGAGGCGGCGATTCCAATCCATGGCTTTCACTTTCTATTAATATAAGGGCAGAAGTTCTCAGGCAGTTAAAAGTCTTGCAGTCATTTGAATTCAATTAATTTCTTAAAATACTTTCAAACTTATGATGTTGCTCGACTTGCTGTCATAGTAAAATTACGGGACAAAAACAATATTAATTTTAGTACAATTTAAGTAAAAAAATGGAGGTTTCAGTAATTTATGCACTTAAAATTCTTATTTCTATTATAAATGTTTATCAAAGTTCAGCAGAGTGTTCAAAGACAGCCTCGGAGGATCGTGGGTAATTGGAAGCGTATGTTCCTCCTCATAAAGGTCAGCATTTTAGCCTGCAGCACTGGATTATTGAAATGAGAAATGAATACATTTCCCTGGATTGAATGTGTCCAATTCGTGTTCCACGCCTCTAGTGTGCTGTTAAACTGGCTTGTGTTCGTTTGTGACACTGCGCCATCATTACACTTGAATCAAGAAGTGTGTGTGACATAAGAAGAAATGACCTGGGAGTGACTTTCCTGTGCGTTTAGCTGTGAAATGTTTTAGAGTTGAATGTTATAGGGTTAAAGTTAAGTGCAACATTTTTATTGAGCTAAATAATATTATAGGTTTTTATTTATTTTTTACATATTATTTGTATGATTCATGTATTTTTATAGTATATTATTTGTAGTTTCTATACATTGTGCCACAAAAAATAAAGTAACAGTAAGTACATATTGAGTTTGACATAATGAAGGATAATGAAAACATCATGAAATACTTATTAAAATGAAAAAAAGAAATGCAAATAAATCAGTACTTGTTTGAATTATGTGGTTAAAAATACTTTCATGATGCCACTCTATTTCAAAAAAATAAAATAAAAAATCTCTATATATACAGTGGGTACGGAAAGTATTCAGACCCCCTTAAATTTTTCACTCTTTGTTATATTGCAGCCATTTGCTAAAATCATTTAAGTTAATTTTTTTTCCTCATTAATGTACCCACAGCACCCCATATTGACAGAAAAACACAGAATTGTTGACATTTTTGCAGATTTATTAAAAAAGAAAAACTGAAATATCACATGGTCCTAAGTATTCAGACCCTTTGCTGTGACACTCATTTATTTAACTCCGGTGCTGTCCATTTCTTCTGATCATCCTTGAGATGGTTCTACACCTTCATTTGAGTCCAGCTGTGTTTGATTATACTGATTGGACTTGATTAGGAAAGCCACACACCTGTCTATATAAGATTTTACAGCTCACAGTGCATGTCAGAGCGAATGAGAATAATGAGGTCAAAGGAACTGCCTGAATAGCTCAGAGACAGAATTGTGGCAAGGAACAGATTTGGCCAAGGTTACAAAAAACTTCTGCTGCACTTAAGTTTCTAAGAGCACAGTGGCCTCCATAATCCTTAAATTGAAGACATTTGGGACGACCAGAACCCTTCCTAGAGCTGGCCGTCCGGCCAAACTGAGCTATCGGGGGAGAAGAGCCTTGGTGAGAGAGGTAAAGAAGAACCCAAAGATCACTGTGGCTGAGCTCCAGAGATGCAGTCTGGAGATGGGAGAAAGTTGTAGAAAGTGAACCATCACTGCAGCCCTCCACCAGTCGGTGCTTTATGGCAGAGTGGCCCGACGGAGCCTCTCCTCAGTGCAAGACACATGAAAGCCTGCATGGATTTTGCTAAAAAACACCTGAATAAGATTCTCTGGTCTGATGAGACCAAGATAGAACTTTTTGGCTTTAATTCTAAGTGGTATGTGTGGAGACAACCAGGCACTGCTCATCACCTGTCCAATCCAGTCCCAACAGTGAAGCATGGTGGTGGCAGCATCATACTGTGGGGGTGTTTATTAGCTGTAGGGACAGGACGACTGGTTGCAATCGAGGGAAAGATGAATGCGGCAAGTACAGGGATATCCTGGACGAAAACTTTTCCAGAGTGCTCAGGACCTCAGACTGGCCGAAGGTTTACCTTCCAACAAGACAAAATGACCCTAAGCACACAGCTAAATAACGAAGGAGTGGCTTCACAACAAATCTGTGACTGTTCTTGAACGGCCCAGCCAGAGCCCTGAATAAACCCAATTGAGCATCTCTGGAGAAACCTAAAAATGGCTGACCACCAACGTTTACCATCCAACCTAACAGAACTGGAGAGGATCTGCAAGGAGGAATGGCAGAGGATCCCCAAATCCAGGTGTGAAGAACTTGTTGCATCTTTCCCAAAAAGGACTCATGGCTGTATTAGATCAAAATTGTGCTTCTACTAAATACTGAGCAAAGTTTCTGAATACTTAGGACCATGTGATATTCAGTTTTTCTTTTTTAATAAATCTGCAAAAATTCAACAATTCTGTGTTTTTCTGTCAATATGTGGTGCAGTGTGTACATTAATGAGGAAAAAAAGTACTTAAATATTTTAGCAAATGGCTGCAATATAAAAAAAAATGAGTGAAAAATTTAAGGGGGTCTGAATACTTTCCGTACCCACTGTATATTAGGATTGGAACACAGATGTCACCGTTTGGTATGTACCTCGTTTCGGGGGTCACGGTTTCCATACGATTTCGGTACAACAGGAAAACAGAAAACAGTTCGGTACAACAGTTCTTTTGATTTATTTTGAACAGACAGTAGTACAAATTACAATTTTTTCACACCAAGATGTGAAAATACTAAATATTATTACATTGTTATATACAGTATATAAACTCTGCAGTACATATATACATACAAAGGAATAAATTATTGAAATATATTTGATTTAGTTTACAGATAAACAAGATAAAAAAACAGTGCGACACGTAATGTAGCCTATATACGCTGAGATTCAGTTCATTTTTGTGACAGGCTTAATTTGTTCACAGAAAGGAAACTCAAATTGCAGAAAGCGACATCCTATTTGTTTTCTTTATTTTACAAAAGCACAATGTTTTGTTTTCATTGTGAGTGTACACAAATAAAGCAGACCTTTATCCTGCTGCATTATTAATAAGCCAACAGTGTTTTAAGTTGATCTGCTGGTATAAGAAACAGTTTGAAGTGATCGTGCGGGCGCACACACACACACACACACTTCACACACCCACACACACACACACACACACACAAAACACATCAGTTCCAGCATTGCTAACTTGACAGCGCAGTTGGTACTTTATCAAAATAAGCACGCACACCTCTGTGTCACCGTTGGAAAGCGACTGAAGTACAAAGCCTATAATTTACATAATAAATATTAGTTTAGCATTCAGATACGTTACATCTCAAATATGGAAATATTATGGAATATTTAGAGGTAGGATACACGAGCACAAAGCTCCAGTTCACAAACAGTTGAGTGCACAAGCCTTTAAAGTGTACTCCTTTGTCAGTCTGTGAGAGACGCATTCAGAGTCGGCACATGGTCACTGTCTAGTGGGCTTTATCAAACAGCGTTGCATTGCTGCGGGCGCACCCTTCTGGATTGGGGGTGAATTGCCTGTATTCGTTGTAAGGCCTCGTGCCGAGATGTCTGTACCGTGACTGTTCGGTACGAATACATGTATCGTTCCACCCCTAACAGATAAAATTTGGGGGAAAAAAGTATTTAGTCAGCCACCAATTGTGCAAGTTCTCCCACTTAAAAAGATGAGAGAGGCCTGTAATTTTCATCATAGGTATACCTCAACTATGAGAGACAAAATGAGAAAAAAAATCCAGAAAATCACATTGTAGGATTTTTAAAGAATTATGCAAATTATGTGGAAATAATATTTGGTCAATCACAAAATTTCATCTCAATACTTTTTTATATACCCTTTGTTGGCAATGACAGAGTTCAAACGTTTTCTGTAAGTCTTCACAGGTTTTCACACACTGTTGCTGGTATTTGGCCCATTCCTCCATGCAGATCTCCTCTAGAGCATAATGTTTTGGGGCTGTCGCTGGGCAACACGGATTTTCAACTCCCTCCAAAGATTTTCTATGGGGTTGAGATCTGGAGTCTGGCTAGGCCACTCCAGGACCTTAAAATGCTTCTTACGAAGCCACTCCTTCGTTGCCCGGGCTGTGTGTTTGGGATCATTGTCATGCTGAAAGACCCAGCACGTTTCATCTTCAATGCCCTTGCTGATAGGAGGTTTTCACTCAAAATCTCACGATACATGGCTCCATTCATTCTTTCGTTTATACGGATCAGTTGTTCTGGTCCCTTTGCAGAAAAACAGCCCTAAAGTATGATGTTTCCACCCCCATGCTTCACCGTAGGTATGGTGTTCTTTGGATGCAACGCAGCATTCTTTCTCCTCCAAACACGACAAGTTGAGTTTTTACCAAAAAGTTCTATTTTGGTTTCATCTGACCATATGACATTCTCCCAATCCTCTTCTGGATCATCCAAATGCTCTCTAGCAAACTTCAAACAGGCCTGGACATGTACTGGCTTAATCAGGGGGACACGTCTGGCACTGCAGGAATTGAGTCCCTGGCGGCGCAGTGTGTTACAGATGGTAGCCTTTGTTACTTTGGTCCCAGCTCTCTGCCGGTCATTCACTAGGTCCCCCCGTGTGGTTCTGGCATTTTTGCTCACAGTTCTTGTGATCATTTTGACCCACGGGGTGAGATCTTGCGTGGAGCCCCAGATCGAGGGAGATTATCAGTGGTCTTGTATGTCTTCCATTTTCTAATAATTGCTCCCACAGTTGATTTTTCACACCAAGCTGCTTACCTATTGCAGATTCATTCTTCCCAGCCTGGTGCAGGTCTACAATTTTGTTTCTGGTGTCCTTTGACAGCTCTTTGTTCTTGGCTATGGTGGAGTTTGGAGTGTGACTGTTTGTGGTTGTGGACAGGTGTCTTTTATACTGATAACGATTTCAAACAGATGCCATTAATACAGGTACGAGTGGAGGACAGAGGAGCCTCTTAAAGAAGAAGTTACAGGTCTGTGAGGGCCATAAATCTTGCTTGTTTGTAGGTGATCAAATACTTATTTTACAGAGGAATTTTCCAATTAATTCTTTAAAAATCCTACATTGTGATTTTCTGGATTTTTTTTTTCTTATTTTGTTTCTCATAGTTGAGGTATACCTTTGATTAAAATTACAGGCCTCTCTCATCTTTTAAGTGGCAGAACTTGCACAATTGGTGGCCTGACTAATACTTTTGCCCCACTGTATATATATATATATTAATTAATCAATATTCCACTTGCAAATGCCATTTTATGTGTAACAATAATATATTTTATTTCAGTTAAATTTTAATATAGTGTCACTTAAGCCCCCCCCCGCTTCTTTTTCAACTCTAAGTGTGCCTTGTGCATATAACACACCCCATCATTATGCATATTCATGAGTCATGTCAGCAGAACTGTGAAGGGCCCTCTGGTCCACTGTTTTAATAAATTATTCACGGTTTCTTTGAGGATATTTTATTTTTTTCTACAAAGAGAAATCATAGCTATTGCGCACAGCTCAGTAGCGTGCTGGAAATCCTTCAGGGAGCTGAGAAATGCACAAACTGTCCTCACTCAGAGATGCTCAGTTCTTTGAAAGTATGGGATTTGCATCAAGCCAAAGATAGTTTGGTGTTTTACAAAAGTACTATTTAAGATAGTCTTAGAAGTGTTTCTCAGTTCCTTCTATTATTTACTCCTTGTGATTATTTGAACTTTGTAGATTAGTCTCAGAGGAGGTGTGCAGTAACCTGGTTGTAAGATTTTTGAAAAATGCAAGGTCCTATCCTCTAAGAATTTCGTTACACATATTTGCCAAGAAAAAATCTAAAGCCTGGTTTAACCGGCTATTTGGAAGGCAAGAAGTAAGCAAAGCAACAACGCAAGTGCAACAACATGCTTTTCTTTTACACTGACAGCATCTCTGCTGTGTAACAGAGCTGAGACTCTAGTTTTGCACCTGTGTTCCTGCTACACTGCAAAAATCCTGTTTTTAATGGGTATGTTTGTCTTTTTTCTTTTTTTTTTTTTCTCAGTTAAAATATATAACAACCCTTAAAACAAGATACATTTATTTGAGAAGCAAGTAAGACGTGTTTTCAGAGAAATGTGTTTTTTATTTGAATCAGCTGGCTTATTTTTGCACTTTTTAAAAGAGATTTAAAAAATGAATTTTAATCACCCTCAGGCCATCTGAGATGCAGATGAGTTTGTTTCTTCGTCAGATTTGGAGAAATGTAGCATTGCATCAGTGTCTGAGCAATGGATGCTCTGCAGTGAATGGGTGCCGTCAGAATGAGAGTCCAAACAGCTGATAAAAACATCACAATAAGATGGATTTGTTTACATTTCTACAAATCTGATCACTTGTTTCTCCATAACACGTGAAAAATCTGCCAGTGCATTAAAGGTACAGTGTGACTGTGTTAAGCATGTTTAGTTTATTTACTGTCTTTCCAATAAAAATATCCATTTAAAAACACATTAGGATTTTTGAGTGCTGTAACCTGTTACTATGTGTGCCAAAATAAACACTTTCTACCTTAGCATGCGGTATGTAACAGGCCTAAGAAATTTCAGATTCTAATTCATTAGTATTCTCATCAAACTATATCCCAAAAGTGCCTCACCAAAGTGTCTCCTATGCATAAACACAACCCATGTGGTTTGTGTCCACATGACGCTCATGAGAGCTGACAACAGGAAGGAAGTGCCATGCTGGCTACAGAAAACTGTCCTGCTGAAATGAGGGTCTGATCGATTGTGTCTTGAGAGAGCTATCAATCAGCCTGACTGCTAAATTATGGTTTTATTAGCGTTGAGCCAGACTGCCGCTCCACGGGGTGAAGCGGGGCATGATGGGACGCATCCACACACACCAGGCAATAAGAGAAGGACTTCTGGATCTGTACTTCATTAGTTTATTTACCTTTTTGACATGAGCTCACAGTGACTTACTGATGTCATATCACTGTGACTGGGATTCATGAGGAGGACAGATGCATCATGGGAAATGTAGTTTTGTGCCACAAAGAAACTGCGAATAGGAAAGGGTGGGTATGTGTACGAGGCAGGTTTGTTTGACTGGAGGCGTCCAGGGAGCAGAAGCCCGGCTCCGAATGAAGACGCTGTCTGTAATCCTCTCACAGCTCAGCAGGGAAACTCAATTGGCACACCTGAGAAAGTAATTGATTGAATGAAAGGGCAGTGTACTAATGCACAGTGGCATTGTGCAGATTGGGTGTCACGCCAGCCACTCAATCTGACTCACTCACACTTCACAAGGTGAACAGAGACAGTTGTGTACAGAAGTAGTGTACAGCGTAGCCTTTATTTGGTCTTTATTGTCTGTAAAAAAAATGTTTTTAATGCCATCAAATAAGTACTACTATATATATACAGTATATAGATATTTTGAATCAATTTTTTAATTTTATTTTTTTAGTAGGGTTTTTTATGTGCATTTAATTTTTATACATTTTTTTTTGTTAATTTATCACATCAAACTAAATTACAAACTAAACTTAATTAGAATGAGAAATGTTGAACTAAAAGTTTTTTTAATGGTTTTAGTTCGTTTCAGTTTTAATTAACTATAATGAGCCTTTTACTGATATGTATTTAAATCTATTTTTATTTATTTATTTAATTTTATTTATTTTAACACCAAGAATAAATAAAATAAAATCAAAAGTAAATTAAAATTAAATAAATAGTAATACTAACTAAATTAAAGTAATTATAGTAATATCTAATATATAAAACTCTAAATAATAAAACTTATATTATATATAAACCCATGCCAAAAAATGGGACAGCTGTACAAATGTGAGTAAAAATGAGGAATAATTTCAAATCTCATCAACTATATTTTATTCACAATAGAATATAGATAACATATCAAATGTTGAAAGTGAGACCTTTTGAAATGTCATGCCAAATATTGGCTCTTTTTGGATTTCATGAGAGCTACACTTTTTATTCCAAAAAAGTTGGGACAGGTAGCTATAAGAGGCCGGAAAAGTTAAATGTAGATATAAGGAACCGCTGGAGGACCAATTTGCAACTTATTAGGTCAATTGGCAACATGATTTGGTATAAAAAGAGCCTCTCAGAGTGGTAGTGTCTCTCAGAAGTCAAGATGGGCGGAGGATCACCAATTCCCCAAATGCTGCTGCAAAAAATAGTGGAGCAATATCAGAAAGGTGTTTCTCAGAGAAAAATTGCAAAGAGTTTGAATTTATCATCATCTACAGTGCATAATATCTTCCAAAGATTCAGAGAATCTGGAACAAATTTCTGTGCGTAAGGGTCAAGGCCGGAAACCATACTGGATGCCCGTGATCTTCGGGCCCTTAGACGGCACTGCATCACATACAGGAATGATACTGTAATGAAATCACAACATGGGCTCAGGAATACTTCCAGAAAACATTGTCGTGAACACAATCCATTAGCCGTTGCCGGCTAAAACTCTATTGGTCAAAAAAGAAGCATATCTAAACATGATCCAGAAGCGCAGGCGTGTTCTCTGGGCCAAGGCTCATTTAAAAATGGACTGTGGCAAAGTGGAAAACTTTTCTGTGGTCAGACGAATCAAAATTTGAGTTTTTTTTGGAAAACTGGGACGCCATGTCATCCGTACTAAAGAGGACAAGGACAACCCAAGTTGTTATCGGTGCTCAGTTCAGAAGCCTGCATCTCTGATGGTATGGGGTTGCATGAGTGCGTGTTGCATGGGCAGCTTACACATCTGGAAAGGCACCATCAATGCTGAAGGTATATCCAAGTTCTAGAACAACAAATGCTCCCATCCAGACTTCACTAAAAACCTCTACTTACAGAGGAAACAACCCAGTGCATTTTCCAACATAACCATGCCAGACCACATACTGCATCAATTACATCATCATGGCTGCGTAGAAGGATCCGGTTACTGAAATGGCCAGCCTGCAGTCCATATCTTTCACCCATAGAAAACATTTGGCGCATCATAAAGAGGAAGATGCGACAAAGAAGACCTAAGACACTTGAGCAACTAGAAGCCTGTATTAGACAAGAATGGGACAACATTCCTATTCCTAAACTTGAGCAACTTGTCTCCTCAGTCCCCAGACGTTTGCAGACTGTTATAAAAAGAAGAGGGGATGCCACACAGTGGTAAACATGGCCTTGTCCCAACTTTTTTGAGATGTGTTGATGCCATGAAATTTAAAATCAACTTATTTTTCCCTTAAAATTATACATTTTCTCAGTTTAAACATTTGATATGTCATCTATGTTGTATTTTGAATAAAATATTGAAATTTGAAACTTCCACATCATTGCATTCTGTTTTTATTCACAATTTGTACAGTGTCCCAACTTTTTTGGAATCGGGTTTGTATAAAATGTATAAAAATATATTTGTAAAACATACTTAAATCTAAATATATAAGAACATTTATAAGTAATAATCTATAAATCTGAAATTTTACAATGATTTACCACTTTTAATGAACAACTAATTTTGATCTGTTCATATCCCTTCTCTCCAGTCATGCTGTAGACGCCACAAGCACGAGTGCTTTGTCATGCGACTGCCTGTATTTATATATCAACACATGTCCAGTATTCAAACAATGGTCCCACACAGGTCACTAAGGTTAGCCAATCACAATTAAGGTCACTTACTGTACATAAATAGTCTGAAAGGTACAGTATCAAAACACAGCCTTTTCAATGCTAAATGGTCACTAAATTATGATGTTTTGGGTGCAATGAACCTTGACTAATGTTGTATTATATATGGACTTTAAATGTGTGAAATTTGGCTCCTTTAACTAAAGCAGTTGTACCAATTCAGTGCACCGCTGAGAGAATTAATTCACCCATTATGGGGACACATAATAAACTGTCACTGGCTCTAAAGCACAGTATTCACAGGGTAAATTTGAGCAGTTCGACCCACAGCTGCACAGCCTCGGGCGCTTGTAGCCGTCATAATCCACTTGAAAAATAGACTGAAAATATGTGAGAGAGGACAACAGATCTGCCATACGGGGTTCATCTGCTCTTCATACAGCCGAGCAAATGAATGCCGGGAGAGAGAGAATGGGATTGGAGAGATGCGATAGAGAGGGCTAATGAGGCTGTCTGTGTCTCTGGAGAGAGCTGGACAGAAAGCAGAGGCTGTATGTGACAGCTTAAGACCTGTAATTACAGGCTGAGAGGCAGAGAGGGGCGCTGGATTAAGACCTCATAAACAGCATCAGGAGGCCAGTCCAGTCTGGACATGTGTGTGTGTGTGTGTGTGTGTGTGTGTGTTTATTATGTGTGTGTGTGTGTTAGAGAAAGGATTAGAATAACTATATGATGCTGCTATGTAGACAAGGAGAACCTCCCTGCGGTCCAAGGTCAGAGAGGATTTTCTCAGCTGTGTTTTACTGTAAAATATGAATACACATTTGTATTACAGTGACTTTAACATGGTTAAGGCAACAATATGAAAACAACTAGTGTTCAATTGTTGCATTTATTCCTAATTAGGTTTTTTATTCGCATTTTGAAGGATATACTAGTAGATGGACGGATGGATAGATAGGTAGAATGATGAATATATAGGTGAATAGGTAGAACGATGGATGGATGGAAAGGTAGAATGATGGATGGATAGGAAGAACAAAGTATAGTCCCTTGGTAGAACTGATGGTCGTATATTGATGGATGGATGGAATGATTGTAAATTGATGGACGGGCCAGAAGATGATGGGATAGGTAATGCATGGATATTATGATAGTAATGATGGGTGTATAGGTAACTGGGAAGGATGGAATGTAGGAAAGGATTCTGGATGGTTATAATGATTGGATAGTTTATTGGATTGCTTGATGGAGGTAAGGATACAAAAATGATTGCCGACATATGGATTATTGATATGTAGACTATAGGATGTGCTGGAGTAGAATTCTGATAGTCATATGATGGATGATGGAAAGGATCATACAGTTGATGACGGGACGTGGTGAATGAAAGATGATAGATAGGTGAAATGTGTAAGAGGATAGGTAGAAATACAAATTGGGGACAAACTAGCCTGCCGACTTGCCAATCACAGCTCAGCCGGAAGAACAGACTAAGAGAGGGTGTTTTAATCCCCAGCTAATCCTGTTTGAAGAAAGCACGTATATTAGGGGGAGGATTACAAGCTGGAGATGTAGAATACAGCGTGTTCGTAATAATGTCACCTCTTGCCTCCAAACACTGTGCCGCTAAAGATCTGTCTCCCACACCAGATCATTCAACCATCTCCCTCTAGTTTTTCTTTAAGAAATACTTCCGCCCATCTCCCCCATTTGATCTGTCCTCTCATTTGTCACGACCATCATAACTTAATCAAAGGTTAATAAAACAATCCTGGTTTTGTATGAAAAGCTCAGTGCGAGAGTCCGCCTGAGCGGTTTGATGTCAGGCGTAAGCCCGTGGCACTTGCTTCGGATGAGTTGTATTGGCGTTGAACCGCCCCTTCGGTATTGCGTCAGTATGCGTGTTGGTTTTAATCAGGCCCACGAGATGTAGCAGCTCTATACTTTCATTAAACTCTCATCTATAGAACATCTTAGTTTTCCCTCCTGAAGACGCCTTTTGTTTTCGCCAATGCATCGCCACAGAGCTCCATTAGTAGAGTAAGATTGTGTGATGGGGCACCATGCTTCCAGGATGAATCGGATTCTCAAATAGTTTTTGGTTGTATTGATAAAGACATCATCTAATATTCCCATAGGCCTCCTCGTAGTATGTCGGGAAATCCACAGAGAGGATCGCGACCGCACGCTAACTGTACAGTACCTGATCGTTACCTGTAACTGCCTGAAGCCAATCATGAGCATGTGTGGTCATCTCACCCATAGACCATTGGTTCCCTTTCATGGAACTTCGAACTGCGTCCTCTAGGGGTTGCTATGGGGAACGCCTCGTTGTGACCCTTGTCTGAAGCATACATTGAAAAAACACCAACTCATTGGCCAACAACAGCCATGACGTCACTACCGGTGCAACTACAGTATAAATCGGTGCCGGGAGCTACACATCATCCTCTTCTTCGTCTTCATTGACTGTTCTGTTTGAAGCGTGCATTTTTAAGGAAAAAGTAAGAGCTATCTATTTTTTATGGCGAGCACTAGTAGAGCATTTATAAGGTGTGTGCATCCGTGTCAGCGCTATTTAACACCAGATGACACACACAATCTATGCGTTGTTTTTTGGGGTGAAGAGCACGCACGTGATGTCCTCGAGGGGTCAATCTGCGTGCACTGCGAGCATTTTCCAATAAAAAAAGCTCTGTTCTTGTTTGTCTCTTTTTTCAAGTAAAGAGGGCCAGCCATCTGCTTCCCGCGGTTCAGGAACCTCCGCTGCTTGCGAGGGGGGCACATTCATGAGAATGAGCTCGGGGGGATCTAGGTGGACCTTGCGATGATTTAGCGTAGGGGCTTTCCTTCTCTCGCTCATCTCGGGGGGCCGAGAGACAGTCCACTGGAGGAGATGTTCTCTCTTTAGCATCCATCTTATCAGGGCCATTGCTTGCTGTTCGCCCAGGAGAGCAGAGAATGGGATGATGAGATACGACTAAGCTGAGGCTGAGCATTCTCAATCCTCCTGCCCTGCTTATGATGAGCTCTTAGAGGTTATGGATTGCGCTATGGCAAGGCTTGACTTGCCGTGGAAGCTGACTAAGGAAGTGGCGTCGCGAGGTCGTCTCGGCGAACGTTATCTTTCTGGCCATAACCATCCAGCTCAGGTGAGCCTTACTTTCTTCCTGTTTTCATACAGAGATCTAGAAGGAATGGAAGAGGCCATTTTTCCTCACACATCCATCGATTCCAGCATACAAGTTATGCCAATATCGAGGCGGTGCCAAACGTCTATGTATGAATCGCCCCCTGTAGAAGATACGCTGCTATACTATCTCTCTATGGGAAGACAGAAGTATCTCTCACCCTCTTGCCCATCCCTAGGGCCTCTTCAAGCTACATCGAAAATGAATGGCACGGCATACGCAGCAGCAGGTCAGTCTGTTGCTTCACTGCACACGATGGCGGTCCTCCAAGCATACCAGGCTGATCTGCTAAAAGACCTGGATAAAGGCAAGGGCCTTTCCTCTGACGAGATGGCTGAGTTACGCCGCACCACGTATCTTGCTCTTCGTGCTACTAAGCAGGCAGCCTCTGCCTGGGCAATCTTATGGTCGCTATGGTTAGTAACGTAGAGCAGCTGTGGTACACCTGGCCCATCGGGAGATAAAGGTTTTTCTGTCTCGATGCCCCAGGTTTCCCCGCCCTCTGAACCTTTTTTTGTTACCTCCTTGATGACTGTCGGAAACGAAAAGTTGCGGGTAGGCTAGGCGCTCGTCAGGCGGAAACCTTCAAAACCTTCTTCCATGAAGGTCCCGTTCTGGCCAAACACCCCAGGGTCCTTGCCCGCTCGATTTGTAGATCAGAGACGAGCACAGAAGGCTATGGTCTCACATCGCACATCCTGTGCCTTCCGCGCTGCGGGTAGGGGTCGGGGAAGTCTCGGGGGGTCCGAAGGAGGTAGGCATTACCTGAGGGAGTGTGATCCAACAAGGCGTCAGCGCTTGCGTTCGGATCAGAGTAATACTTAGTACCACATCTTTCTCCTCAGGGGGTTGTCCCATCTAACCTTTTCTTCCCACTTCTAATTCCCCCTTTAAGCCCCCATAATCTCCTGCAAATACATCTCCTTCCTTACGCTATGATTTTTTGGTTTGGATTCATGGTTAATCATAGTAAGACCACCTTACTGAGGTGCCGTCTAATCCTTTTTCGGACAGAGTAGAACGCGTGAGGCCGTGTGGGTGAGTAGATTCCATGTCTAAATGTATTATATAAATAATCTGTAGGTGTTCCTGAACTGGTGGTTGTTTTTACCCTGTCTGCTAGTTTCTTTGCAGTTTTTTCCCGTGCTGGTTTCAGAACCGGTGCTCTACTTGGCAGTGTGGTTGATGTTCACAATTCGTCGAGATATCCAAAGGTAATTACTAGTTTCGGTTTCAACTTCCTGTATCAAGCGGCCATAACACAGGCGTCTGCTGAGTTTTTGTGATTATCAGCCCCCCGGGTGGTCCCTGCAAAAAATTCCTGACGTCCGTGGCTGGGTTTCCTTTCATCCCCCTTGACTGGTCTAACCGAATCCGTTCCCCTGAGTTTTTCCCACACCATGCTATCCTGATGCATCATCACCCCCCTCACCATTGGGGTTCTTGTGATATGGAGTTTTCTTCGAAGCATTATCCTTCTGAGGAGTTGGATTCCTCGATCCATGGGCTGTCCTCGTGGTAGTATTGAACAATGCTCCCCTTTTATCAAAGGGTTACCTGTAATGAGAGTCTGGCTAGACGGCAGTATGCGTACCCCTCTGATTTTTCAATCATGCTGCAGGTCGAGCGCCCGCTCGTTGAGAGCTGGGTTTGTGCCCCCTCAGCCAAGGTAAACTACTGCTAACCGTTCCAGCATTGGAACATGCTGTAGGCCGAGCCCCCTTCCCGACTGAGAACTAGGTGTGTTGCCCCACAGCTAAGTAAACTATTGCTATCTGTTCCAGTTTGGAACATGCTGCAGGTCAAGCCCCGTCTCGGTTTGAGAACTGAGTGTGTTGCTCCCTCCGTTGAATAACTGCTAGCTGTTCCACCATAGGAACATGCTGTAGGTTGACCTCCCTCTCCATTGAGAGCTGGATGTTCCCCCCCAGCTACAGATTTACTGCTAGCCACTCCAGCATTATTACGCCAATTAGATATAGCGCTGTGGATTACCGCTATGTTTATCTATATCTGCCTTTCAGGGTGCCACGAGACCCCCTAAACGTTAATGCAGTGGTAAGTGTGCATGTTTTGCTTTGCCCACTTTTCTAAAATCCACATAGCTGTAAGTGTGCACGTTATGCTTTGCCCAAATTTCTAAAATCCACATAAGTGGTAAGAGTGCACATTATGCTTTGCCCACTTTTCTAAAAGTCCTGATTGAAGCTACCGACAACTTCCGTTCTCTTTTGAGTGGTTTAAACCCACTGTTCTCTGCTTGGTCCCGCACTCCAAACTCCTATGTAGCCTCTGGATACCTACTTAACAGGGTGTTGCTACTAAGGGTTTGTTGAGACAGTTCCTTCAGCATATACAGAGAATGTGCGGTAGCCCCTTTGTGACAGGCCAAGACTTAGTATGATTCTATGCTCTTGGTCGTATTCCCTTAAAGGAGTCTGTTTCTGATTCCAAGCCTTGAGCGCTACCCCTGCCCCCAGGAGTCCTGGCCCTAACAGGTAAGTTTTTGGGGTATGTAGCCTAGGCCTTTGGCCGTAGGGAATAACGTCATTGACAGCCGTCTAAACGTCCCAGGGGCAACTCCCATAGCAATATGGTAGAGTTTGTACTTAGTGCTCACCATGGTTCTGGCATGCACACCCCTCAGCATGTTGGCGTGGGTATACCGTTCCCCATAGAGACCCCTAGAGGACACAGTTCAAAGTTCCCATTAAAGGGAACGTCTCAGATTACTTATGTAACCATGGTTCCCTAAGTAGGGAACGAGACACTGCGTCATCTAGGTTTCTTGCCATGCTGCGGACACAAACTTCAGACAAAGAAGTGAATGATGTGTAGCTCCCGACGCCGATTTATACTGTAGTCGCACCGATATTACGGTCATGGCTGGCGGCCAGGCCACCGAGTTGGTGTTTTTTCACATGTATGCTTCAGACACGGGTGGCACGACGAGGCGTGTCCCATAGCGACCCCAAGGACGCAGTGTCTCGTTCCCTACTCAAAGAACCATGGTCACATAAGTAACCTGAGACGTTTTCCAGCAACTTTGTCTCCACTCAAGTTGACTCTTAGACACTGGTATTTTCTTGGAGTTAGAACTGTCTATGTTTTTGACAGATAAAGTAGTACTCCCTATTATATTATCTCATTTGGTTAGAGATTCAGACAAACCCCTACCCTACAAGCATTTAACCTTGGTGCATAATGCATCCTGTATCATTTGTGCCAAAAACATAAATGATACCTCAAATTGTGCAGCTACATTCCTAAGCTATCAGACGTATAATGTTTGCATACTATAAATCAAGTAAAACATCTAATATACCTAAAATGAAAGAGGGACCTGAGTCATACCTAGATATTAGAATATCAAAGGAGGGTTGGTTGTCGGCTCAGTAAGAAAACACTTAGCAACTATCGAGAACACCCTATCGTTGAAAAAATAGTATGATGGATGGATGGATGATAGATAGATAGATAGATAGATATATTGATTAGATAGATATATAGATAGATAGATCGATAGATAGAACAATTTGGTGGATGTGCTGGAACAGATTGATATGTATGAATGATGGATGAAATTGGGCAAAAAGAAAATTCTTGCATCTATCGAGAACACGGAGCCGAAAAACTTGGCTATTTGTGTGCACTCCCTTGTCCTTTAAGGCTTGTTGCCATTGCCCGAGAGCTTGGATCTTGGTCTTTCCTCGTTGCCAGAGCCTAGGAGGTGAGAATGGGTGAGGGATTATTGCAGCCCCTCATTCTCAACACAGCCTCCTTCAGGAGAAGTTCCTTTGGGAGAAAGTGCAGCCTTGCACTTTCACACGCAATGTGGGCCCATGGGGGAAGTATATAATGCTAAGGACATGAGAGCTCACAAAAGACCACACTCACCAACAGCCTAATCAAAAGAGCACAGTGACACCTCTATTACCGCTAGTGCCTGGGGATGAAATACTGAAGATGTACTCTACAAGCTGTGCAACAACTGTCTTTGTTGTTGAAAACCGGGGGGAGGGGGGCGTTATAAATTCATTTATTTTACTCTTTGTTCTGTGTTTTTTAAATTGTTTTAGGCATGCATCTGACACAATTTGTGTGATAATTGTGCTTAAAGAAAGAAAAACAATTTCATAAATATGCAAGAAAAATAAAGCAGCCGAAAGATTAAAAATAAAATCTTCTTTTTTTCTTCCCAGGAGGCTCCAGGTAGCCCGCCTGTGCTTCTGAACTCTCCACGAGACGAACATGAGCGACGGATCTCTCAGTCGCTGTATTCCGGAGAGAGCCTGGATGACAACCACACCCCAAGACCCACCATGATGGGTAGAATGATGGGTAAGCTGATAAAAAACACTCACATATTAGTCTTAGCCTCAGATGGCCCTGGTGTATCATTTCACACAAAAATGACCAGAGCGTTCTCAAACCAGCTAACTCCAATCTAAACAGCTGACTTTACTCGTGTTCTGGAGTTTGTAAATGGCTTTTATCAGTCTGCTGGTAGTTTCCAGGTTGCTCCAAGAAGATCTAATTGATTTGCCAAAGATTGTGATGTTTATGGTATTTAATCTTTGAACAATTTTAAAGAGAGAGCTCATCCAAAAAATAAATATTGTGTCATCATTTACTCACCCTCGAGGTGTTCCAGGGAACGCAAAGAAATTGCCTGGTTCTTGTCGTTGCTGTTGAACCCAAAAGGATATTGTGAAAATGCAGTAGAGCACAAACAGTTATTGTGGTCCCATGACTATCAGAATATGGGGAAAACAGAATTTTAATTTTTGGTTGAACTATCACATTTAAGAGTTTAGTTTGAGACACTTTAAGGCCGTGTGTCCACCAAAGTGTTTTTAGCCAGATGAAAATGCCAGGTGCTCTTTTGAAAATGCCCAGCTGTGGGCGCTTGAGATTGCTTTGGAGGCGCAGCGTTTAGCTAGACCCAACCAAATGTTCCCCCAAGCCATATTTTTTTATATTAATGTTGTTATAGTCTGGAGATGTCATATGGTACAGACATGGATACTCGGAGACCAGCAATATTTTGGCTTTCTCCATTGTTGTTCAGTCGTTCTACTCCAGTAGAATGTGACGGTTGGCGATATTTGCCCCGCCCTCCTTCACTGTGATTGGACGACTGGCACTGATGAGCACTGCCTTTTACTCAAAGTTAAGCATTTTCTCTTTGCGACCAGAAAAAAACACAAAGTGAACCGCTTCGTCACGATGTCAGCTTATTTAAATATGCTGTGCTCCCTTTGAAAACAATTAAAGAGTATGCTAGCCTCAAGGGGAAAAAATATATTTTGGTGGACACACAGCCTCAAACAATTGAACCAGATGTACTTGAGCTCACCTGATTGCTCAAAGGGTTATATCTGGTTTAAGAATATATGTCATTAAAAGGAAAATTCACATGCCATTTGATGGTTTCTTCATGTCTATGTGGACGGTTCTTGGTCAAAATGCCTGCATTGTAATAGTAATTTTTATGCTCTGCAAGACTATGTGTGCACACATGCTGTCAGTATACTGTATGTCCTGACCTTCTGTTTCCATTTCCACCTGTTTCCCCTGACATATATGGTTTAAATGCATGGATGAATGAGCAGCTGGACACACAGAAACACACGCAGGCTCAGCCCAGCCAGTCCCAGCATGCTCCTGTGGTTTTGTAAATGGGGGTTAATGTCATTTTCAAGCCCCGTGTCTCATCCAGCATGACTCTTTCAAGTCAGTCCTGATTTCTCTCAAACTCAGCTCCAGTTCTAGTCCTGCCAGACAATTGGAATCGGCAGACCAATCCTTTCTCCGTCATGCTTGTCATTTCACAATCAACTACTCAGTCTTGAACAATACGCTCTTTAGTACCTGACGCAAACCCTCTTCTTCCTCCTCCTCATCCCCCTGCTTTTCCTTCAGCCCTCGTTTTCTTCATCCTCCTGTTCTGACCTTCTCTGCTGCGTGTGTTCTCATCGCAGTGTGACGATGAGTCAGTCAATGACGTCTCAGTCTCCTCAGATTTAGTGTCAAAGGCGACTGATGGCCAATTGCACTTGCTAAGCCTCGCTTTTTTTCTTCTTCTTCTTCATTTAAGCCCTATTTTGTCACTTTCTTTGACAGTATGGACAGGAAATAATGGGGAGTGGTTTGATTACATTTTAAATTATTGTTATTGTTAATACTACTACTACTACCACTTATCACTTATAATTATGACTTATTATTTTATGTGGAGCCTGGAATAAGCATGTTATAGTGGAACATGGAAAAAGCATGTACGTTTTTTATTTTGTAAATAATTTGTATTTGTTATTATGGTATAATAATAATAATAATTATTCCATTCTGTTCTTGTGCTTACTTTACTCATTTGGCTTCTGTATTATCAATAACAATGATGCTTTACTTGTATGTTTAAAACATATGCATTAAGTTGTGAAAGTTTGTATTTAAGAAATAAATACTACTAATAATAATTTATTATAATAATAAATGTATTATTTAATTAATGATCAATATCAATGATACTTATTAATATTTAAAATGAGTATTTATTGTATTTGTATTATATTTTTAGTATCAGAACTCAGAATTCTGTCTTAGTTTGTTTGCATAAATGTATGCATTGACACTTTCTTTTAAATAGCACGAAAGTAATCCTTCTCAGCGCCAGTGCAGAGAAATTCTAAAACTTCAGCACTTCAGAGAGTTTAGCTGTACATCTTCTCCGGAGGAAAGTAAAAAGGCAAAAGTTTGAGAAAGTTTACCTGAGGGAAGATGGCACCCTTCAGCTGTTGTATGCCTGACACATTGTTATACATCTCATAAACTCGGCCCGTGCTCCTGAGGATTGTTTCACCACTTGTCAGTCACTTGCATGACACATTATTTTTGTTTGTTAAAACGTGAAAAATGCAGCAATAACACATCACATTAAATGGTCCATTGCTGACGTTCTGAATGACTGAATGTCTGTCACGTAACTTTACGCACTGCAGGACGTGAGGACGGACCTTGATGTATGGACTCTGTTGCGTTTGTCAGAGGTCATTTTCTAAAGGACCAAGGTGGAGACCTGACTGACAAAGCATGCTGCATCACTGTCAGAAAATAGTGCTCAACAGGGCCACACTCTTTTCAGACATATTTGCTGTCACTCAGAGGCGCAGACAGACAGGGTGTTAGCTACAGCAGGTTAGCGTATATGTCGCTTAAGAGCTTGGCTGTTTAGAGCAGGCCGGTATAGGAATGAAACTTTAAATCTTGACAACGCGAAACTCCGAACTAAAGGCGAGTAAATAAACTTGGTAGTTGACAGTGTGAAATTTTAGTTGACTGAGATAAGTTGAACAAGGGACAGGAGAGCTTCATGCACATAACGGAGAAGATTTCCTACAACAAGAGATTGCTTAAGGAAAGTAGACATCTTAGGTTGTGATTTAGTTATTTATGTTTGTCTGTATTTATACCCTTTACGGTTTTTCATTACAAAATGGTAACTAAAATAAATTGAAGATAGTAAAGAAAGAAACAAACAAAATAATAAATGTGCAAATAGTTGGTGTAATTCCTCTTGAATAATGTGAGATTCTAATGTATTTACTTATTTATACTTGTCACTATTTAATTACAGTTGGCCCCAATTGATACAAAGAAACAAACAAATAAATAAATAAAAGACATTTGTTTAGTGCAACGACCATTACATTGAAATTGATGCGGAGTATAAACAACAAAACATTAACGCATAATAATAGATAAATAAATATTTAGTTTAGACGTGCATTGTGTTTGACATGTATACCAATCACCTCCTATGACCCAAAAATACTTTTGAAATGTTGATCTGACCGTTCAGACCCAAATTGTACTGGGCTGAACGAGACGTGAACGTGTTTATCCACGCAAAGCTTTATAAAGAGACGGGGTACAGGCAGGTCAAACAATGGCAAACAGGTAATGCTGCAACACAAGAATATACCTGGTCTAGCGTAGGTCACCGATCGTCACAGACATAACACGGGGCGAGAGCGTAGAGGGAACAATCCAAACAGGCAAAGATCCGAAACCCCGCAAACACAGGCAAGGCAAAGACAAGGAAAACACGAGACTCGGAAATGGGTACAGCTAAGACAATACTCTCAGAGAATGGTGGGTAGAGTGGTTTGTTAAGTTGAGAGATGTGATTAGAAATAGCTGTGTGCAATCAGTGCAATCAGTGCTGTGTGCAATCGGTGCAATGGATGATGGTATATGTAGTCCGGGATGATATGCAACATTTTGTGTAGTGCGAGAGTCAATGTAATGGGAAGGGTGACATCTGGTGGTGAATAAACGTAAGTCCATGGACCGAATTCGTGACAAAAATGCATTTCCAAAAATCAGATTTTAATTGGTTTTCAAACCACATACAGATGCTTTCATGCCGTTTTCTGCAGTTCAGATTACAAATAGCTAAATAGATTTGTGTCTCTTCTTTCCGTGTCACATATAATATATTCCTACTTTCTGGTGGTACGGTGTGAAATTGCACCTTCTCTGTTTAGCAGCCGTGCTGTAGATGTTGGATTCTTGTATTCTTGTAAGTTCAGGTTGCTCTTAGTGTTACTTTAACATGTTAAACACGGTTAAAGTGACACATGAAGGGACTTTTTCCTTTCATTTAAGGGGAGGTGGTGTACCAATTTGAATTTGCCCTTCACAACTGTTGATTCCCAGAGAGAAGTGCCTCTAAGTGTGTGAAGGGAAAGGTTAGCCCCATTAAACAGCGTAAACAGGCACTGTGGCCAAGGCTCGCTCAAAAAAAACGGCGTATATGGGTGCATTCACAGTCCTTCGTGTAAAACGACGTTTCTGTAACTGGTGCTTCTTGGAGACTCGCTAACCATATTCTGCCCACAGAGAGACATTTTGAGGAATATTCTGAATTAATCTACCTTTGAATGACAGTCATTACAGTAGCCAATGCCTTGTGCACTTGAGGTAATCATAGTGGCAGAACATTTTAGCGTGTAGTCATTTAGACAGAGTCCCGGAAATCATTTACAGCACCTTTGAACAGGATGAGAAAAAAAGATAAAATGAGAAAAATAAGTCACACCATGGTATTTTGTGAGAGTGGTAATTTTGAGGTCATCATTTGTGACATTTAGCAGCTGTTCTGTGAAATGTGTTTGTCCTTGTGAATCGGCTAACAGCCTGGCTAACAGGAAGCATTCGCAGAGCATTGGCTAACGTTCTGGCAATGTTCTCTCTATGTTATCCCTTTTATCTCCTTAAAAAAAATAAAATAAAAATGCTAAAACCAGCCTAAGCTGGTTAGCTGGTTTTAGCGGGGTCATCCCGCAGCCTTGTCATGCGCTGGTCAGCAGCTGTTGTAAGAGGTTGTGTCCACTGCTTTAAGCTGGTCAGGCTGGAACAACGCGCTAATGACCCATCTAGCCAGCTTGAGACCATGCTAAAACCCGCTACTGTCCGCTTGACACCAGCTAAGACCAGCTAACTAGCTTATCTGGTTTTTAGATGTTTTTTTTTTTTCCCGCAGGGATGAGCAATTTAATCCGATAAGCATTGCTATAATGTTGTGTAGATTTAAGTAGTGATTGAGTCTTGTGATTTATTAGCACTTTTTGTATATACCTATATAACAGTGAGATTTAGTTCATTTGCCGCGCGTTTATCCAAAATATGTTCAGCTACAACAAATAGATGCATCTGTAGGAGACGTGGGGGAAAGTGCTAGTGAAACTCATGATCACACATCTAATTATCTTCTTTCCTCAAACACAAAACGAATTAACAGTAAAGCTAATGTTGCTTGTCTTTGCAGCTGCATTGGTGATTAAACTTAACTACTTCAAAGTTAATCTCGTTTTTTCATGTGCTGTTTCTGATGTTTGTTCTACCATCAGTGCATTAGGTTGAAAATGAATGAATCTTGAAATATAATCTTGTAACATTTTATCTTAATGCAGTTTCTGTTTAGCATCTGTCCTAATATAAAGACATAAAAGAGCATTAAAACTAAACCCTGTGAGTCAGAGTGATGGGCGGGGCTATTAATCTGACAGTATAGTGCCATCACATTGATTGGCCGCAGTTGCTGTCAGTCAGATTGATTGGCGTCGCTGTCGGTGGGAAGAACTGCCGGCTGTGAAACGGTGTGAAGATGTAGCGTATACACTCAGCCTTACATCAATCTAACTGGCAGTGTGAATCCACCTCTCTCAAGTCGCTACTACACGGGCTACTTGTCAAGGTATAATGCAGCAGGTGGCAGATGCATGTCTTGGGCTATATCAAATGAGCTTTTTCATCGTCCTCCATCTCTCTTTTCCTCATCCTTTGGCCAAGACACTGAGGGATAGATTGCTTAAAGGAGTAGTTCTTTTAAGAAAAGTACAAAAATAAGCAAGTGCTTGACAGTAATTTCTTTGACGTGGAGTGCATTAGCAGTCGCTCTCGCTGTGAGCAAAACTTTGTCTGAAATGAAAAGTCCAGCCAGTAGAGGAAAATCACACTGTGTCGCAAATTGAGGAGCCGTCGCTTACTTCTGAACGTGCTGTTTTGCAAAGAACCTGTGAATGAAAGAATGGACAGAACAAGTGGAAGTGGGATGGGAGGGTTTTATGGTGGTTTTGTGTGGTCAGCGTCAGGAGCTGAAGAGTGTGGAGGAACAACTTTACACAGAAAATGTGAAAATTCACTTCGCCTGTTAATGGCTGGAGAATTTTACAACATTTACAGGCAATCAATATTTCTAACTGCTGTTTTCTCACTTTATTTTACACAAGCATTTTAGAAAATATATACAAATGTGTTTTTATAATTATGATGTTTTTCACAGAATTCTTGCAGCAAACTGCGTAAAAAGCAAGTCTGTTGCAGCAGCATATTCAAACAAAAATAGCAATGGCCATTTTCTTTCTAACGTTTTCATTTTGTTAGTTTAGTGTCATGAATGTTTTAACACTATGTATACAGTATGTATGGCTAAAAATTCTATATATGAAAACAATCTATAAATTGCTTGCTTCACATTTTTCTTTTGTGAAAACTGTGATACTTTGATGAGTGGAAAGTTCAAAAGAATGGCATTTATATGAAATTGAACTTTTGTAACATTATAAATGTCTTTCTGTCAACTTTTAATCAGTTTAATCGTGTCCTTGCTGAATAAAAGTATTGATTTCTTTGATAATAATAATTTTTAAAAATGACAACAAAACTTTTGAATGGTCTGTGTTTGACAAACACAAATTTCGATTTCCTTGCCAAAGCCGATTTATAGCTCAATCTATAGGAAGGGCAGATATATAATCTATAATGAGACATAGACACCTCAGATGAGAATTTGAGCTTTTAGTATTTCACACTTTCATCACTTCCCTGCGTGCATCCCGATGCTTTGACCTTTTTTTCCTCAAGGTGTGTTTCTCTATGGATCGCTGCTCTCTTGTGAATGGCACTGTACCAGAACTAGAATGACAGAGGTATGCTGGGAATTGCATCACGCTAACAGCGCCTCCTCAGCCTCCCTCGGCGTCCCTTAAGTGGTTTGTCTGCGCCTGTCAGATTAGCACAGCCGCTGTATTAACCTGCTGATGAAGACTACAGGATAATGAGCGCTGTTATGCTAACAGGAGGAGGGTTGATGGGAGATAACAAACTTACAGAGACCGAATCACTCGCACAACATGAAGTGGAAGACCTGTGATATTACTGTGCCATACACTGCTCAGGGACACGGCCTCTAGAGCATTACACACACACACACTCACAAACAATGCATGTGTACATAATAGACCTGTCAATTAACACATTAACACACTTCAGTTAGTTATAAAACAATAACATGATAAACAATGTACACAATAAATTGAATTCCCTGACGTGTACGGAAATTCTGCAGTCAGGCGTTTTCTGATTGACTTTCAGTGGCCCGTAGGTATTAAAAAAAAAAGAAGAATATTAATCACAATCATGGATATGTGGCGCTTATGAGCACGCTTCTGAATTGTAAATTGACAAATAGGACACTCTCCGTTCTCGTGAGCTTCACAGGCACGTGCAGCACAGAACACAAGACCTCAAACCCACATCAAGTGTGCTAAATGTAAGATTGCACTCTGGCCAAGAACACTATTTTTGGAGCAGTTTAGTTTTTAGCAGTATTTAATGGTTTGTCGTGTTTAGTGCTTTGGAAAGGGGAAATTAGTATTTTTCCCCCCCTATAATTTCTGAAAGAGAAAACTTTTCAGGTCATGACTTTGTAATAGCTTATTTGTTTAAACTCCTCTGGTTGTCCAATATAGCTTTATTATTAAACCAGGGATATGTGATGTTAGATTTTGCTTTTACTTTGTTAAAACCCTGCCTTCAGTTTTTTGTTTGGTTTTTACAACTTATAGTGTATTCACTTGTGGGTGATATTTTATATTTCTTGAGTTGTACTTCAATTCCTCCAAACAAAGAGCATGAATGACTTTTGTTAAAAATCCCAGCTGGATTTCAGTTATAAATAAATCTGTGTTTAGGTCTTTCTCAGAGAGCATTTGTGTGACTGCCCCTGAACTGACACACTAGCTCAGTTGTCTCATTAAGACAGATGAAGCTACTTAGGGAGTCTACGTTTCTCTCACAGTTTTTATTGTTTTTAGTTTAAAGAGGAATTACCATAATAATGTGGTCTTAACATTAAAGGTGCTGTATGTAATTTTATGTGTACCAAAGCATAAAAACACCATAATACATTCGCGATATTTAGAAAACGTGCTAAGTTCACATACTTGTTTCTCCGATAAACAATGCTAAAGCCAGTTATTCTACTTTGAATATGTACATTCCTTGTCGGAATGCCTGTTTTTGTTTTGGTCTGTCTGATTCCGCCCACTGTCTGCTTGTGCATTCTCTTTTATTTGTTGGCATGCGGGTGATTTCATGTGCAAGTAAATCTGTCTGCGAATCGATCGTCCAAGCGGGAAAATGCACTGTAGATGCTAGATCTCAATTACCAAAAATCACATTATGTTTGATGCAAAAACCCAGACCAAATCGAAAGATAAAAACATCATAACTGTGTTTTGTCATAGACAATATGTCAAAGGCACACATTATTTAGCAACATGCTTCAGCAAACTAATCAAACTGAACATTTTCCCCATGCTTGACAAATCTTGTGTGTGATGATCAATAAAAGCGCAACATGAAATGACGTACTGATCAGCGCGACATGATGCTAAAGCTCAAATACCTTGGAGGTGAAAAGAAGGAAGTATGTGGAAACCACAATTGCCAAAGCGTGATTCATCTTGCTCTATTGCATTGGTTCTTCTATACTAACTTGCATTGTAGCCTACAATTCATCATTGCACAGTCTACATACATGTCGTACCTAAGTTTATTAGATCCATGTCGCACAGTGTGATTTTTAATGATCTTAAAGATTGCTAAGAAGTTAAAGAAGTCCCCGCTTGCCACCACTATGATCTTTGTTCAATGTAAGGCCCGTTTCACACTGCATGCGTCAGCAGTGCATATTTTTCCTAGAGCCCATGTTAGCAAAAAAATCGGAAGCAGGAGTAGCATGTCAGAGCGTTGCATGAGCTGTGGGTGCTGCTCCATTAAAATCACAGTGCAATCCATATGCCTCGACACAAAAAAATCACCAATTGCACAAAATAAGCTTTTATTTATTGTGTAGTATGTTTTGCCTTGAAGTAACACACCCATTGTTTTAAACAGTTCTTTTGTTCAGCCTGGAGAAGGTAACTGCGCACATGACATTTGGGGGAAAAACACCACTTATTCATTTGTTCTCTCATTTTAATTCAATCACAGCTAAATTAAAATGAGGGAACAAATTACTACAACATGATCGCGATGAGTCAAGGGAACAAATTCCTCATCTCTAGCTATATTTTCTTCCCATGTCATGTGCGGTGCGCATAACACACGGTGACACATGTGAATTTCATGCAATTTAGATGCAAATGTGGTCTTCCTCCTCATGTAAATAAGACAGAGTGTTACAGAGGAAGCCTTACTTTGATCATCAGCATGGAAATCGGTCCAGCTGCAGCGTGTTTTATATTCACAGCAAGGTGTAAATGGGAAAGGGCCGATGGAACCCTGCGAGGCCACACACAGACACACACACACACACAGAGGCA